>OY776109.1:600000-980000 GCA_963675205.1 Catocala nupta
CATCACTGAAAACCTCTATAACGTTGATCAAGACAGAGTAAGACACAACGTTTAGCAAAAACTCGATGTAAAGATATGAAATTTTACCGAAACTGTACTCGAATCTGGGTCTACCACATCACCTCGGTTCGGGTTTATATGGGGTAGAAAATTCAAAAATTTAGCACTTCCCAGCATCGAAGGTGGTCGAAAGTTGTACCAAACGACGGGGGAAGACTCCGGGCGTTATTTAATGATGATTTAAATACTAAAACCTGAATAATTTAGAAAAATTTGACAATTTAATAAAAATTTTGCCTATTTAGACGACTTTTTTGATGTTTAATAGCTATAAAAGGGTCCAAAATGCTGGCAACACTGAAAACTTCTATAACGTTGATTAAGACAGAGTAAGACACAACGTTTAGCAAAAAACCCGATGTAAAGATATGAAATTTTACCGAAACTGTACTCGAATCTGGGTCTACCAAATCACCTCGGTTCAAGTTTATATGGGGTAGAAAATTCAAAAATTTAGCACTTCCCAACATCGGAGGTTGTCGAATGTGGTACGAAACGATGGGGGAAAACTCCGGGCGTTATTTAATGATGATTTTAATGCTGAAACATGAATAATTTAAAAACATTTCACAATTAAATAAAATATTTGCCTATTTAGATGACTTTTTTGATGTTTAATAGCTATAAAAGGGTCCAAAATGCTGGCAACACTGAAAACCTCTATAACGTAGATCAAGACAGAGTAAGACACAACGCTTAGCACAAAACCCGATGTAACAATATGAAATTTTACCGAAACTGTACTCGAATCTGGGTCTACCACATCACCTCGGTTCGGGTTTATATGGGGTAGAAAATTCAAAAATTTAGCACTTCCCACCGTTGGAGGTGGTCGAAAGTGGTACCAAACGACGGGGGAAGACTCCGGGCGTATTGTAATGATGATTTAAATACTAAAACATGAATAATTTAGAAAAATTTGACAATTTAATGAAAACATTGCCTATTTAGACGACTTTTTTGATGTTTAATAGCTATAAAAGGGTCCAAAATGCTGGCATCACTGAAAACCTCTATAACGTTGATCAAGACAGAGTAAGACACAACGTTTAGCAAAAACTCGATGTAAAGATATGAAATTTTACCGAAACTGTACTCGAATCTGGGTCTACCACATCACCTCGGTTCGGGTTTATATGGGGTAGAAAATTCAAAAATTTAGCACTTCCCAGCATCGAAGGTGGTCAAAGTGGTACCAAACGACGGAGGAAGACTCCGGGCGTATTGTAATGATGATTTAAATACTAAAACATGAATAATTTAGAAAAATTTGACAATTTAATAAAAAAATTGCCTATTTAGACGACTTTTTTGATGTTTAATAGCTATAAAAGGGTCCAAAATGCTGGCAACACTGAAAACCTCTATAACGTTGATCAAGACATAGTAAGACACAACGTTTAGCAAAAAACTCGATGTAAAGATATGAAATTTTACCGAAACTGTACTCGAATCTGGGTCTACCACATCACCTCGGTTCGGGTTTATATGGGGTAGAAAATTCAAAAATTTAGCACTTCCCACCATCGGAGGTGGTCGAAAATGGTACCAAACGACGGGGGAAGACTCCGGGCGTTATTTAATAATGATTTAAATACTAAAACATGAATAATTTAGAAAAATTTGACAATTTAATAAAAAAATTGCCTATTTAGACGACTTTTTTTATGTTTAATAGCTATAAAAGGGTCCAAAATGCTGGCAACACTGAAAACCTCTATAACGTTGATCAAGACAGAGTAAGACACAACGTTTAGCAAAAACTCGATGTAAAGATATGAAATTTTACCGAAACTGTACTCGAATCTGGGTCTACCACATCACCTCGGTTCGAGTTTATATGGGGTAGAAAATTCAAAAATTTAGCACTTCCCAGCATCGAAGGTGGTCGAAAGTTGTACCAAACGACGGGGGAAGACTCCGGGCGTTATTTAATGATGATTTAAATACTAAAACCTGAATAATTTAGAAAAATTTGACAATTTAATAAAAATTTTGCCTATTTAGACGACTTTTTTGATGTTTAATAGCTATAAAAGGGTCCAAAATGCTGGAAACACTGAAAACTTCTATAACGTTGATTAAGACAGAGTGAGACACAACGTTTAGCAAAAAACCCGATGTAAAGATATGAAATTTTACCGAAACTGTACTCGAATCTGGGTCTACCAAATCACCTCGGTTCAAGTTTATATGGGGTAGAAAATTCAAAAATTTAGCACTTCCCAACATCGGAGGTGGTCGAATGTGGTACGAAACGATGGGGGAAAACTCCGGGCGTTATTTAATGATGATTTTAATGCTGAAACATGAATAATTTAAAAACATTTCACAATTAAATAAAATATTTGCCTATTTAGATGACTTTTTTGATGTTTAATAGCTATAAAAGGGTCCAAAATGCTGGCAACACTGAAAACCTCTATAACGTTGATCAAGACAGAGTAAGACACAACGCTTAGCACAAAACCCGATGTAACAATATGAAATTTTACCGAAACTGTACTCGAATCTGGGTCTACCACATCACCTCGGTTCGGGTTTATATGGGGTAGAAAATTCAAAAATTTAGCACTTCCCACCGTCGGAGGTGGTCGAAAGTTGTACCAAACGACGGGGGAAGACTCCGGGCGTATTGTAATGATGATTTAAATACTAAAACATGAATAATTTAGAAAAATTTGACAATTTAATAAAAAATTTGTCTATTTAGACGACTTTTTTGATGTTTAATAGCTATAAAAGGGTCCAAAATGCTGGCAACACTGAAAACCTCTATAACGTTGATCAAGACAGAGTAAGACACAACGTTTAGCAAAAACTCGATGTTAAGATATGAAATTTTACCGAAACTGTACTCGAATCTGGGTCTACCACATCACCTCGGTTCGGGTTTATATGGGGTAGAAAATTCAAAAATTTAGCACTTCCCAGCATCGAAGGTGGTCGAAAGTGGTACCAAACGACGGGGGAAGACTCCGGGCGTATTGTAATGATGATTTAAATACTAAAACATGAATAATTTAGAAAAATTTGACAATTTAATAAAAAAATTGCCTATTTAGACGACTTTTTTGATGTTTAATAGCTATAAAAGGGTCCAAAATGCTGGCAACACTGAAAACCTCTATAACGTTGATCAAGACATAGTGAGACACAACGTTTAGCAAAAAACTCGATGTAAAGATATGAAATTTTACCGAAACTGTACTCGAATCTGGGTCTACCACATCACCTCGGTTCGGGTTTATATGGGGTAGAAAATTCAAAAATTTAGCACTTCCCACCATCGAAGGTGGTCGAAAGTTGTACCAAACGACGGGGGAAGACTCCGGGCGTTATTTAATGATGATTTAAATACTAAAACCTGAATAATTTAGAAAAATTTGACAATTTAATAAAAATTTTGCCTATTTAGACGACTTTTTTGATGTTTAATAGCTATAAAAGGGTCCAAAATGCTGGCAACACTGAAAACTTCTATAACGTTGATTAAGACAGAGTAAGACACAACGTTTAGCAAAAAACCCGATGTAAAGATATGAAATTTTACCGAAACTGTACTCGAATCTGGGTCTACCAAATCACCTCGGTTCAAGTTTATATGGGGTAGAAAATTCAAAAATTTAGCACTTCCCAACATCGGAGGTTGTCGAATGTGGTACGAAACGATGGGGGAAAACTCCGGGCGTTATTTAATGATGATTTTAATGCTGAAACATGAATAATTTAAAAACATTTCACAATTAAATAAAATATTTGCCTATTTAGATGACTTTTTTGATGTTTAATAGCTATAAAAGGGTCCAAAATGCTGGCAACACTGAAAACCTCTATAACGTAGATCAAAACAGAGTAAGACACAACGCTTAGCACAAAACCCGATGTAACAATATGAAATTTTACCGAAACTGTACTCGAATCTGGGTCTACCACATCACCTCGGTTCGGGTTTATATGGGGTAGAAAATTCAAAAATTTAGCACTTCCCACCGTTGGAGGTGGTCGAAAGTGGTACCAAACGACGGGGGAAGACTCCGGGCGTATTGTAATGATGATTTAAATACTAAAACATGAATAATTTAGAAAAATTTGACAATTTAATGAAAACATTGCCTATTTAGACGACTTTTTTGATGTTTAATAGCTATAAAAGGGTCCAAAATGCTGGCATCACTGAAAACCTCTATAACGTTGATCAAGACAGAGTAAGACACAACGTTTAGCAAAAACTCGATGTAAAGATATGAAATTTTACCGAAACTGTACTCGAATCTGGGTCTACCACATCACCTCGGTTCGGGTTTATATGGGGTAGAAAATTCAAAAATTTAGCACTTCCCAGCATCGAAGGTGGTCGAAAGTTGTACCAAACGACGGGGGAAGACTCCGGGCGTTATTTAATGATGATTTAAATACTAAAACCTGAATAATTTAGAAAAATTTGACAATTTAATAAAAATTTTGCCTATTTAGACGACTTTTTTGATGTTTAATAGCTATAAAAGGGTCCAAAATGCTGGCAACACTGAAAACTTCTATAACGTTGATTAAGACAGAGTAAGACACAACGTTTAGCAAAAAACCCGATGTAAAGATATGAAATTTTACCGAAACTGTACTCGAATCTGGGTCTACCAAATCACCTCGGTTCAAGTTTATATGGGGTAGAAAATTCAAAAATTTAGCACTTCCCAACATCGGAGGTTGTCGAATGTGGTACGAAACGATGGGGGAAAACTCCGGGCGTTATTTAATGATGATTTTAATGCTGAAACATGAATAATTTAAAAACATTTCACAATTAAATAAAATATTTGCCTATTTAGATGACTTTTTTGATGTTTAATAGCTATAAAAGGGTCCAAAATGCTGGCAACACTGAAAACCTCTATAACGTAGATCAAGACAGAGTAAGACACAACGCTTAGCACAAAACCCGATGTAACAATATGAAATTTTACCGAAACTGTACTCGAATCTGGGTCTACCACATCACCTCGGTTCGGGTTTATATGGGGTAGAAAATTCAAAAATTTAGCACTTCCCACCGTTGGAGGTGGTCGAAAGTGGTACCAAACGACGGGGGAAGACTCCGGGCGTATTGTAATGATGATTTAAATACTAAAACATGAATAATTTAGAAAAATTTGACAATTTAATGAAAACATTGCCTATATAGACGACTTTTTTGATGTTTAATAGCTATAAAAGGGTCCAAAATGCTGGCATCACTGAAAACCTCTATAACGTTGATCAAGACAGAGTAAGACACAACGTTTAGCAAAAACTCGATGTAAAGATATGAAATTTTACCGAAACTGTACTCGAATCTGGGTCTACCACATCACCTCGGTTCGGGTTTATATGGGGTAGAAAATTCAAAAATTTAGCACTTCCCAGCATCGAAGGTGGTCAAAGTGGTACCAAACGACGGAGGAAGACTCCGGGCGTATTGTAATGATGATTTAAATACTAAAACATGAATAATTTAGAAAAATTTGACAATTTAATAAAAAAATTGCCTATTTAGACGACTTTTTTGATGTTTAATAGCTATAAAAGGGTCCAAAATGCTGGCAACACTGAAAACCTCTATAACGTTGATCAAGACATAGTAAGACACAACGTTTAGCAAAAAACTCGATGTAAAGATATGAAATTTTACCGAAACTGTACTCGAATCTGGGTCTACCACATCACCTCGGTTCGGGTTTATATGGGGTAGAAAATTCAAAAATTTAGCACTTCCCACCATCGGAGGTGGTCGAAAATGGTACCAAACGACGGGGGAAGACTCCGGGCGTTATTTAATAATGATTTAAATACTAAAACATGAATAATTTAGAAAAATTTGACAATTTAATAAAAAAATTGCCTATTTAGACGACTTTTTTTATGTTTAATAGCTATAAAAGGGTCCAAAATGCTGGCAACACTGAAAACCTCTATAACGTTGATCAAGACAGAGTAAGACACAACGTTTAGCAAAAACTCGATGTAAAGATATGAAATTTTACCGAAACTGTACTCGAATCTGGGTCTACCACATCACCTCGGTTCGAGTTTATATGGGGTAGAAAATTCAAAAATTTAGCACTTCCCAGCATCGAAGGTGGTCGAAAGTTGTACCAAACGACGGGGGAAGACTCCGGGCGTTATTTAATGATGATTTAAATACTAAAACCTGAATAATTTAGAAAAATTTGACAATTTAATAAAAATTTTGCCTATTTAGACGACTTTTTTGATGTTTAATAGCTATAAAAGGGTCCAAAATGCTGGAAACACTGAAAACTTCTATAACGTTGATTAAGACAGAGTGAGACACAACGTTTAGCAAAAAACCCGATGTAAAGATATGAAATTTTACCGAAACTGTACTCGAATCTGGGTCTACCAAATCACCTCGGTTCAAGTTTATATGGGGTAGAAAATTCAAAAATTTAGCACTTCCCAACATCGGAGGTGGTCGAATGTGGTACGAAACGATGGGGGAAAACTCCGGGCGTTATTTAATGATGATTTTAATGCTGAAACATGAATAATTTAAAAACATTTCACAATTAAATAAAATATTTGCCTATTTAGATGACTTTTTGATGTTTAATAGCTATAAAAGGGTCCAAAATGCTGGCAACACTGAAAACCTCTATAACGTTGATCAAGACAGAGTAAGACACAACGCTTAGCACAAAACCCGATGTAACAATATGAAATTTTACCGAAACTGTACTCGAATCTGGGTCTACCACATCACCTCGGTTCGGGTTTATATGGGGTAGAAAATTCAAAAATTTAGCACTTCCCACCGTCGGAGGTGGTCGAAAGTTGTACCAAACGACGGGGGAAGACTCCGGGCGTATTGTAATGATGATTTAAATACTAAAACATGAATAATTTAGAAAAATTTGACAATTTAATAAAAAATTTGTCTATTTAGACGACTTTTTTGATGTTTAATAGCTATAAAAGGGTCCAAAATGCTGGCAACACTGAAAACCTCTATAACGTTGATCAAGACAGAGTAAGACACAACGTTTAGCAAAAACTCGATGTAAAGATATGAAATTTTACCGAAACTGTACTCGAATCTGGGTCTACCACATCACCTCAGTTCGGGTTTATATGGGGTAGAAAATTCAAAAATTTAGCACTTCCCAGCATCGAAGGTGGTCGAAAGTGGTACCATACGACGGGGGAAGACTCCGGGCGTATTGTAATGATGATTTAAATACTAAAACATGAATAATTTAGAAAAATTTGACAATTTAATAAAAAAATTGCCTATTTAGACGACTTTTTTGATGTTTAATAGCTATAAAAGGGTCCAAAATGCTGGCAACACTGAAAACCTCTATAACGTTGATCAAGACATAGTAAGACACAACGTTTAGCAAAAAACTCGATGTAAAGATATGAAATTTTACCGAAACTGTACTCGAATCTGGGTCTACCACATCACCTCGGTTCGGGTTTATATGGGGTAGAAAATTCAAAAATTTAGCACTTCCCACCATCGGAGGTGGTCGAAAATGGTACCAAACGACGGGGGAAGACTCCGGGCGTTATTTAATAATGATTTAAATACTAAAACATGAATAATTTAGAAAAATTTGACAATTTAATAAAAAAATTGCCTATTTAGACGACTTTTTTTATGTTTAATAGCTATAAAAGGGTCCAAAATGCTGGCAACACTGAAAACCTCTATAACGTTGATCAAGACAGAGTAAGACACAACGTTTAGCAAAAACTCGATGTAAAGATATGAAATTTTACCGAAACTGTACTCGAATCTGGGTCTACCAAATCACCTCGGTTCAAGTTTATATGGGGTAGAAAATTCAAAAATTTAGCACTTCCCAACATCGGAGGTGGTCGAATGTGGTACGAAACGATGGGGGAAAACTCCGGGCGTTATTTAATGATGATTTTAATGCTGAAACATGAATAATTTAAAAACATTTCACAATTTAATAAAAAAACTGCCTATTTAGACGACTTTTTTGATGTTTAATAGCTATAAAAGGGTCCAAAATGCTGGCAACACTGAAAACCTCTATAACGTTGATCAAGACATAGTAAGACACAACGTTTAGCAAAAAACCCGATGTAAAGATATGAAATTTTACCGAAACTGTACTCGAATCTGGGTCTACCACATCACCTCGGTTCGGGTTTATATGGGGTAGAAAATTCAAAAATTTAGCACTTCCCAGCATCGAAGGTGGTCGAAAGTTGTACCAAACGACGGGGGAAGACTCCGGGCGTATTGTAATGATGATTTAAATACTAAAACATGAATAATTTAGAAAAATTTGACAATTTAATAAAAATTTTGCCTATTTAGACGACTTTTTTGATGTTTAATAGCTATAAAAGGGTCCAAAATGCTGGAAACACTGAAAACTTCTATAACGTTGATTAAGACAGAGTAAGACACAACGTTTAGCAAAAAACCCGATGTAAAGATATGAAATTTTACCGAAACTGTACTCGAATCTGGGTCTACCAAATCACCTCGGTTCAAGTTTATATGGGGTAGAAAATTCAAAAATTTAGCACTTCCCAACATCGGAGGTGGTCGAATGTGGTACGAAACGATGGGGGAAAACTCCGGGCGTTATTTAATGATGATTTTAATGCTGAAACATGAATAATTTAAAAACATTTCACAATTAAATAAAATATTTGCCTATTTAGATGACTTTTTTGATGTTTAATAGCTATAAAAGGGTCCAAAATGCTGGCAACACTGAAAACCTCTATAACGTTGATCAAGACAGAGTAAGACACAACGTTTAGCAAAAAACCCGATGTAACAATATGAAATTTTACAGAAATTGTACTCGAATCTGGGTCTACCACATCACCTCGGTTCGGGTTTATATGGGGTAGAAAATTCAAAAATTTTGCACTTCCCACCGTCGGAGGTGGTCGAAAGTGGTACCAAACGACGGGGGAAGACTCCGGGCGTTATTTAATAATGATTTAAATACTAAAACCTGAATAATTTAGAAAAATTTGACAATTTAATAAAAATTTTGCCTATTTAGACGACTTTTTTGATGTTTAATAGCTATAAAAGGGTCCAAATTGCTGGCAACACTGAAAACCTCTATAACGTAGATCAAGACAGAGTAAGACACAACGCTTAGCACAAAACCCGATGTAACAATATGAAATTTTACCGAAACTGTACTCGAATCTGGGTCTACCACATCACCTCGGTTCGGGTTTATATGGGGTAGAAAATTCAAAAATTTAGCACTTCCCACCGTCGGAGGTGGTCGAAAGTGGTACCAAACGACGGGGGAAGACTCCGGGCGTTATTTAACCCTTTCCTGCCGGCATACCGAAATCGTTTGAATTTCGTATTTTTTTTTATAAATTCTGAATATTGTTTTTAAAATGAAACACATATATTTTTTTTAGATTTTTATTGTACCTAGAACTAGGTTTTTCAGTACCTAGACTTATCTGTACCGTCAGGCACTTTATGTATCACATTCATAGGAACTCGTTAAGAAACTATGTCTACAAATAATATAAAAAAATAAATAGCGTTAACAATTTTCAGACTTATATCTCGCTATCAACAATCTACGAAACATTTTCTTTATCATTTATTAGAACAAAAACAAAATAAAAATATACGCCCACGATATCAAAAATCAACAACACTAATAAAATTATGTAGCAAAATCAAACATTTACCTCGTGGTACTCTACAAAACAATTTTTTTTATCATTCAAACATAAGTATGTATTACAATGCGAACATTTTGTAAATGGTTTTGACTGTATCTACCTCATGCTGCAGACTTCACATCTTCCTCTTTTATTTGAGAAAGTTGGCCAATGTATCCCTCTGTAACCTAACCGCACGTCTTTCAAAGTGGAGTAATTAGATTTTCGCCTCTTGGATGGCCCTGCATTGGAGAAGTGATCTGATGATGTTCTCCTTTTCTGACCAGCATCTTTCTGACTCATCAGTCCTTGGGCAATAGATCGCCGAAAGTCTTTTACAGTAGTTTTTTGTAATAGCAGATTGTGGATGACAAAGGCATTGACAAAAGTCATGTCCAGAACACCCCAAAATAGTCTATGCCACCATTTTGGAGACTTGCGGTCGACACAATACAAGGCTCTGAGGCGATCAGCGGTGTTCACGCCACCCATAAATGCATTGTAGTCCTTCACTGTTTGAGGACAAGGCACTGCAGACTTTGATCCATTTTTCTCTGTGCGTGAGACTGTGGTCTCTTCGGTTCCGTGAAAATTGGACACAAAATGAACCATTTTATTATCTTTCCATTTCCAATAACCAATATTCATGTCTGTAAAACGGTAATCTGTATCTCCTCTTTTCATTTTAGAATCAGCTATCATATTTGGTGGAAGCCCTTTTCTGTTACTTCTTATTGTTCCACAAGCAAAAGTGTTTTCATTCTTCAATTTCTCTAGCAAAGATATGGATGAAAAATGTTATCAAAATAGACAACCTTACCTTTTCCCCATTCGTGTTCAGTCAATTCTAAAACGACTCTTTCCCCTAATCCGTAATTCTTGAACTTCTCTGACATTTCTTCGTCTTTTCCTTGATATATCTGAAATTTCTTTATAAAACCTCTCTGATCAGCCAAACACCATAGTTTATACCCTCTTTTGATTGGTTTCATTGGTAGATACTGTTTCAGTGTAGATCTACCTTTGAACTTTATCATTGACTCATCCACGCTCAATTCACGCGTTCCATGATAACACTCCTGAAATTTTCTGTTCAACTCTTTCACGACTGGTCTAATTTTGTAAAGCTTATCTTTGCATTTTCGAGGCATTTGAGTATTATCATTGCAGTGTAAATAGGCTAAAATCATGGCAAATCTATCTCTCGGCATGGTTTTGCATATAAGTACATTGTTCAAGTCCTGTGCGGAAGAAAAATGGTCCTTCCAAGCAGGACGACTATTGTAACCCATAAAAAAATTAATGCCTATAAATGCTAGAAGCTCTTCCTTCTTGAGATTCAATACCTTATCTTTTTGAGTAGCAAAAAGGTTGCTTTGGTATACAATATTTTCCAACAATCCATCTATCAACACTAGAAAGATATCGGTCGGTGTGTGACAGTGGGCAAAGAATTCTTCTACTACTTCAGTACTTCCAGAATATTGCGATAAACTATTTTCTACTTCCCGTTTTTTCCACCTACGATTTGGTTCCGGACCGGGTCTTGGACGGGCTGGTGTTTGCGGGGTTCTTGACGTGGATCCACTCGTTGAAGGTTGGACATCATGAGAATTGTCAGGGACGAGGCTAGGAACTGGAGATACCTGATCTATTGGAGATGGTGGTCGTGATGGTTGTTCCATTTCATCTAAGGCCTGTTCGATAGCTTCCTCGAAAACGTCAACGAAGTTTCTCGAGGTGCCTGGTGTGGGTAGTTGAACATTATGTTCAATTTCTTCATCCGAGGTATCCACTTCCGAAACGTCGTCGCAATCGGGCAAGTCTTCAAGCAATAATGCTTCTATCAGGGCGGTATTTTTTGCGATATTCATATCTGGACATCTACAATTAAATACATATAATTTTATAAAGTATCTAATGAAATAATAACAAAAATAAACTACCCTCTTCATCTACGCACACCATACAAAACACATACCTAAAGTGACTGTCGGTACTTTTTAGTACGCACCAGTCTTGGGAACATTTAGGCATGTAATAATGCAAAATATTATCAAATAATCATCTTTGCACAAAGTTTATTATATAAATAAATGGAAATAATAACACAAAAGGCCACTTACCTATGATAAACAATTTTAAAACAATTCACAAGTCACGCTTCATTTACTTCGTCAAGTCACCGACAAGTTGTAACTAGCAAACCAATTTGATTGGCCGTTTGCGGTGCGATACGAACGAAGCTCTCTCATTGGCTAAGGGAGTGATCCCAGAAAGGAACGACAGTGTTTTATAAGCGCTGCTTGTTTGCGTTCTCGATAGAACAGACGAAATATGAGTGAGTTCATAAAAGTACCGTCAGTCAGGAAAGGGTTAATAATGATTTAAATACTAAAACATGAATAATTTAGAAAAATTTGACAATTTAATGAAAACATTGCCTATTTAGACGACTTTTTTGATGTTTAATAGCTATAAAAGGGTCCAAAATGCTGGCAACACTGAAAACCTCTATAACGTTGATCAAGACAGAGTAAGACACAACGTTTAGCAAAAAACCCGATGTAACAATATGAAATTTTACAGAAACTGTACTCGAATCTGGGTCTACCACATCACCTCGGTTCGGGTTTATATGGGGTAGAAAATTCAAAAATTTAGCACTTCCCACCGTCGGAGGTGGTCGAAAGTTGTACCAAACGACGGGGGAAGACTCCGGGCGTATTGTAATGATGATTTAAATACTAAAACATGAATAATTTAGAAAAATTTGACAATTTAATAAAAAATTTGCCTATTTAGACGACTTTTTTGATGTTTAATAGCTATAAAAGGGTCCAAAATGCTGGCAACACTGAAAACCTCTATAACGTTGATCAAGACAGAGTAAGACACAACGTTTAGCAAAAACTCGATGTAAAGATATGAAATTTTACCGAAACTGTACTCGAATCTGGGTCTACCACATCACCTCGGTTCGGGTTTATATGGGGTAGAAAATTCAAAAATTTAGCACTTCCCAGCATCGAAGGTGGTCGAAAGTTGTACCAAACGACGGGGGAAGACTCCGGGCGTTATTTAATGATGATTTAAATACTAAAACCTGAATAATTTAGAAAAATTTGACAATTTAATAAAAATTTTGCCTATTTAGACGACTTTTTTGATGTTTAATAGCTATAAAAGGGTCCAAAATGCTGGCAACACTGAAAACTTCTATAACGTTGATTAAGACAGAGTAAGACACAACGTTTAGCAAAAAACCCGATGTAAAGATATGAAATTTTACCGAAACTGTACTCGAATCTGGGTCTACCAAATCACCTCGGTTCAAGTTTATATGGGGTAGAAAATTCAAAAATTTAGCACTTCCCAACATCGGAGGTTGTCAAATGTGGTACGAAACGATGGGGGAAGACTCCGGGCGTTATTTAATGATGATTTTAATGCTGAAACATGAATAATTTAAAAACATTTCACAATTAAATAAAATATTTGCCTATTTAGATGACTTTTTTGATGTTTAATAGCTATAAAAGGGTCCAAAATGCTGGCAACACTGAAAACCTCTATAACGTAGATCAAGACAGAGTAAGACACAACGCTTAGCACAAAACCCGATGTAACAATATGAAATTTTACCGAAACTGTACTCGAATCTGGGTCTACCACATCACCTCGGTTCGGGTTTATATGGGGTAGAAAATTCAAAAATTTAGCACTTCCCACCGTCGGAGGTGGTCGAAAGTGGTACCAAACGACGGGGGAAGACTCCGGGCGTATTGTAATGATGATTTAAATACTAAAACATGAATAATTTAGAAAAATTTGACAATTTAATGAAAACATTGCCTATTTAGACGACTTTTTTGATGTTTAATAGCTATAAAAGGGTCCAAAATGCTGGCAACACTGAAAACCTCTATAACGTTGATCAAGACAGAGTAAGACACAACGTTTAGCAAAAAACCCGATGTAACAATATGAAATTTTACAGAAACTGTACTCGAATCTGGGTCTACCACATCACCTCGGTTCGGGTTTATATGGGGTAGAAAATTCAAAAATTTAGCACTTCCCACCGTCGGAGGTGGTCGAAAGTTGTACCAAACGACGGGGGAAGACTCCGGGCGTATTGTAATGATGATTTAAATACTAAAACATGAATAATTTAGAAAAATTTGACAATTTAATAAAAAATTTGCCTATTTAGACGACTTTTTTGATGTTTAATAGCTATAAAAGGGTCCAAAATGCTGGCAACACTGAAAACCTCTATAACGTTGATCAAGACAGAGTAAGACACAACGTTTAGCAAAACTCGATGTAAAGATATGAAATTTTACCGAAACTGTACTCGAATCTGGGTCTACCACATCACCTCGGTTCGGGTTTATATGGGGTAGAAAATTCAAAAATTTAGCACTTCCCAGCATCGAAGGTGGTCGAAAGTGGTACCAAACGACGGGGGAAGACTCCGGGCGTATTGTAATGATGATTTAAATACTAAAACATGAATAATTTAGAAAAATTTGACAATTTAATAAAAAAATTGCCTATTTAGACGACTTTTTTGATGTTTAATAGCTATAAAAGGGTCCAAAATGCTGGCAACACTGAAAACCTCTATAACGTTGATCAAGACATAGTAAGACACAACGTTTAGCAAAAAACTCGATGTAAAGATATGAAATTTTACCGAAACTGTACTCGAATCTGGGTCTACCACATCACCTCGGTTCGGGTTTATATGGGGTAGAAAATTCAAAAATTTAGCACTTCCCACCATCGGAGGTGGTCGAAAATGGTACCAAACGACGGGGGAAGACTCCGGGCGTTATTTAATAATGATTTAAATACTAAAACATGAATAATTTAGAAAAATTTGACAATTTAATAAAAAAATTGCCTATTTAGACGACTTTTTTTATGTTTAATAGCTATAAAAGGGTCCAAAATGCTGGCAACACTGAAAACCTCTATAACGTTGATCAAGACAGAGTAAGACACAACGTTTAGCAAAAACTCGATGTAAAGATATGAAATTTTACCGAAACTGTACTCGAATCTGGGTCTACCACATCACCTCGGTTCGGGTTTATATGGGAAAGAAAATTCAAAAATTTAGCACTTCCCAGCATCGAAGGTGGTCGAAAGTTGTACCAAACGACGGGGGAAGACTCCGGGCGTTATTGAATGATGATTTAAATACTAAAACCTGAATAATTTAGAAAAATTTGACAATTTAATAAAAATTTTGCCTATTTAGACGACTTTTTTGATGTTTAATAGCTATAAAAGGGTCCAAAATGCTGGCAACACTGAAAACCTCTATAACGTTGATCAAGACAGAGTAAGACACAACGTTTAGCGAAAATCCGATGTAAAAATATGAAACTTTACCGAAACTGTGTTCGAATCTGGGTCTACCACATCACCTCGGTTCGGGTTTATATGGGGTAGAAAATTAAATAATTTAGCACTTCCCACCATCGGAGGTGGTCGAATTTGGTACCAAACGACGGGGAAAGACTTCGGGCGTAATTTAATGATGATTTACATATTAAAACCTAAATAATTTAGAAAAATTTGACAATTAAATAAAAATTTTGCCTATTTTGATGACTTTTTTGATGTTTAATAGCTATAAAAGGGTCCAAAATGCTGGCAACACTGAAAACCTCTATAACGTTGATCAAGACAGAGTAAGACACAACGTTTAGCGAAAATCCGATGTAAAAATATGAAATTTTACCGAAACTGTACTCGAATCTGGGTCTACCAAATCACCTCGGTTCAAGTTTATATGGGGTAGAAAATTCAAAAATTTAGCACTTCCCAACATCGGAGGTGGTCGAATGTGGTACGAAACGATGGGGGAAAACTCCGGGCGTTATTTAATGATGATTTTAATGCTGAAACATGAATAATTTAAAAACATTTCACAATTAAATAAAATATTTGCCTATTTAGATGACTTTTTTGATGTTTAATAGCTATAAAAGGGTCCAAAATGCTGGCAACACTGAAAACCTCTATAACGTTGATCAAGACAGAGTAAGACACAACGTTTAGCAAAAAACCCGATGTAACAATATGAAATTTTACAGAAATTGTACTCGAATCTGGGTCTACCACATCACCTCGGTTCGGGTTTATATGGGGTAGAAAATTCAAAAATTTTGCACTTCCCACCGTCGGAGGTGGTCGAAAGTGGTACCAAACGACGGGGGAAGACTCCGGGCGTTATTTAATAATGATTTAAATACTAAAACCTGAATAAGTTAGAAAAATTTGACAATTTAATAAAAATTTTGCCTATTTAGACGACTTTTTTGATGTTTAATATCTATAAAAGGGTCCAAAATGCTGGCAACACTGAAAACTTCTATAACGTTGATTAAGACAGAGTAAGACACAACGTTTAGCAAAAAACCCGATGTAAAGATATGAAATTTTACCGAAACTGTACTCGAATCTGGGTCTACCAAATCACCTCGGTTCAAGTTTATATGGGGTAGAAAATTCAAAAATTTAGCACTTCCCAACATCGGAGGTGGTCGAATGTGGTACGAAACGATGGGGGAAAACTCCGGGCGTTATTTAATGATGATTTTAATGCTGAAACATGAATAATTTAAAAACATTTCACAATTAAATAAAATATTTGCCTATTTAGATGACTTTTTTGATGTTTAATAGCTATAAAAGGGTCCAAAATGCTGGCAACACTGAAAACCTCTATAACGTTGATCAAGACAGAGTAAGACACAACGTTTAGCAAAAAACCCGATGTAACAATATGAAATTTTACAGAAATTGTACTCGAATCTGGGTCTACCACATCACCTCGGTTCGGGTTTATATGGGGTAGAAAATTCAAAAATTTTGCACTTCCCACCGTCGGAGGTGGTCGAAAGTGGTACCAAACGACGGGGGAAGACTCCGGGCGTTATTTAATAATGATTTAAATACTAAAACCTGAATAATTTAGAAAAATTTGACAATTTAATAAAAATTTTGCCTATTTAGACGACTTTTTTGATGTTTAATAGCTATAAAAGGGTCCAAATTGCTGGCAACACTGAAAACCTCTATAACGTAGATCAAGACAGAGTAAGACACAACGCTTAGCACAAAACCCGATGTAACAATATGAAATTTTACCGAAACTGTACTCGAATCTGGGTCTACCACATCACCTCGGTTCGGGTTTATATGGGGTAGAAAATTCAAAAATTTAGCACTTCCCACCGTCGGAGGTGGTCGAAAGTGGTACCAAACGACGGGGGAAGACTCCGGGCGTATTGTAATGATGATTTAAATACTAAAACATGAATAATTTAGAAAAATTTGACAATTTAATGAAAACATTGCCTATTTAGACGACTTTTTTGATGTTTAATAGCTATAAAAGGGTCCAAAATGCTGGCAACACTGAAAACCTCTATAACGTTGATCAAGACAGAGTAAGACACAACGTTTAGCAAAAACTCGATGTAAAGATATGAAATTTTACCGAAACTGTACTCGAATCTGGGTCTACCACATCACCTCGGTTCGGGTTTATATGGGGTAGAAAATTCAAAAATTTAGCACTTCCCAGCATCGAAGGTGGTCGAAAGTTGTACCAAACGACGGGGGAAGACTCCGGGCGTTATTTAATGATGATTTAAATACTAAAACCTGAATAATTTAGAAAAATTTGACAATTTAATAAAAATTTTGCCTATTTAGACGACTTTTTTGATGTTTAATAGCTATAAAAGGGTCCAAAATGCTGGCAACACTGAAAACTTCTATAACGTTGATTAAGACAGAGTAAGACACAACGTTTAGCAAAAAACCCGATGTAAAGATATGAAATTTTACCGAAACTGTACTCGAATCTGGGTCTACCAAATCACCTCGGTTCAAGTTTATATGGGGTAGAAAATTCAAAAATTTAGCACTTCCCAACATCGGAGGTTGTCGAATGTGGTACGAAACGATGGGGGAAAACTCCGGGCGTTATTTAATGATGATTTTAATGCTGAAACATGAATAATTTAAAAACATTTCACAATTAAATAAAATATTTGCCTATTTAGATGACTTTTTTGATGTTTAATAGCTATAAAAGGGTCCAAAATGCTGGCAACACTGAAAACCTCTATAACGTTGATCAAGACAGAGTAAGACACAACGTTTAGCAAAAAACCCGATGTAACAATATGAAATTTTACAGAAATTGTACTCGAATCTGGGTCTACCACATCACCTCGGTTCGGGTTTATATGGGGTAGAAAATTCAAAAATTTTGCACTTCCCACCGTCGGAGGTGGTCGAAAGTGGTACCAAACGACGGGGGAAGACTCCGGGCGTTATTTAATAATGATTTAAATACTAAAACCTGAATAATTTAGAAAAATTTGACAATTTAATAAAAATTTTGCCTATTTAGACGACTTTTTTGATGTTTAATAGCTATAAAAGGGTCCAAAATGCTGGCAACACTGAAAACCTCTATAACGTTGATCAAGACAGAGTAAGACACAACGTTTAGCAAAAACTCGATGTAAAGATATGAAATTTTACCGAAACTGTACTCGAATCTGGGTCTACCACATCACCTCGGTTCGGGTTTATATGGGGTAGCAAATTCAAAAATTTAGCACTTCCCACCGTCGGAGGTGGTCGAAAGTGGTACCAAACGACGGGGAAGACTCCGGGCGTATTGTAATGATGATTTAAATACTAAAACATGAATAATTTAGAAAAATTTGACAATTTAATGAAAACATTGCCTATTTAGACGACTTTTTTGATGTTTAATAGCTATAAAAGGGTCCAAAATGCTGGCAACACTGAAAACCTCTATAACGTTGATCAAGACAGAGTAAGACACAACGTTTAGCAAAAAACCCGATGTAACAATATGAAATTTTACAGAAACTGTACTCGAATCTGGGTCTACCACATCACCTCGGTTCGGGTTTATATGGGGTAGAAAATTCAAAAATTTAGCACTTCCCACCATCGGAGGTGGTCGAAAATGGTACCAAACGACGGGGGAAGACTCCGGGCGTTATTTAATAATGATTTAAATACTAAAACATGAATAATTTAGAAAAATTTGACAATTTAATAAAAAAATTGCCTATTTAGACGACTTTTTTTATGTTTAATAGCTATAAAAGGGTCCAAAATGCTGGCAACACTGAAAACCTCTATAACGTTGATCAAGACAGAGTAAGACACAACGTTTAGCAAAAACTCGATGTAAAGATATGAAATTTTACCGAAACTGTACTCGAATCTGGGTCTACCACATCACCTCGGTTCGGGTTTATATGGGGTAGAAAATTCAAAAATTTAGCACTTCCCAGCATCGAAGGTGGTCGAAAGTTGTACCAAACGACGGGGGAAGACTCCGGGCGTTATTTAATGATGATTTAAATACTAAAACCTGAATAATTTAGAAAAATTTGACAATTTAATAAAAATTTTGCCTATTTAGACGACTTTTTTGATGTTTAATAGCTATAAAAGGGTCCAAAATGCTGGCAACACTGAAAACCTCTATAACGTTGATCAAGACAGAGTAAGACACAACGTTTAGCGAAAATCCGATGTAAAAATATGAAACTTTACCGAAACTGTGTTCGAATCTGGGTCTACCACATCACCTCGGTTCGGGTTTATATGGGGTAGAAAATTAAATAATTTAGCACTTCCCACCATCGGAGGTGGTCGAATGTGGTACCAAACGACGGGGAAAGACTCCGGGCGTAATAAAATGATGATTTACATATTAAAACCTAAATAATTTAGAAAAATTTGACAATTAAATAAAAATTTTGCCTATTTTGATGACTTTTTTGATGTTTAATAGCTATAAAAGGGTCCAAAATGCTGGCAACACTGAAAACCTCTATAACGTTGATCAAGACAGAGTAAGACACAACGTTTAGCGAAAATCCGATGTAAAAATATGAAACTTTACCGAAACTGTACTCGAATCTGGGTCTACCAAATCACCTCGGTTCAAGTTTATATGGGGTAGAAAATTCAAAAATTTAGCACTTCCCAACATCGGAAGTGGTCGAATGTGGTACGAAACGATGGGGGAAAACTCCGGGCGTTATTTAATGATGATTTTAATGCTGAAACATGAATAATTTAAAAACATTACACAATTAAATAAAATATTTGCCTATTTAGATGACTTTTTTGATGTTTAATAGCTATAAAAGGGTCCAAAATGCTGGCAACACTGAAAACCTCTATAACGTTGATCAAGACATAGTAAGACACAACGTTTAGCAAAAAACTCGATGTAAAGATATGAAATTTTACCGAAACTGTACTCGAATCTGGGTCTACCACATCACCTCGGTTCGGGTTTATATGGGGTAGAAAATTCAAAAATTTAGCACTTCCCACCGTCGGAGGTGGTCGAAAGTGGTACCAAACGACGGGGGAAGACTCCGGGCGTTATTTAATAATGATTTAAATACTAAAACCTGAATAATTTAGAAAAATTTGACAATTTAATAAAAATTTTGCCTATTTAGACGACTTTTTTGATGTTTAATAGCTATAAAAGGGTCCAAATTGCTGGCAACACTGAAAACCTCTATAACGTAGATCAAGACAGAGTAAGACACAACGCTTAGCACAAAACCCGATGTAACAATATGAAATTTTACCGAAACTGTACTCGAATCTGGGTCTACCACATCACCTCGGTTCGGGTTTATATGGGGTAGAAAATTCAAAAATTTAGCACTTCCCACCGTCGGAGGTGGTCGAAAGTGGTACCAAACGACGGGGGAAGACTCCGGGCGTATTGTAATGATGATTTAAATACTAAAACATGAATAATTTAGAAAAATTTGACAATTTAATAAAAAATTTGCCTATTTAGATGACTTTTTTGATGTTTAATAGCTATAAAAGGGTCCAAAATGCTGGCAACACTGAAAACCTCTATAACGTTGATCAAGACAGAGTAAGACACAACGTTTAGCAAAAACTCGATGTAAAGATATGAAATTTTACCGAAACTGTACTCGAATCTGGGTCTACCACATCACCTCGGTTCGGGTTTATATGGGGTAGAAAATTCAAAAATTTAGCACTTCCCAGCATCGAAGGTGGTCGAAAGTTGTACCAAACGACGGGGGAAGACTCCGGGCGTTATTTAATGATGATTTAAATACTAAAACCTGAATAATTTAGAAAAATTTGACAATTTAATGAAAACATTGCCTATTTAGACGACTTTTTTGATGTTTAATAGCTATAAAAGGGTCCAAAATGCTGGCAACACTGAAAACCTCTATAACGTTGATCAAGACAGAGTAAGACACAACGTTTAGCAAAAAACCCGATGTAACAATATGAAATTTTACAGAAACTGTACTCGAATTTGGGTCTACCACATCACCTCGGTTCGGGTTTATATGGGGTAGCAAATTCAAAAATTTAGCACTTCCCACCGTCGGAGGTGGTCGAAAGTTGTACCAAACGACGGGGGAAGACTCCGGGCGTATTGTAATGATGATTTAAATACTAAAACATGAATAATTTAGAAAAAATTGACAATTTAATAAAAAAATTGCCTATTTAGACGACTTTTTTTATGTTTAATAGCTATAAAAGGGTCCAAAATGCTGGCAACACTGAAAACCTCTATAACGTTGATCAAGACAGAGTAAGACACAACGTTTAGCAAAAACTCGATGTAAAGATATGAAATTTTACCGAAACTGTACTCGAATCTGGGTCTACCACATCACCTCGGTTCGGGTTTATATGGGGTAGAAAATTCAAAAATTTAGCACTTCCCAGCATCGAAGGTGGTCGAAAGTTGTACCAAACGACGGGGGAAGACTCCGGGCGTTATTTAATGATGATTTAAATACTAAAACCTGAATAATTTAGAAAAATTTGACAATTTAATAAAAATTTTGCCTATTTAGACGACTTTTTTGATGTTTAATAGCTATAAAAGGGTCCAAAATGCTGGCAACACTGAAAACCTCTATAACGTTGATCAAGACAGAGTAAGACACAACGTTAAGCAAAAACTCGATGTAAAGATATGAAATTTTACCGAAACTGTACTCGAATCTGGGTCTACCAAATCACCTCGGTTCAAGTTTATATGGGGTAGAAAATTTAAAAATTTAGCACTTCCCACCGTCGGAGGTGGTCGAAAGTGGTACCAAACGACGGGGGAAGACTCCGGGCGTTATTTAATAATGATTTAAATACTAAAACCTGAATAATTTAGAAAAATTTGACAATTTAATAAAAATTTTGCCTATTTAGACGACTTTTTTGATGTTTAATAGCTATAAAAGGGTCCAAAATGCTGGCAACACTGAAAACCTCTATAACGTAGATCAAGACAGAGTAAGACACAACGCTTAGCACAAAACCCGATGTAACAATATGAAATTTTACCGAAACTGTACTCGAATCTGGGTCTACCACATCACCTCGGTTCGGGTTTATATGGGGTAGAAAATTCAAAAATTTAGCACTTCCCACCGTCGGAGGTGGTCGAAAGTGGTACCAAACGACGGGGGAAGACTCCGGGCGTATTGTAATGATGATTTAAATACTAAAACATGAATAATTTAGAAAAATTTGACAATTTAATAAAAAATTTGCCTATTTAGACGACTTTTTTGATGTTTAATAGCTATAAAAGGGTCCAAAATGCTGGCAACACTGAAAACCTCTATAACGTTGATCAAGACAGAGTAAGACACAACGTTTAGCAAAAACTCGATGTAAAGATATGAAATTTTACCGAAACTGTACTCGAATCT
Organism: Catocala nupta; assembly: GCA_963675205.1. NCBI lineage: Eukaryota > Metazoa > Arthropoda > Insecta > Lepidoptera > Erebidae > Catocala > Catocala nupta. Next base: position 622,581 of record OY776109.1, read on the forward strand.
GGGTCTACCACATCACCTCGGTTCGGGTTTATATGGGGTAGAAAATTCAAAAATTTAGCACTTCCCAGCATCGAAGGTGGTCGAAAGTTGTACCAAACGACGGGGGAAGACTCCGGGCGTTATTTAATGATGATTTAAATACTAAAACCTGAATAATTTAGAAAAATTTGACAATTTAATGAAAACATTGCCTATTTAGACGACTTTTTTGATGTTTAATAGCTATAAAAGGGTCCAAAATGCTGGCAACACTGAAAACCTCTATAACGTTGATCAAGACAGAGTAAGACACAACGTTTAGCAAAAAACCCGATGTAACAATATGATATTTTACAGAAACTGTATTCGAATCTGGGTCTACCACATCACCTCGGTTCGGGTTTATATGGGGTAGCAAATTCAAAAATTTAGCACTTCCCACCGTCGGAGGTGGTCGAAAGTTGTACCAAACGACGGGGGAAGACTCCGGGCGTATTGTAATGATGATTTAAATACTAAAACATGAATAATTTAGAAAAATTTGACAATTTAATAAAAAAATTGCCTATTTAGACGACTTTTTTTATGTTTAATAGCTATAAAAGGGTCCAAAATGCTGGCAACACTGAAAACCTCTATAACGTTGATCAAGACAGAGTAAGACACAACGTTTAGCAAAAACTCGATGTAAAGATATGAAATTTTACCGAAACTGTACTCGAATCTGGGTCTACCACATCACCTCGGTTCGGGTTTATATGGGGTAGAAAATTCAAAAATTTAGCACTTCCCAGCATCGAAGGTGGTCGAAAGTTGTACCAAACGACGGGGGAAGACTCCAGGCGTTATTTAATGATGATTTAAATACTAAAACCTGAATAATTTAGAAAAATTTGACAATTTAATAAAAATTTTGCCTATTTAGACGACTTTTTTGATGTTTAATAGCTATAAAAGGGTCCAAAATGCTGGCAACACTGAAAACCTCTATAACGTTGATCAAGACAGAGTAAGACACAACGTTTAGCAAAAAACCCGATGTAACAATATGAAATTTTACAGAAACTGTACTCGAATCTGGGTGTACCACATCACCTCGGTTCGGGTTTATATGGAGTAGAAAATTCAAAAAATTTAGCACTTCCCACCGTCGGAGGTGGTCGAAAGTTGTACCAAACGACGGGGGAAGACTCCGGGCGTATTGTAATGATGATTTAAATACTAAAACATGAATAATTGAGAAAAATTTGACAATTTAATAAAAAAATTGCCTATTTAGACGACTTTTTTGATGTTTAATAGCTATAAAAGGGTCCAAAATGCTGGCAACACTGAAAACCTCTATAACGTTGATCAAGACAGAGTAAGACACAACGTTTAGCAAAAAACCCGATGTAACAATATGAAATTTTACCGAAACTGTACTCGAATCTGGGTCTACCACATCACCTCGGTTCGGGTTTATATGGGGTAGAAAATTCAAAAATTTTGCACTTCCCACCGTCGGAGGTGGTCGAAAGTGGTACCAAACGACGGGGGAAGACTCCGGGCGTTATTTAATAATGATTTAAATACTAAAACCTGAATAATTTAGAAAAATTTGACAATTTAATAAAAATTTTGCCTATTTAGACGACTTTTTTGATGTTTAATAGCTATAAAAGGGTCCAAAATGCTGGCAACACTGAAAACCTCTATAACGTAGATCAAGACAGAGTAAGACACAACGCTTAGCACAAAACCCGATGTAACAATATGAAATTTTACCGAAACTGTACTCGAATCTGGGTCTACCACATCACCTCGGTTCGGGTTTATATGGGGTAGAAAATTCAAAAATTTAGCACTTCCCACCGTCGGAGGTGGTCGAAAGTGGTACCAAACGACGGGGGAAGACTCCGGGCGTATTGTAATGATGATTTAAATACTAAAACATGAATAATTTAAAAACATTTCACAATTAAATAAAATATTTGCCTATTTAGATGACTTTTTTGATGTTTAATAGCTATAAAAGGGTCCAAAATGCTGGCAACACTGAAAACCTCTATAACGTTGATCAAGACAGAGTAAGACACAACGTTTAGCAAAAAACCCGATGTAACAATATGAAATTTTACCGAAACTGTACTCGAATCTGGGTCTACCACATCACCTCGGTTCGGGTTTATATGGGGTAGAAAATTCAAAAATTTAGCACTTCCCACCGTCGGAGGTGGTCGAAAGTGGTACCAAACGACGGGGGAAGACTCCGGGCGTATTGTAATGATGATTTAAATACTAAAACATGAATAATTTAGAAAAATTTGACAATTTAATGAAAACATTGCCTATTTAGACGACTTTTTTGATGTTTAATAGCTATAAAAGGGTCCAAAATGCTGGCAACACTGAAAACCTCTATAACGTTGATCAAGACAGAGTAAGACACAACGCTTAGCAAAAAACCCGATGTAACAATATGAAATTTTACCGAAACTGTACTCGAATCTGGGTCTACCACATCACCTCGGTTCGGGTTTATATGGGGTAGAAAATTCAAAAATTTAGCACTTCCCACCGTCGGAGGTGGTCGAAAGTGGTACCAAACGACGGGGAAGACTCCGGGCGTATTGTAATGATGATTTAAATACTAAAACATGAATAATTTAGAAAAATTTGACAATTTAATGAAAACATTGCCTATTTAGACGACTTTTTTGATGTTTAATAGCTATAAAAGGGTCCAAAATGCTGGCAACACTGAAAACCTCTATAACGTTGATCAAGACAGAGTAAGACACAACGCTTAGCACAAAACCCGATGTAACAATATGAAATTTTACCGAAACTGTACTCGAATCTGGGTCTACCACATCACCTCGGTTCGGGTTTATATGGGGTAGAAAATTCAAAAATTTAGCACTTCCCACCGTCGGAGGTGGTCGAAAGTGGTACCAAACGACGGGGGAAGACTCCGGGCGTATTGTAATGATGATTTAAATACTAAAACATGAATAATTTAGAAAAATTTGACAATTTAATGAAAACATTGCCTATTTAGACGACTTTTTTGATGTTTAATAGCTATAAAAGGGTCCAAAATGCTGGCAACACTGAAAACCTCTATAACGTTGATCAAGACAGAGTAAGACACAACGCTTAGCAAAAAACCCGATGTAACAATATGAAATTTTACCGAAACTGTACTCGAATCTGGGTCTACCACATCACCTCGGTTCGGGTTTATATGGGGTAGAAAATTCAAAAATTTAGCACTTCCCACCGTCGGAGGTGGTCGAAAGTGGTACCAAACGACGGGGGAAGAGTCCGGGCGTATTGTAATGATGATTTAAATACTAAAACATGAATAATTTAGAAAAATTTGACAATTTAATAAAAATTTGCCTATTGAGATGAGTTTTTTGATGTTTAATAGCTATAAAAGGGTCCAAAATGCTGGCAACACTGAAAACCTCTATAACGTTGATCAAGACAGAGTAAGACACAACGTTTAGCAAAAAACCCGATGTAACAATATGAAATTTTACAGAAACTGTACTCGAATCTGGGTCTACCACATCACCTCGGTTCGGGTTTATATGGGGTAGAAAATTCAAAAATTTAGCACTTCCCACCGTCGGAGGTGGTCGAAAGTTGTACCAAACGACGGGGGAAGACTCCGGGCGTATTGTAATGATGATTTAAATACTAAAACATGAATAATTTAGAAAAATTTGACAATTTAATAAAAAAATTGCCTATTTAGACGACTTTTTTTATGTTTAATAGCTATAAAAGGGTCCAAAATGCTGGCAACACTGAAAACCTCTATAACGTTGATCAAGACAGAGTAAGACACAACGTTTAGCAAAAACTCGATGTAAAGATATGAAATTTTACCGAAACTGTACTCGAATCTGGGTCTACCACATCACCTCGGTTCGGGTTTATATGGGGTAGAAAATTCAAAAATTTAGCACTTCCCAGCATCGAAGGTGGTCGAAAGTTGTACCAAACGACGGGGGAAGACTCCGGGCGTTATTTAATGATGATTTAAATACTAAAACCTGAATAATTTAGAAAAATTTGACAATTTAATAAAAATTTTGCCTATTTAGACGACTTTTTTGATGTTTAATAGCTATAAAAGGGTCCAAAATGCTGGCAACACTGAAAACCTCTATAACGTTGATCAAGACAGAGTAAAACACAACGTTTAGCAAAAAACCCGATGTAACAATATGAAATTTTACAGAAATTGTACTCGAATCTGGGTCTACCACATCACCTCGGTTCGGGTTTATATGGGGTAGAAAATTCAAAAATTTTGCACTTCCCACCGTCGGAGGTGGTCGAAAGTGGTACCAAACGACGGGGGAAGACTCCGGGCGTTATTTAATAATGATTTAAATACTAAAACCTGAATAATTTAGAAAAATTTGACAATTTAATAAAAATTTTGCCTATTTAGACGACTTTTTTGATGTTTAATAGCTATAAAAGGGTCCAAAATGCTGGCAACACTGAAAACCTCTATAACGTAGATCAAGACAGAGTAAGACACAACGCTTAGCACAAAACCCGATGTAACAATATGAAATTTTACCGAAACTGTACTCGAATCTGGGTCTACCACATCACCTCGGTTCGGGTTTATATGGGGTAGAAAATTCAAAAATTTAGCACTTCCCACCGTCGGAGGTGGTCGAAAGTGGTACCAAACGACGGGGGAAGAGTCCGGGCGTTATTAAATGATGATTTAAATACTAAAACCTGAATAATTTAGAAAAACCTGAATAATTTAGAAAAATTTGACAATTTAATAAAAATTTGCCTATTGAGATGAGTTTTTTGATGTTTAATAGCTATAAAAGGGTCCAAAATGCTGGCAACACTGAAAACCTCTATAACGTTGATCAAGACAGAGTAAGACACAACGTTTAGCAAAAAACCCGATGTAACAATATGAAATTTTACAGAAACTGTACTCGAATCTGGGTCTACCACATCACCTCGGTTCGGGTTTATATGGGGTAGAAAATTCAAAAATTTAGCACTTCCCACCGTCGGAGGTGGTCGAAAGTGGTACCAAACGACGGGGGAAGACTCCGGGCGTATTGTAATGATGATTTAAATACTAAAACATGAATAATTTAGAAAAATTTGACAATTTAATAAAAAAATTGCCTATTTAGACGACTTTTTTTATGTTTAATAGCTATAAAAGGGTCCAAAATGCTGGCAACACTGAAAACCTCTATAACGTTGATCAAGACAGAGTAAGACACAACGTTTAGCAAAAACTCGATGTAAAGATATGAAATTTTACCGAAACTGTACTCGAATCTGGGTCTACCACATCACCTCGGTTCGGGTTTATATGGGGTAGAAAATTCAAAAATTTAGCACTTCCCAGCATCGAAGGTGGTCGAAAGTTGTACCAAACGACGGGGGAAGACTCCGGGCGTTATTTAATGATGATTTAAATACTAAAACCTGAATAATTTAGAAAAATTTGACAATTTAATAAAAATTTTGCCTATTTAGACGACTTTTTTGATGTTTAATAGCTATAAAAGGGTCCAAAATGCTGGCAACACTGAAAACCTCTATAACGTTGATCAAGACAGAGTAAGACACAACGCTTAGCAAAAAACCCGATGTAACAATATGAAATTTTACCGAAACTGTACTCGAATCTGGGTCTACCACATCACCTCGGTTCGGGTTTATATGAAGAAAGAAGAAAGAAAGAAAAGAAAGAAAGAAAAATGATTTATTTTGGTACCCAAAAAGGACACATTAAACAAAAAATAAAAATAAAAATGAAGAAATACAAAATAAAAGCAGAACAATAAACAAGGAAAAACAAAAATAAATAAAACTAGAAAAATAAAACTAATACTAAATACTATAATTTCATTTCATTTCTGCTCACTGGCAACACCACACCTTACCCAATGGCTCCCACCAAGTCAAGGCTAGTTATTGTGTTGTCAGTAATGTCAGTAAGCAGAAATAAACTATTGTTTAAATATAAGTTTGACTTAAATTTTAAAAGTAATATGAAGGTGTGTGTCCTATTAGTTCCAAAATTTGGATATCGCTCAGCATACGTTGCGATTTGTCAAATCGCAACACTGATATTCTGCGAAATCCAATTTAGTGACGCCGGCGCCTAGTGTCTAAACATATAAAAAAGAAATAAAAATAAAAAATACTTAAATATGTAAATATACGAGTAAATAACATATAAATATAATTACTAAATGGTGTAAAAATGTGTGGAGTAAAATAAGAAACATTTGATTGTGTTTTTAAAGCAAGCGTCAGTGTGATATAGGTACCTATAGTGTATACTTATGTCGCTTCGGAATTATTGTAAACAAGTCTATTATCTAATGTGCATTGCGCAGTGACATAGACTGAGAGATGCGGATCTCAAGAAAATCTTTTGCCTTGCCTGTTCTAAGAAGTTATAGCAAGATGAATGCAATATGTATATAATAATAATAAATTATATGAGGTATGAATGTATGTATATGGGGTAGAAAATTCAAAAATTTAGCACTTCCCACCGTCGGAGGTGGTCGAAAGTGGTACCAAACGACGGGGAAGACTCCGGGCGTATTGTAATGATGATTTAAATACTAAAACATGAATAATTTAGAAAAATTTGACAATTTAATGAAAACATTGCCTATTTAGACGACTTTTTTGATGTTTAATAGCTATAAAAGGGTCCAAAATGCTGGCAACACTGAAAACCTCTATAACGTTGATCAAGACAGAGTAAGACACAACGTTTAGCAAAAAACCCGATGTAACAATATGAAATTTTACAGAAACTGTACTCGAATCTGGGTCTACCACATCACCTCGGTTCGGGTTTATATGGGGTAGAAAATTCAAAAATTTAGCACTTCCCACCGTCGGAGGTGGTCGAAAGTTGTACCAAACGACGGGGAAAGACTCCGGGCGTATTGTAATGATGATTTAAATACTAAAACATGAACAATTTAGAAAAATTTGACAATTTAATAAAAAAATTGCCTATTTAGACGACTTTTTTTATGTTTAATAGCTATAAAAGGGTCCAAAATGCTGGCAACACTGAAAACCTCTATAACGTTGATCAAGACAGAGTAAGACACAACGTTTAGCAAAAACTCGATGTAAAGATATGAAATTTTACCGAAACTGTACTCGAATCTGGGTCTACCACATCACCTCGGTTCGGGTTTATATGGGGTAGAAAATTCAAAAATTTAGCACTTCCCACCGTCGGAGGTGGTCGAAAGTGGTACCAAACGACGGGGGAAGACTCCGGGCGTATTGTAATGATGATTTAAATACTAAAACATGAATAATTTAGAAAAATTTGACAATTTAATAAAAAATTTGCCTATTTAGACGACTTTTTTGATGTTTAATAGCTATAAAAGGGTCCAAAATGCTGGCAACACTGAAAACCTCTATAACGTTGATCAAGACAGAGTAAGACACAACGTTTAGCAAAAACTCGATGTAAAGATATGAAATTTTACCGAAACTGTACTCGAATCTGGGTCTACCACATCACCTCGGTTCGGGTTTATATGGGGTAGAAAATTCAAAAATTTAGCACTTCCCAGCATCGAAGGTGGTCGAAAGTGGTACCAAACGACGGGGGAAGACTCCGGGCGTATTGTAATGATGATTTAAATACTAAAACATGAATAATTTAGAAAAATTTGACAATTTAATAAAAAAATTGCCTATTTAGACGACTTTTTTGATGTTTAATAGCTATAAAAGGGTCCAAAATGCTGGCAACACTGAAAACCTCTATAACGTTGATCAAGACATAGTGAGACACAACGTTTAGCAAAAAACTCGATGTAAAGATATGAAATTTTACCGAAACTGTACTCGAATCTGGGTCTACCACATCACCTCGGTTCGGGTTTATATGGGGTAGAAAATTCAAAAATTTAGCACTTCCCACCATCGAAGGTGGTCGAAAGTTGTACCAAACGACGGGGGAAGACTCCGGGCGTTATTTAATGATGATTTAAATACTAAAAACTGAATAATTTAGAAAAATTTGACAATTTAATAAAAATTTTGCCTATTTAGACGACTTTTTTGATGTTTAATAGCTATAAAAGGGTCCAAAATGCTGGCAACACTGAAAACTTCTATAACGTTGATTAAGACAGAGTAAGACACAACGTTTAGCAAAAAACCCGATGTAAAGATATGAAATTTTACCGAAACTGTACTCGAATCTGGGTCTACCAAATCACCTCGGTTCAAGTTTATATGGGGTAGAAAATTCAAAAATTTAGCACTTCCCAGCATCGAAGGTGGTCGAAAGTTGTACCAAACGACGGGGGAAGACTCCGGGCGTTATTTAATGATGATTTAAATACTAAAACCTGAATAATTTAGAAAAATTTGACAATTTAATAAAAATTTTGCCTATTTAGACGACTTTTTTGATGTTTAATAGCTATAAAAGGGTCCAAAATGCTGGCAACACTGAAAACCTCTATAACGTTGATCAAGACAGAGTAAGACACAACGCTTAGCAAAAAACCCGATGTAACAATATGAAATTTTACCGAAACTGTACTCGAATCTGGGTCTACCACATCACCTCGGTTCGGGTTTATATGGGGTAGAAAATTCAAAAATTTAGCACTTCCCACCGTCGGAGGTGGTCGAAAGTGGTACCAAACGACGGGGAAGACTCCGGGCGTATTGTAATGATGATTTAAATACTAAAACATGAATAATTTAGAAAAATTTGACAATTTAATGAAAACATTGCCTATTTAGACGACTTTTTTGATGTTTAATAGCTATAAAAGGGTCCAAAATGCTGGCAACACTGAAAACCTCTATAACGTTGATCAAGACAGAGTAAGACACAACGTTTAGCAAAAAACCCGATGTAACAATATGAAATTTTACAGAAACTGTACTCGAATCTGGGTCTACCACATCACCTCGGTTCGGGTTTATATGGGGTAGAAAATTCAAAAATTTAGCACTTCCCACCGTCGGAGGTGGTCGAAAGTTGTACCAAACGACGGGGAAAGACTCCGGGCGTATTGTAATGATGATTTAAATACTAAAACATGAACAATTTAGAAAAATTTGACAATTTAATAAAAAAATTGCCTATTTAGACGACTTTTTTTATGTTTAATAGCTATAAAAGGGTCCAAAATGCTGGCAACACTGAAAACCTCTATAACGTTGATCAAGACAGAGTAAGACACAACGTTTAGCAAAAACTCGATGTAAAGATATGAAATTTTACCGAAACTGTACTCGAATCTGGGTCTACCACATCACCTCGGTTCGGGTTTATATGGGGTAGAAAATTCAAAAATTTAGCACTTCCCACCGTCGGAGGTGGTCGAAAGTGGTACCAAACGACGGGGGAAGACTCCGGGCGTATTGTAATGATGATTTAAATACTAAAACATGAATAATTTAGAAAAATTTGACAATTTAATAAAAAATTTGCCTATTTAGACGACTTTTTTGATGTTTAATAGCTATAAAAGGGTCCAAAATGCTGGCAACACTGAAAACCTCTATAACGTTGATCAAGACAGAGTAAGACACAACGTTTAGCAAAAACTCGATGTAAAGATATGAAATTTTACCGAAACTGTACTCGAATCTGGGTCTACCACATCACCTCGGTTCGGGTTTATATGGGGTAGAAAATTCAAAAATTTAGCACTTCCCAGCATCGAAGGTGGTCGAAAGTTGTACCAAACGACGGGGGAAGACTCCGGGCGTTATTTAATGATGATTTAAATACTAAAACCTGAATAATTTAGAAAAATTTGACAATTTAATGAAAACATTGCCTATTTAGACGACTTTTTTGATGTTTAATAGCTATAAAAGGGTCCAAAATGCTGGCAACACTGAAAACCTCTATAACGTTGATCAAGACAGAGTAAGACACAACGTTTAGCAAAAAACCCGATGTAACAATATGATATTTTACAGAAACTGTACTCGAATCTGGGTCTACCACATCACCTCGGTTCGGGTTTATATGGGGTAGCAAATTCAAAAATTTAGCACTTCCCACCGTCGGAGGTGGTCGAAAGTTGTACCAAACGACGGGGGAAGACTCCGGGCGTATTGTAATGATGATTTAAATACTAAAACATGAATAATTTAGAAAAATTTGACAATTTAATAAAAAAATTGCCTATTTAGACGACTTTTTTTATGTTTAATAGCTATAAAAGGGTCCAAAATGCTGGCAACACTGAAAACCTCTATAACGTTGATCAAGACAGAGTAAGACACAACGTTTAGCAAAAACTCGATGTAAAGATATGAAATTTTACCGAAACTGTACTCGAATCTGGGTCTACCACATCACCTCGGTTCGGGTTTATATGGGGTAGAAAATTCAAAAATTTAGCACTTCCCAGCATCGAAGGTGGTCGAAAGTTGTACCAAACGACGGGGGAAGACTCCGGGCGTTATTTAATGATGATTTAAATACTAAAACCTGAATAATTTAGAAAAATTTGACAATTTAATAAAAATTTTGCCTATTTAGACGACTTTTTTGATGTTTACTAGCTATAAAAGGGTCCAAAATGCTGGCAACACTGAAAACCTCTATAACGTTGATCAAGACAGAGTAAGACACAACGTTAAGCAAAAACTCGATGTAAAGATATGAAATTTTACCGAAACTGTACTCGAATCTGGGTCTACCAAATCACCTCGGTTCAAGTTTATATGGGGTAGAAAATTTAAAAATTTAGCACTTCCCAACATCGGAGGTGGTCGAATGTGGTACGAAACGATGGGGGAAAACTCCGGGCGTTATTTAATGATGATTTTAATGCTGAAACATGAATAATTTAAAAACATTTCACAATTAAATAAAATATTTGCCTATTTAGATGACTTTTTTGATGTTTAATAGCTATAAAAGGGTCCAAAATGCTGGCAACACTGAAAACCTCTATAACGTTGATCAAGACAGAGTAAGACACAACGTTTAGCAAAAAACCCGATGTAACAATATGAAATTTTACCGAAACTGTACTCGAATCTGGGTCTACCACATCACCTCGGTTCGGGTTTATATGGGGTAGAAAATTCAAAAATTTTGCACTTCCCACCGTCGGAGGTGGTCGAAAGTGGTACCAAACGACGGGGGAAGACTCCGGGCGTTATTTAATAATGATTTAAATACTAAAACCTGAATAATTTAGAAAAATTTGACAATTTAATAAAAATTTTGCCTATTTAGACGACTTTTTTGATGTTTAATAGCTATAAAAGGGTCCAAAATGCTGGCAACACTGAAAACCTCTATAACGTAGATCAAGACAGAGTAAGACACAACGCTTAGCACAAAACCCGATGTAACAATATGAAATTTTACCGAAACTGTACTCGAATCTGGGTCTACCACATCACCTCGGTTCGGGTTTATATGGGGTAGAAAATTCAAAAATTTAGCACTTCCCAGCATCGAAGGTGGTCGAAAGTTGTACCAAACGACGGGGGAAGACTCCGGGCGTTATTTAATGATGATTTAAATACTAAAACCTGAATAATTTAGAAAAATTTGACAATTTAATGAAAACATTGCCTATTTAGACGACTTTTTTGATGTTTAATAGCTATAAAAGGGTCCAAAATGCTGGCAACACTGAAAACCTCTATAACGTTGATCAAGACAGAGTAAGACACAACGTTTAGCAAAAAACCCGATGTAACAATATGATATTTTACAGAAACTGTACTCGAATCTGGGTCTACCACATCACCTCGGTTCGGGTTTATATGGGGTAGCAAATTCAAAAATTTAGCACTTCCCACCGTCGGAGGTGGTCGAAAGTTGTACCAAACGACGGGGGAAGACTCCGGGCGTATTGTAATGATGATTTAAATACTAAAACATGAATAATTTAGAAAAATTTGACAATTTAATAAAAAAATTGCCTATTTAGACGACTTTTTTTATGTTTAATAGCTATAAAAGGGTCCAAAATGCTGGCAACACTGAAAACCTCTATAACGTTGATCAAGACAGAGTAAGACACAACGTTTAGCAAAAACTCGATGTAAAGATATGAAATTTTACCGAAACTGTACTCGAATCTGGGTCTACCACATCACCTCGGTTCGGGTTTATATGGGGTAGAAAATTCAAAAATTTAGCACTTCCCAGCATCGAAGGTGGTCGAAAGTTGTACCAAACGACGGGGGAAGACTCCGGGCGTTATTTAATGATGATTTAAATACTAAAACCTGAATAATTTAGAAAAATTTGACAATTTAATAAAAATTTTGCCTATTTAGACGACTTTTTTGATGTTTAATAGCTATAAAAGGGTCCAAAATGCTGGCAACACTGAAAACCTCTATAACGTTGATCAAGACAGAGTAAGACACAACGCTTAGCAAAAAACCCGATGTAACAATATGAAATTTTACCGAAACTGTACTCGAATCTGGGTCTACCACATCACCTCGGTTCGGGTTTATATGGGGTAGAAAATTCAAAAATTTAGCACTTCCCACCGTCGGAGGTGGTCGAAAGTGGTACCAAACGACGGGGAAGACTCCGGGCGTATTGTAATGATGATTTAAATACTAAAACATGAATAATTTAGAAAAATTTGACAATTTAATGAAAACATTGCCTATTTAGACGACTTTTTTGATGTTTAATAGCTATAAAAGGGTCCAAAATGCTGGCAACACTGAAAACCTCTATAACGTTGATCAAGACAGAGTAAGACACAACGTTTAGCAAAAAACCCGATGTAACAATATGATATTTTACAGAAACTGTACTCGAATCTGGGTCTACCACATCACCTCGGTTCGGGTTTATATGGGGTAGCAAATTCAAAAATTTAGCACTTCCCACCGTCGGAGGTGGTCGAAAGTTGTACCAAACGACGGGGGAAGACTCCGGGCGTTATTTAATGATGATTTAAATACTAAAACCTGAATAATTTAGAAAAATTTGACAATTTAATAAAAATTTTGCCTATTTAGACGACTTTTTTGATGTTTAATAGCTATAAAAGGGTCCAAAATGCTGGCAACACTGAAAACCTCTATAACGTTGATCAAGACAGAGTAAGACACAACGCTTAGCAAAAAACCCGATGTAACAATATGAAATTTTACCGAAACTGTACTCGAATCTGGGTCTACCACATCACCTCGGTTCGGGTTTATATGGGGTAGAAAATTCAAAAATTTAGCACTTCCCACCGTCGGAGGTGGTCGAAAGTGGTACCAAACGACGGGGAAGACTCCGGGCGTATTGTAATGATGATTTAAATACTAAAACATGAATAATTTAGAAAAATTTGACAATTTAATGAAAACATTGCCTATTTAGACGACTTTTTTGATGTTTAATAGCTATAAAAGGGTCCAAAATGCTGGCAACACTGAAAACCTCTATAACGTTGATCAAGACAGAGTAAGACACAACGTTTAGCAAAAAACCCGATGTAACAATATGAAATTTTACAGAAACTGTACTCGAATCTGGGTCTACCACATCACCTCGGTTCGGGTTTATATGGGGTAGAAAATTCAAAAATTTAGCACTTCCCACCGTCGGAGGTGGTCGAAAGTTGTACCAAACGACGGGGGAAGACTCCGGGCGTTATTTAATGATGATTTAAATACTAAAACCTGAATAATTTAGAAAAATTTGACAATTTAATAAAAAATTTGCATATTTAGATGATTTTTTTGATGTTTAATAGCTATAAAATGGTCCAAAATGCTGGCAACACTGAAAACCTCTATAACGTTGATCAAGACAGAGTAAGACACAACGTTAAGCAAAAACTCGATGTAAAGATATGAAATTTTACCGAAACTGTACTCGAATCTGGGTCTACCAAATCACCTCGGTTCAAGTTTATATGGGGTAGAAAATTTAAAAATTTAGCACTTCCCAACATCGGAGGTGGTCGAATGTGGTACGAAACGATGGGGGAAAACTCCGGGCGTTATTTAATTATGATTTTAATGCTGAAACATGAATAATTTAAAAACATTTCACAATTAAATAAAATATTTGCCTATTTAGAAGACTTTTTTGATGTTTAATAGCTATAAAAGGGTCCAAAATGCTGGCAACACTGAAAACCTCTATAACGTTGATCAAGACAGAGTAAGACACAACGTTTAGCAAAAAACCCGATGTAACAATATGAAATTTTACCGAAACTGTACTCGAATCTGGGTCTACCACATCACCTCGGTTCGGGTTTATATGGGGTAGAAAATTCAAAAATTTTGCACTTCCCACCGTCGGAGGTGGTCGAAAGTGGTACCAAACGACGGGGGAAGACTCCGGGCGTTATTTAATAATGATTTAAATACTAAAACCTGAATAATTTAGAAAAATTTGACAATTTAATAAAAATTTTGCCTATTTAGACGACTTTTTTGATGTTTAATAGCTATAAAAGGGTCCAAAATGCTGGCAACACTGAAAACCTCTATAACGTAGATCAAGACAGAGTAAGACACAACGCTTAGCACAAAACCCGATGTAACAATATGAAATTTTACCGAAACTGTACTCGAATCTGGGTCTACCACATCACCTCGGTTCGGGTTTATATGGGGTAGAAAATTCAAAAATTTAGCACTTCCCACCGACGGAGGTGGTCGAAAGTGGTACCAAACGACGGGGGAAGACTCCGGGCGTATTGTAATGATGATTTAAATACTAAAACATGAATAATTTAGAAAAATTTGACAATTTAATGAAAACATTGCCTATTTAGACGACTTTTTTGATGTTTAATAGCTATAAAAGGGTCCAAAATGCTGGCAACACTGAAAACCTCTATAACGTTGATCAAGACAGAGTAAGACACAACGTTTAGCAAAAAACCCGATGTAACAATATGAAATTTTACCGAAACTGTACTCGAATCTGGGTCTACCACATCACCTCGGTTCGGGTTTATATGGGGTAGAAAATTCAAAAATTTTGCACTTCCCACCGTCGGAGGTGGTCGAAAGTGGTACCAAACGACGGGGGAAGACTCCGGGCGTTATTTAATAATGATTTAAATACTAAAACCTGAATAATTTAGAAAAATTTGACAATTTAATAAAAATTTTGCCTATTTAGACGACTTTTTTGATGTTTAATAGCTATAAAAGGGTCCAAAATGCTGGCAACACTGAAAACCTCTATAACGTAGATCAAGACAGAGTAAGACACAACGCTTAGCACAAAACCCGATGTAACAATATGAAATTTTACCGAAACTGTACTCGAATCTGGGTCTACCACATCACCTCGGTTCGGGTTTATATGGGGTAGAAAATTCAAAAATTTAGCACTTCCCACCGTCGGAGGTGGTCGAAAGTGGTACCAAACGACGGGGGAAGACTCCGGGCGTATTGTAATGATGATTTAAATACTAAAACATGAATAATTTAGAAAAATTTGACAATTTAATGAAAACATTGCCTATTTAGACGACTTTTTTGATGTTTAATAGCTATAAAAGGGTCCAAAATGCTGGCAACACTGAAAACCTCTATAACGTTGATCAAGACAGAGTAAGACACAACGTTTAGCAAAAAACCCGATGTAACAATATGAAATTTTACAGAAACTGTACTCGAATCTGGGTCTACCACATCACCTCGGTTCGGGTTTATATGGGGTAGAAAATTCAAAAATTTAGCACTTCCCACCGTCGGAGGTGGTCGAAAGTTGTACCAAACGACGGGGGAAGACTCCGGGCGTATTGTAATGATGATTTAAATACTAAAACATGAATAATTTAGAAAAATTTGACAATTTAATAAAAAATTTGCCTATTTAGACGACTTTTTTTAATGTTTAATAGCTATAAAAGGGTCCAAAATGCTGGCAACACTGAAAACCTCTATAACGTAGATCAAGACAGAGTAAGACACAATGCTTAGCACAAAACCCGATGTAACAATATGAAATTTTACCGAAACTGTACTCGAATCTGGGTCTAACACATCACCTCGATTCGGGTTTATATGGGGTAGAAAATTCAAAAATTTAGCACTTCCCACCGTCGGAGGTGGTCGAAAGTGGTACCAAACGACGGGGGAAGACTCCGGGCGTATTGTAATGATGATTTAAATACTAAAACATGAATAATTTAGAAAAATTTGACAATTTAATGAAAACATTGCCTATTTAGACGACTTTTTTGATGTTTAATAGCTATAAAAGGGTCCAAAATGCTGGCAACACTGAAAACCTCTATAACGTTGATCAAGACAGAGTAAGACACAACGTTTAGCAAAAAACCCGATGTAACAATATGAAATTTTACAGAAACTGTACTCGAATCTGGGTCTACCAAATCACCTCGGTTCAAGTTTATATGGGGTAGAAAATTCAAAAATTTAGCACTTCCCACCGTCGGAGGTGGTCGAAAGTGGTACCAAACGACGGGGGAAGACTCCGGGCGTTATTTAATAATGATTTAAATACTAAAACCTGAATAATTTAGAAAAATTTGACAATTTAATAAAAAATTTGCCTATTTAGACGACTTTTTTGATGTTTAATAGCTATAAAAGGGTCCAAAATGCTGGCAACACTGAAAACCTCTATAACGTTGATCAAGACAGAGTAAGACACAACGCTTAGCAAAAAACCCGATGTAACAATATGAAATTTTACAGAAATTGTACTCGAATCTGGGTCTACCACATCACCTCGGTTCGGGTTTATATGGGGTAGAAAATTCAAAAATTTTGCACTTCCCACCGTCGGAGGTGGTCGAAAGTGGTACCAAACGACGGGGGAAGACTCCGGGCGTTATTTAATAATGATTTAAATACTAAAACCTGAATAATTTAGAAAAATTTGACAATTTAATAAAATTTTTGCCTATTTAGACGACTTTTTTATGTTTAATAGCTATAAAAGGGTCCAAAATGCTGGCAACACTGAAAACCTCTATAACGTAGATCAAGACAGAGTAAGACACAACGCTTAGCACAAAACCCGATGTAACAATATGAAATTTTACCGAAACTGTACTCGAATCTGGGTCTACCACATCACCTCGGTTCGGGTTTATATGGGGTAGAAAATTCAAAAATTTAGCACTTCCCACCGTCGGAGGTGGTCGAAAGTGGTACCAAACGACGGGGGAAGACTCCGGGCGTATTGTAATGATGATTTAAATACTAAAACATGAATAATTTAGAAAAATTTGACAATTTAATGAAAACATTGCCTATTTAGACGACTTTTTTGATGTTTAATAGCTATAAAAGGGTCCAAAATGCTGGCAACACTGAAAACCTCTATAACGTTGATCAAGACAGAGTAAGACACAACGTTTAGCAAAAAACCCGATGTAACAATATGAAATTTTACAGAAACTGTACTCGAATCTGGGTCTACCAAATCACCTCGGTTCGGGTTTATATGGGGTAGAAAATTCAAAAATTTAGCACTTCCCACCGTCGGAGGTGGTCGAAAGTTGTACCAAACGACGGGGGAAGACTCCGGGCGTTATTTAATAATGATTTAAATACTAAAACCTGAATAATTTAGAAAAATTTGACAATTTAATAAAAAATTTGCCTATTTAGACGACTTTTTTGATGTTTAATAGCTATAAAAGGGTCCAAAATGCTGGCAACACTGAAAACCTCTATAACGTTGATCAAGACAGAGTAAGACACAACGCTTAGCAAAAAACCCGATGTAACAATATGAAATTTTACAGAAATTGTACTCGAATCTGGGTCTACCACATCACCTCGGTTCGGGTTTATATGGGGTAGAAAATTCAAAAATTTTGCACTTCCCACCGTCGGAGGTGGTCGAAAGTGGTACCAAACGACGGGGGAAGACTCCGGGCGTTATTTAATAATGATTTAAATACTAAAACCTGAATAATTTAGAAAAATTTGACAATTTAATAAAATTTTTGCCTATTTAGACGACTTTTTTGATGTTTAATAGCTATAAAAGGGTCCAAAATGCTGGCAACACTGAAAACCTCTATAACGTAGATCAAGACAGAGTAAGACACAACGCTTAGCACAAAACCCGATGTAACAATATGAAATTTTACCGAAACTGTACTCGAATCTGGGTCTACCACATCACCTCGGTTCGGGTTTATATGGGGTAGAAAATTCAAAAATTTAGCACTTCCCACCGTCGGAGGTGGTCGAAAGTGGTACCAAACGACGGGGGAAGACTCCGGGCGTATTGTAATGATGATTTAAATACTAAAACATGAATAATTTAGAAAAATTTGACAATTTAATGAAAACATTGCCTATTTAGACGACTTTTTTGATGTTTAATAGCTATAAAAGGGTCCAAAATGCTGGCAACACTGAAAACCTCTATAACGTTGATCAAGACAGAGTAAGACACAACGTTTAGCAAAAAACCCGATGTAACAATATGAAATTTTACAGAAACTGTACTCGAATCTGGGTCTACCACATCACCTCGGTTCGGGTGTATATGGGGTAGAAAATTCAAAAATTTAGCACTTCCCACCGTCGGAGGTGGTCGAAAGTTGTACCAAACGACGGGGGAAGACTCCGGGCGTATTGTAATGATGATTTAAATACTAAAACATGAATAATTTAGAAAAATTTGACAATTTAATAAAAAATTTGCCTATTTAGACGACTTTTTTTAATGTTTAATAGCTATAAAAGGGTCCAAAATGCTGGCAACACTGAAAACCTCTATAACGTAGATCAAGACAGAGTAAGACACAATGCTTAGCACAAAACCCGATGTAACAATATGAAATTTTACCGAAACTGTACTCGAATCTGGGTCTAACACATCACCTCGATTCGGGTTTATATGGGGTAGAAAATTCAAAAATTTAGCACTTCCCACCGTCGGAGGTGGTCGAAAGTGGTACCAAACGACGGGGGAAGACTCCGGGCGTATTGTAATGATGATTTAAATACTAAAACATGAATAATTTAGAAAAATTTGACAATTTAATGAAAACATTGCCTATTTAGACGACTTTTTTGATGTTTAATAGCTATAAAAGGGTCCAAAATGCTGGCAACACTGAAAACCTCTATAACGTTGATCAAGACAGAGTAAGACACAACGTTTAGCAAAAAACCCGATGTAACAATATGAAATTTTACAGAAACTGTACTCGAATCTGGGTCTACCAAATCACCTCGGTTCAAGTTTATATGGGGTAGAAAATTCAAAAATTTAGCACTTCCCACCGTCGGAGGTGGTCGAAAGTGGTACCAAACGACGGGGGAAGACTCCGGGCGTTATTTAATAATGATTTAAATACTAAAACCTGAATAATTTAGAAAAATTTGACAATTTAATAAAAAATTTGCCTATTTAGACGACTTTTTTGATGTTTAATAGCTATAAAAGGGTCCAAAATGCTGGCAACACTGAAAACCTCTATAACGTTGATCAAGACAGAGTAAGACACAACGCTTAGCAAAAAACCCGATGTAACAATATGAAATTTTACAGAAATTGTACTCGAATCTGGGTCTACCACATCACCTCGGTTCGGGTTTATATGGGGTAGAAAATTCAAAAATTTTGCACTTCCCACCGTCGGAGGTGGTCGAAAGTGGTACCAAACGACGGGGGAAGACTCCGGGCGTTATTTAATAATGATTTAAATACTAAAACATGAATAATTTAGAAAAATTTGACAATTTAATGAAAACATTGCCTATTTAGACGACTTTTTTGATGTTTAATAGCTATAAAAGGGTCCAAAATGCTGGCAACACTGAAAACCTCTATAACGTTGATCAAGACAGAGTAAGACACAACGTTTAGCAAAAAACCCGATGTAACAATATGATATTTTACAGAAACTGTACTCGAATCTGGGTCTACCACATCACCTCGGTTCGGGTTTATATGGGGTAGCAAATTCAAAAATTTAGCACTTCCCACCGTCGGAGGTGGTCGAAAGTTGTACCAAACGACGGGGGAAGACTCCGGGCGTATTGTAATGATGATTTAAATACTAAAACATGAATAATTTAGAAAAATTTGACAATTTAATAAAAAAATTGCCTATTTAGACGACTTTTTTTATGTTTAATAGCTATAAAAGGGTCCAAAATGCTGGCAACACTGAAAACCTCTATAACGTTGATCAAGACAGAGTAAGACACAACGTTTAGCAAAAACTCGATGTAAAGATATGAAATTTTACCGAAACTGTACTCGAATCTGGGTCTACCACATCACCTCGGTTCGGGTTTATATGGGGTAGAAAATTCAAAAATTTAGCACTTCCCAGCATCGAAGGTGGTCGAAAGTTGTACCAAACGACGGGGGAAGACTCCGGGCGTTATTTAATGATGATTTAAATACTAAAACCTGAATAATTTAGAAAAATTTGACAATTTAATAAAATATTTGCCTATTTAGATGACTTTTTTGATGTTTAATAGCTATAAAAGGGTCCAAAATGCTGGCAACACTGAAAACCTCTACAACGTTGATCAAGACAGAGTAAGACACAACGTTTAGCAAAAAACCCGATGTAACAATATGAAATTTTACCGAAACTGTACTCGAATCTGGGTCTACCACATCACCTCGGTTCGGGTTTATATGGGGTAGAAAATTCAAAAATTTTGCACTTCCCACCGTCGGAGGTGGTCGAAAGTGGTACCAAACGACGGGGGAAGACTCCGGGCGTTATTTAATAATGATTTAAATACTAAAACCTGAATAATTTAGAAAAATTTGACAATTTAATAAAAATTTTGCCTATTTAGACGACTTTTTTGATGTTTAATAGCTATAAAAGGGTCCAAAATGCTGGCAACACTGAAAACCTCTATAACGTAGATCAAGACAGAGTAAGACACAACGCTTAGCACAAAACCCGATGTAACAATATGAAATTTTACCGAAACTGTACTCGAATCTGGGTCTACCACATCACCTCGGTTCGGGTTTATATGGGGTAGAAAATTCAAAAATTTAGCACTTCCCACCGTCGGAGGTGGTCGAAAGTGGTACCAAACGACGGGGGAAGACTCCGGGCGTATTGTAATGATGATTTAAATACTAAAACATGAATAATTTAGAAAAATTTGACAATTTAATGAAAACATTGCCTATTTAGACGACTTTTTTGATGTTTAATAGCTATAAAAGGGTCCAAAATGCTGGCAACACTGAAAACCTCTATAACGTTGATCAAGACAGAGTAAGACACAACGCTTAGCAAAAAATCCGATGTAACAATATGAAATTTTACCGAAACTGTACTCGAATCTGGGTCTACCACATCACCTCGGTTCGGGTTTATATGGGGTAGAAAATTCAAAAATTTAGCACTTCCCACCGTCGGAGGTGGTCGAAAGTGGTACCAAACGACGGGGGAAGAGTCCGGGCGTATTGTAATGATGATTTAAATACTAAAACATGAATAATTTAGAAAAATTTGACAATTTAATAAAAATTTGCCTATTGAGATGAGTTTTTTGATGTTTAATAGCTATAAAAGGGTCCAAAATGCTGGCAACACTGAAAACCTCTATAACGTTGATCAAGACAGAGTAAGACACAACGTTTAGCAAAAAACCCGATGTAACAATATGAAATTTTACAGAAACTGTACTCGAATCTGGGTCTACCACATCACCTCGATTCGGGTTTATATGGGGTAGAAAATTCAAAAATTTAGCACTTCCCACCGTCGGAGGTGGTCGAAAGTGGTACCAAACGACGGGGGAAGACTCCGGGCGTATTGTAATGATGATTTAAATACTAAAACATGAATAATTTAGAAAAATTTGACAATTTAATGAAAACATTGCCTATTTAGACGACTTTTTTGATGTTTAATAGCTATAAAAGGGTCCAAAATGCTGGCAACACTGAAAACCTCTATAACGTTGATCAAGACAGAGTAAGACACAACGTTTAGCAAAAAACCCGATGTAACAATATGAAATTTTACAGAAACTGTACTCGAATCTGGGTCTACCAAATCACCTCGGTTCAAGTTTATATGGGGTAGAAAATTCAAAAATTTAGCACTTCCCACCGTCGGAGGTGGTCGAAAGTGGTACCAAACGACGGGGGAAGACTCCGGGCGTTATTTAATAATGATTTAAATACTAAAACCTGAATAATTTAGAAAAATTTGACAATTTAATAAAAAATTTGCCTATTTAGACGACTTTTTTGATGTTTAATAGCTATAAAAGGGTCCAAAATGCTGGCAACACTGAAAACCTCTATAACGTTGATCAAGACAGAGTAAGACACAACGCTTAGCAAAAAACCCGATGTAACAATATGAAATTTTACAGAAATTGTACTCGAATCTGGGTCTACCACATCACCTCGGTTCGGGTTTATATGGGGTAGAAAATTCAAAAATTTTGCACTTCCCACCGTCGGAGGTGGTCGAAAGTGGTACCAAACGACGGGGGAAGACTCCGGGCGTTATTTAATAATGATTTAAATACTAAAACCTGAATAATTTAGAAAAATTTGACAATTTAATAAAATTTTTGCCTATTTAGACGACTTTTTTATGTTTAATAGCTATAAAAGGGTCCAAAATGCTGGCAACACTGAAAACCTCTATAACGTAGATCAAGACAGAGTAAGACACAACGCTTAGCACAAAACCCGATGTAACAATATGAAATTTTACCGAAACTGTACTCGAATCTGGGTCTACCACATCACCTCGGTTCGGGTTTATATGGGGTAGAAAATTCAAAAATTTAGCACTTCCCACCGTCGGAGGTGGTCGAAAGTGGTACCAAACGACGGGGGAAGACTCCGGGCGTATTGTAATGATGATTTAAATACTAAAACATGAATAATTTAGAAAAATTTGACAATTTAATGAAAACATTGCCTATTTAGACGACTTTTTTGATGTTTAATAGCTATAAAAGGGTCCAAAATGCTGGCAACACTGAAAACCTCTATAACGTTGATCAAGACAGAGTAAGACACAACGTTTAGCAAAAAACCCGATGTAACAATATGATATTTTACAGAAACTGTACTCGAATCTGGGTCTACCACATCACCTCGGTTCGGGTTTATATGGGGTAGCAAATTCAAAAATTTAGCACTTCCCACCGTCGGAGGTGGTCGAAAGTTGTACCAAACGACGGGGGAAGACTCCGGGCGTATTGTAATGATGATTTAAATACTAAAACATGAATAATTTAGAAAAATTTGACAATTTAATAAAAAAATTGCCTATTTAGACGACTTTTTTTATGTTTAATAGCTATAAAAGGGTCCAAAATGCTGGCAACACTGAAAACCTCTATAACGTTGATCAAGACAGAGTAAGACACAACGTTTAGCAAAAACTCGATGTAAAGATATGAAATTTTACCGAAACTGTACTCGAATCTGGGTCTACCACATCACCTCGGTTCGGGTTTATATGGGGTAGAAAATTCAAAAATTTAGCACTTCCCAGCATCGAAGGTGGTCGAAAGTTGTACCAAACGACGGGGGAAGACTCCGGGCGTTATTTAATGATGATTTAAATACTAAAACCTGAATAATTTAGAAAAATTTGACAATTTAATAAAATATTTGCCTATTTAGATGACTTTTTTGATGTTTAATAGCTATAAAAGGGTCCAAAATGCTGGCAACACTGAAAACCTCTATAACGTTGATCAAGACAGAGTAAGACACAACGTTTAGCAAAAAACCCGATGTAACAATATGAAATTTTACCGAAACTGTACTCGAATCTGGGTCTACCACATCACCTCGGTTCGGGTTTATATGGGGTAGAAAATTCAAAAATTTTGCACTTCCCACCGTCGGAGGTGGTCGAAAGTGGTACCAAACGACGGGGGAAGACTCCGGGCGTTATTTAATAATGATTTAAATACTAAAACCTGAATAATTTAGAAAAATTTGACAATTTAATAAAAATTTTGCCTATTTAGACGACTTTTTTGATGTTTAATAGCTATAAAAGGGTCCAAAATGCTGGCAACACTGAAAACCTCTATAACGTAGATCAAGACAGAGTAAGACACAACGCTTAGCACAAAACCCGATGTAACAATATGAAATTTTACCGAAACTGTACTCGAATCTGGGTCTACCACATCACCTCGGTTCGGGTTTATATGGGGTAGAAAATTCAAAAATTTAGCACTTCCCACCGTCGGAGGTGGTCGAAAGTTGTACCAAACGACGGGGGAAGACTCCGGGCGTATTGTAATGATGATTTAAATACTAAAACATGAATAATTTAGAAAAATTTGACAATTTAATGAAAACATTGCCTATTTAGACGACTTTTTTGATGTTTAATAGCTATAAAAGGGTCCAAAATGCTGGCAACACTGAAAACCTCTATAACGTTGATCAAGACAGAGTAAGACACAACGCTTAGCAAAAAACCCGATGTAACAATATGAAATTTTACCGAAACTGTACTCGAATCTGGGTCTACCACATCACCTCGGTTCGGGTTTATATGGGGTAGAAAATTCAAAAATTTAGCACTTCCCACCGTCGGAGGTGGTCGAAAGTGGTACCAAACGACGGGGGAAGAGTCCGGGCGTATTGTAATGATGATTTAAATACTAAAACATGAATAATTTAGAAAAATTTGACAATTTAATAAAAATTTGCCTATTGAGATGAGTTTTTTGATGTTTAATAGCTATAAAAGGGTCCAAAATGCTGGCAACACTGAAAACCTCTATAACGTTGATCAAGACAGAGTAAGACACAACGTTTAGCAAAAAACCCGATGTAACAATATGAAATTTTACAGAAACTGTACTCGAATCTGGGTCTACCACATCACCTCGGTTCGGGTTTATATGGGGTAGAAAATTCAAAAATTTAGCACTTCCCACCGTCGGAGGTGGTCGAAAGTTGTACCAAACGACGGGGGAAGACTCCGGGCGTATTGTAATGATGATTTAAATACTAAAACATGAATAATTTAGAAAAATTTGACAATTTAATAAAAAAATTGCCTATTTAGACGACTTTTTTTATGTTTAATAGCTATAAAAGGGTCCAAAATGCTGGCAACACTGAAAACCTCTATAACGTTGATCAAGACAGAGTAAGACACAACGTTTAGCAAAAACTCGATGTAAAGATATGAAATTTTACCGAAACTGTACTCGAATCTGGGTCTACCACATCACCTCGGTTCGGGTTTATATGGGGTAGAAAATTCAAAAATTTAGCACTTCCCAGCATCGAAGGTGGTCGAAAGTTGTACCAAACGACGGGGGAAGACTCCGGGCGTTATTTAATGATGATTTAAATACTAAAACCTGAATAATTTAGAAAAATTTGACAATTTAATAAAAATTTTGCCTATTTAGACGACTTTTTTGATGTTTAATAGCTATAAAAGGGTCCAAAATGCTGGCAACACTGAAAACCTCTATAACGTTGATCAAGACAGAGTAAAACACAACGTTTAGCAAAAAACCCGATGTAACAATATGAAATTTTACAGAAATTGTACTCGAATCTGGGTCTACCACATCACCTCGGTTCGGGTTTATATGGGGTAGAAAATTCAAAAATTTTGCACTTCCCACCGTCGGAGGTGGTCGAAAGTGGTACCAAACGACGGGGGAAGACTCCGGGCGTTATTTAATAATGATTTAAATACTAAAACCTGAATAATTTAGAAAAATTTGACAATTTAATAAAAATTTTGCCTATTTAGACGACTTTTTTGATGTTTAATAGCTATAAAAGGGTCCAAAATGCTGGCAACACTGAAAACCTCTATAACGTAGATCAAGACAGAGTAAGACACAACGCTTAGCACAAAACCCGATGTAACAATATGAAATTTTACCGAAACTGTACTCGAATCTGGGTCTACCACATCACCTCGGTTCGGGTTTATATGGGGTAGAAAATTCAAAAATTTAGCACTTCCCAGCATCGAAGGTGGTCGAAAGTTGTACCAAACGACGGGGGAAGACTCCGGGCGTTATTTAATGATGATTTAAATACTAAAACCTGAATAATTTAGAAAAAATTGACAATTTAATAAAAAATTTGCCTATTTAGACGACTTTTTTGATGTTTAATAGCTATAAAAGGGTCCAAAATGCTGGCAACACTGAAAACCTCTATAACGTTGATCAAGACAGAGTAAGACACAACGTTTAGCAAAAACTCGATGTAAAGATATGAAATTTTACCGAAACTGTACTCGAATCTGGGTCTACCACATCACCTCGGTTCGGGTTTATATGGGGTAGAAAATTCAAAAATTTAGCACTTCCCAACATCGGAGGTGGTCGAATGTGGTACCAAACGACGGGGGAAGACTCCGGGCGTTATTTAATAATGATTTAAATACTAAAACCTGAATAATTTAGAAAAATTTGACAATTTAATAAAAATTTTGCCTATTTAGACGACTTTTTTGATGTTTAATAGCTATAAAAGGGTCCAAAATGCTGGCAACACTGAAAACCTCTATAACGTTGATCAAGACAGAGTAAGACACAACGTTTAGCAAAAACTCGATGTAAAGATATGAAATTTTACCGAAACTGTACTCGAATCTGGGTCTACCAAATCACCTCGGTTCAAGTTTATATGGGGTAGAAAATTCAAAAATTTAGCACTTCCCAACATCGGAGGTGGTCGAATGTGGTACGAAACGATGGGGGAAAACTCCGGGCGTTATTTAATGATGATTTTAATGCTGAAACATGAATAATTTAAAAACATTTGACAATTTAATAAAAATTTTGCCTATTTAGACGACTTTTTTGATGTTTAATAGCTATAAAAGGGTCCAAAATGCTGGCAACACTGAAAACCTCTATAACGTAGATCAAGACAGAGTAAGACACAACGCTTAGCACAAAACCCGATGTAACAATATGAAATTTTACCGAAACTGTACTCGAATCTGGGTCTACCACATCACCTCGGTTCGGGTTTATATGGGGTAGAAAATTCAAAAATTTAGCACTTCCCACCGTCGGAGGTGGTCGAAAGTGGTACCAAACGACGGGGGAAGACTCCGGGCGTATTGTAATGATGATTTAAATACTAAAACATGAATAATTTAGAAAAATTTGACAATTTAATAAAAACATTGCCTATTTAGACGACTTTTTTGATGTTTAATAGCTATAAAAGGGTCCAAAATGCTGGCAACACTGAAAACCTCTATAACGTTGATCAAGACAGAGTAAGACACAACGTTTAGCAAAAAACCCGATGTAACAATATGAAATTTTACAGAAACTGTACTCGAATCTGGGTCTACCACATCACCTCGGTTCGGGTTTATATGGGGTAGAAAATTCAAAAATTTAGCACTTCCCACCGTCGGAGGTGGTCGAACGTTGTATCAAACGACGGGGGAAGACTCCGGGCGTATTGTAATGATGATTTAAATACTAAAACATGAATAATTTAGAAAAATTTGACAATTTAATAAAAAATTTGCCTATTTAGACGACTTTTTTTAATGTTTAATAGCTATAAAAGGGTCCAAAATGCTGGCAACACTGAAAACCTCTATAACGTAGATCAAGACAGAGTAAGACACAATGCTTAGCACAAAACCCGATGTAACAATATGAAATTTTACCGAAACTGTACTCGAATCTGGGTCTAACACATCACCTCGATTCGGGTTTATATGGGGTAGAAAATTCAAAAATTTAGCACTTCCCACCGTCGGAGGTGGTCGAAAGTGGTACCAAACGACGGGGGAAGACTCCGGGCGTATTGTAATGATGATTTAAATACTAAAACATGAATAATTTAGAAAAATTTGACAATTTAATGAAAACATTGCCTATTTAGACGACTTTTTTGATGTTTAATAGCTATAAAAGGGTCCAAAATGCTGGCAACACTGAAAACCTCTATAACGTTGATCAAGACAGAGTAAGACACAACGTTTAGCAAAAAACCCGATGTAACAATATGAAATTTTACAGAAACTGTACTCGAATCTGGGTCTACCACATCACCTCGGTTCGGGTTTATATGGGGTAGAAAATTCAAAAATTTTGCACTTCCCACCGTCGGAGGTGGTCGAAAGTGGTACCAAACGACGGGGGAAGACTCCGGGCGTTATTTAATAATGATTTAAATACTAAAACCTAAATAATTTAGAAAAATTTGACAATTTAATAAAAATTTTGCCTATTTAGACGACTTTTTTGATGTTTAATAGCTATAAAAGGGTCCAAAATGCTGGCAACACTGAAAACCTCTATAACGTTGATCAAGACAGAGTAAGACACAACGTTTAGCAAAAACTCGATGTAAAGATATGAAATTTTACCGAAACTGTACTCGAATCTGGGTCTACCAAATCACCTCGGTTCAAGTTTATATGGGGTAGAAAATTCAAAAATTTAGCACTTCCCAACATCGGAGGTGGTCGAATGTGGTACGAAACGATGGGGGAAAACTCCGGGCGTTATTTAATGATGATTTTAATGCTGAAACATGAATAATTTAAAAACATTTGACAATTTAATAAAAATTTTGCCTATTTAGACGACTTTTTTGATGTTTAATAGCTATAAAAGGGTCCAAAATGCTGGCAACACTGAAAACCTCTATAACGTAGATCAAGACAGAGTAAGACACAACGCTTAGCACAAAACCCGATGTAACAATATGAAATTTTACCGAAACTGTACTCGAATCTGGGTCTACCACATCACCTCGGTTCGGGTTTATATGGGGTAGAAAATTCAAAAATTTAGCACTTCCCACCGTCGGAGGTGGTCGAAAGTTGTACCAAACGACGGGGGAAGACTCCGGGCGTTATTTAATGATGATTTAAATACTAAAATCTGAATAATTTAGAAAAAATTTACAATTTAATAAAAAATTTGCCTATTTGAACGACTTTTTTGATGTTTAATAGCTATAAAAGGGTCCAAAATGCTGGCAACACTGAAAACCTCTATAACGTTGATCAAGACAGAGTAAAACACAACGTTTAGCAAAAACTCGATGTAAAGATATGAAATTTTACCGAAACTGTACTCGAATCTGGGTCTACCACATCACCTCGGTTCGGGTTTATATGGGGTAGAAAATTCAAAAATTTAGCACTTCCCAACATCGGAGGTGGTCGAATGTGGTACCAAACGACGGGGGAAGACTCCGGGCGTTATTTAATAATGATTTAAATACTAAAACCTGAATAATTTAGAAAAATTTGACAATTTAATAAAAAATTTGCCTATTTAGACGACTTTTTTGATGTTTAATAGCTATAAAAGGGTCCAAAATGCTGGCAACACTGAAAACCTCTATAACGTTGATCAAGACAGAGTAAGACACAACGTTTAGCAAAAACTCGATGTAAAGATATGAAATTTTACCGAAACTGTACTCGAATCTGGGTCTACCAAATCACCTCGGTTCAAGTTTATATGGGGTAGAAAATTCAAAAATTTAGCACTTCCCAACATCGGAGGTGGTCGAATGTGGTACGAAACGATGGGGGAAAACTCCGGGCGTTATTTAATGATGATTTTATTGCTGAAACATGAATAATTTAAAAACATTTGACAATTTAATAAAAATTTTGCCTATTTAGACGACTTTTTTGATGTTTAATAGCTATAAAAGGGTCCAAAATGCTGGCAACACTGAAAACCTCTATAACGTAGATCAAGACAGAGTAAGACACAACGCTTAGCACAAAACCCGATGTAACAATATGAAATTTTACCGAAACTGTACTCGAATCTGGGTCTACCACATCACCTCGGTTCGGGTTTATATAGGGTAGAAAATTCAAAAATTTAGCACTTCCCACCGTCGGAGGTGGTCGAAAGTGGTACCAAACGACGGGGGAAGACTCCGGGCGTATTGTAATGATGATTTAAATACTAAAACATGAATAATTTAGAAAAATTTTACAATTTAATGAAAACATTGCCTATTTAGACGACTTTTTTGATGTTTAATAGCTATAAAAGGGTCCAAAATGCTGGCAACACTGAAAACCTCTATAACGTTGATCAAGACAGAGTAAGACACAACGTTTAGCAAAAAACCCGATGTAACAATATGAAATTTTACAGAAACTGTACTCGAATCTGGGTCTACCACATCACCTCGGTTCGGGTTTATATGGGGTAGAAAATTCAAAAATTTAGCACTTCCCACCGTCGGAGGTGGTCGAAAGTTGTACCAAACGACGGGGGAAGACTCCGGGCGTATTGTAATGATGATTTAAATACTAAAACATGAATAATTGAGAAAAATTTGACAATTTAATAAAAAAATTGCCTATTTAGACGACTTTTTTGATGTTTAATAGCTATAAAAGGGTCCAAAATGCTGGCAACACTGAAAACCTCTATAACGTTGATCAAGACAGAGTAAGACACAACGTTTAGCAGAAAACCCGATGTAACAATATGAAATTTTACAGAAATTGTACTCGAATCTGGGTCTACCACATCACCTCGGTTCGGGTTTATATGGGGTAGAAAATTCAAAAATTTTGCACTTCCCACCATCGGAGTTGGTCGAAAGTGGTACCAAACGACGGGGGAAGACTCCGGGCGTTATTTAATAATGATTTAAATACTAAAACCTGAATAATTTAGAAAAATTTGACAATTTAATAAAAAATTTGCCTATTTAGACGACTTTTTTGATGTTTAATAGCTATAAAAGGGTCCAAAATGCTGGCAACACTGAAAACCTCTATAACGTAGATCAAGACAGAGTAAGACACAACGCTTAGCACAAAACCCGATGTAACAATATGAAATTTTACCGAAACTGTACTCGAATCTGGGTCTACCACATCACCTCGGTTCGGGTTTATATGGGGTAGAAAATTCAAAAATTTAGCACTTCCCACCGTCGGAGGTGGTCGAAAGTGGTACCAAACGACGGGGAAGACTCCGGGCGTATTGTAATGATGATTTAAATACTAAAACATGAATAATTTAGAAAAATTTGACAATTTAATGAAAACATTGCCTATTTAGACGACTTTTTTGATGTTTAATAGCTATAAAAGGGTCCAAAATGCTGGCAACACTGAAAACCTCTATAACGTTGATCAAGACAGAGTAAGACACAACGTTTAGCAAAAAACCCGATGTAACAATATGAAATTTTACAGAAACTGTACTCGAATCTGGGTCTACCACATCACCTCGGTTCGGGTTTATATGGGGTAGAAAATTCAAAAATTTAGCACTTCCCACCGTCGGAGGTGGTCGAAAGTTGTACCAAACGACGGGGGAAGACTCCGGGCGTATTGTAATGATGATTTAAATACTAAAACATGAATAATTTAGAAAAATTTGACAATTTAATAAAAATTTGCCTATTTAGACGACTTTTTTTAATGTTTAATAGCTATAAAAGGGTCCAAAATGCTGGCAACACTGAAAACCTCTATAACGTTGATCAAGACAGAGTAAGACACAACGTTTAGCAAAAAACTCGATGTGAAGATATAAAATTTTACCGAAACTGTACTCGAATCTGGGTCTACCACATCACCTCGGTTCGGGTTTATATGGGGTAGAAAATTCAAAAATTTAGCACTTCCCAGCATCGAAGGTGGTCGAAAGTTGTACCAAACGACGGGGGAAGACTCCGGGCGTTATTTAATGATGATTTAAATACTAAAACCTGAATAATTTAGAAAAAATTGACAATTTAATAAAAAATTTGCCTATTTAGACGACTTTTTTGATGTTTAATAGCTATAAAAGGGTCCAAAATGCTGGCAACACTGAAAACCTCTATAACGTTGATCAAGACAGAGTAAGACACAACGTTTAGCAAAAACTCGATGTAAAGATATGAAATTTTACCTAAACTGTACTCGAATCTGGGTCTACCACATCACCTCGGTTCGGGTTTATATGGGGTAGAAAATTCAAAAATTTAGCACTTCCCAACATCGGAGGTGGTCGAATGTGGTACCAAACGACGGGGGAAGACTCCGGGCGTTATTTAATAATGATTTAAATACTAAAACCTGAATAATTTAGAAAAATTTGACAATTTAATAAAAATTTTGCCTATTTAGACGACTTTTTTGATGTTTAATAGCTATAAAAGGGTCCAAAATGCTGGCAACACTGAAAACCTCTATAACGTTGATCAAGACAGAGTAAGACACAACGTTTAGCAAAAACTCGATGTAAAGATATGAAATTTTACCGAAACTGTACTCGAATCTGGGTCTACCAAATCACCTCGGTTCAAGTTTATATGGGGTAGAAAATTCAAAAATTTAGCACTTCCCAACATCGGAGGTGGTCGAATGTGGTACAAAACGATGGGGGAAAACTCCGGGCGTTATTTAATGATGATTTTAATGCTGAAACATGAATAATTTAAAAACATTTGACAATTTAATAAAAATTTTGCCTATTTAGACGACTTTTTTGATGTTTAATAGCTATAAAAGGGTCCAAAATGCTGGCAACACTGAAAACCTCTATAACGTAGATCAAGACAGAGTAAGACACAACGCTTAGCACAAAACCCGATGTAACAATATGAAATTTTACCGAAACTGTACTCGAATCTGGGTCTACCACATCACCTCGGTTCGGGTTTATATGGGGTAGAAAATTCAAAAATTTTGCACTTCCCACCATCGGAGTTGGTCGAAAGTGGTACCAAACGACGGGGGAAGACTCCGGGCGTTATTTAATAATGATTTAAATACTAAAACCTGAATAATTTAGAAAAATTTGACAATTTAATAAAAAATTTGCCTATTTAGACGACTTTTTTGATGTTTAATAGCTATAAAAGGGTCCAAAATGCTGGCAACACTGAAAACCTCTATAACGTAGATCAAGACAGAGTAAGACACAACGCTTAGCACAAAACCCGATGTAACAATATGAAATTTTACCGAAACTGTACTCGAATCTGGGTCTACCACATCACCTCGGTTCGGGTTTATATGGGGTAGAAAATTCAAAAATTTAGCACTTCCCACCGTCGGAGGTGGTCGAAAGTTGTACCAAACGACGGGGGAAGACTCCGGGCGTATTGTAATGATGATTTAAATACTAAAACATGAATAATTTAGAAAAATTTGACAATTTAATAAAAATTTGCCTATTTAGACGACTTTTTTTAATGTTTAATAGCTATAAAAGGGTCCAAAATGCTGGCAACACTGAAAACCTCTATAACGTTGATCAAGACAGAGTAAGACACAACGTTTAGCAAAAAACTCGATGTGAAGATATAAAATTTTACCGAAACTGTACTCGAATCTGGGTCTACCACATCACCTCGGTTCGGGTTTATATGGGGTAGAAAATTCAAAAATTTAGCACTTCCCAGCATCGAAGGTGGTCGAAAGTTGTACCAAACGACGGGGGAAGACTCCGGGCGTTATTTAATGATGATTTAAATACTAAAACCTGAATAATTTAGAAAAAATTGACAATTTAATAAAAAATTTGCCTATTTAGACGACTTTTTTGATGTTTAATAGCTATAAAAGGGTCCAAAATGCTGGCAACACTGAAAACCTCTATAACGTTGATCAAGACAGAGTAAGACACAACGTTTAGCAAAAACTCGATGTAAAGATATGAAATTTTACCTAAACTGTACTCGAATCTGGGTCTACCACATCACCTCGGTTCGGGTTTATATGGGGTAGAAAATTCAAAAATTTAGCACTTCCCAACATCGGAGGTGGTCGAATGTGGTACCAAACGACGGGGGAAGACTCCGGGCGTTATTTAATAATGATTTAAATACTAAAACCTGAATAATTTAGAAAAATTTGACAATTTAATAAAAATTTTGCCTATTTAGACGACTTTTTTGATGTTTAATAGCTATAAAAGGGTCCAAAATGCTGGCAACACTGAAAACCTCTATAACGTTGATCAAGACAGAGTAAGACACAACGTTTAGCAAAAACTCGATGTAAAGATATGAAATTTTACCGAAACTGTACTCGAATCTGGGTCTACCAAATCACCTCGGTTCAAGTTTATATGGGGTAGAAAATTCAAAAATTTAGCACTTCCCAACATCGGAGGTGGTCGAATGTGGTACAAAACGATGGGGGAAAACTCCGGGCGTTATTTAATGATGATTTTAATGCTGAAACATGAATAATTTAAAAACATTTGACAATTTAATAAAAATTTTGCCTATTTAGACGACTTTTTTGATGTTTAATAGCTATAAAAGGGTCCAAAATGCTGGCAACACTGAAAACCTCTATAACGTAGATCAAGACAGAGTAAGACACAACGCTTAGCACAAAACCCGATGTAACAATATGAAATTTTACCGAAACTGTACTCGAATCTGGGTCTACCACATCACCTCGGTTCGGGTTTATATGGGGTAGAAAATTCAAAAATTTTGCACTTCCCAACATCGGAGGTGGTCGAATGTGGTACAAAACGATGGGGGAAAACTCCGGGCGTTATTTAATGATGATTTTAATGCTGAAACATGAATAATTTAAAAACATTTGACAATTTAATAAAAATTTTGCCTATTTAGACGACTTTTTTGATGTTTAATAGCTATAAAAGGGTCCAAAATGCTGGCAACACTGAAAAACTCTATAACGTTGATCAAGACAGAGTAAGACACAACGTTTAGCAAAAAACCCGATGTAACAATATGAAATTTTACAGAAATTGTACTCGAATCTGGGTCTACCACATCACCTCGGTTCGGGTTTATATGGGGTAGAAAATTCAAAAATTTTGCACTTCCCACCGTCGGAGGTGGTCGAAAGTGGTACCAAACGACGGGGGAAGACTCCGGGCGTTATTTAATAATGATTTAAATACTAAAACCTGAATAATTTAGAAAAATTTGACAATTTAATAAAAAATTTGCCTATTTAGACGACTTTTTTGATGTTTAATAGCTATAAAAGGGTCCAAAATGCTGGCAACACTGAAAACCTCTATAACGTAGATCAAGACAGAGTAAGACACAACGCTTAGCACAAAACCCGATGTAACAATATGAAATTTTACCGAAACTGTACTCGAATCTGGGTCTACCACATCACCTCGGTTCGGGTTTATATGGGGTAGAAAATTCAAAAATTTAGCACTTCCCACCGTCGGAGGTGGTCGAAAGTGGTACCAAACGACGGGGAAGACTCCGGGCGTATTGTAATGATGATTTAAATACTAAAACATGAATAATTTAGAAAAATTTGACAATTTAATGAAAACATTGCCTATTTAGACGACTTTTTTGATGTTTAATAGCTATAAAAGGGTCCAAAATGCTGGCAACACTGAAAACCTCTATAACGTTGATCAAGACAGAGTAAGACACAACGTTTAGCAAAAAACCCGATGTAACAATATGAAATTTTACAGAAACTGTACTCGAATCTGGGTCTACCACATCACCTCGGGTTCGGTTCGGGTTTATATGGGGTAGAAAATTCAAAAATTTAGCACTTCCCACCGTCGGAGGTGGTCGAAAGTTGTACCAAACGACGGGGGAAGACTCCGGGCGTATTGTAATGATGATTTAAATACTAAAACATTAATAATTTAGAAAAATTTGACAATTTAATAAAAAATTTGCCTATTTAGACGACTTTTTTAAATGTTTAATAGCTATAAAAGGGTCCAAAATGCTGGCAACACTGAAAACCTCTATAACGTTGATCAAGACAGAGTAAGACACAACGTTTAGCAAAAAACTCGATGTGAAGATATAAAATTTTACCGAAACTGTACTCGAATCTGGGTCTACCACATCACCTCGGTTCGGGTTTATATGGGGTAGAAAATTCAAAAATTTAGCACTTCCCAGCATCGAAGGTGGTCGAAATTTGTACCAAACGACGGGGGAAGACTCCGGGCGTTATTTAATGAT
The DNA here is from genome assembly GCA_963675205.1 of Catocala nupta. Classification (NCBI taxonomy): domain Eukaryota; kingdom Metazoa; phylum Arthropoda; class Insecta; order Lepidoptera; family Erebidae; genus Catocala; species Catocala nupta. Next base: position 658,462 of record OY776109.1, read on the forward strand.
GATTTAAATACTAAAACCTGAATAATTTAGAAAAAATTGACAATTTAATGAAAACATTGCCTATTTAGACGACTTTTTTCATGTTTAATAGCTATAAAAGGGTCCAAAATGCTGGCAACACTGAAAACCTCTATAACGTTGATCAAGACAGAGTAAGACACAACGTTTAGCAGAAACCCGATGTAAAGATATGAAATTTTACCGAAACTGTACTCGAATCTGGGTCTACCAAATCACCTCGGTTCAAGTTTATATGGGGTAGAAAATTCAAATATTTAGCACTTCCCAACATCGGAGGTGGTCGAATGTGGTACGAAACGATGGGGGAAGACTCCGGGCGTTATTTAATAATGATTTAAATGCTAAAACATGAATAATTTAAAAAAATTTCACAATTAAATAAAATATTTGCCTATTTAGATGACTTTTTTGATGTTTAATAGCTATAAAAGGGTCCAAAATGCTGGCAACACTGAAAACCTCTATAACGTTGATCAAGACAGAGTAAGACACAACGTGTAGCAAAAAACTCGATGCAAAGATATGAAATTGTACCGAAACTGTACTCGAATCTGGGTCTACCATATAAACATAAAAGAATATATATAAAAGAAAATTGCAACATTGCACTACTATCCCTCTGTCATAATATTGTTTTAAAATAAACGAGCTGTTTTTTCGGATAAGTAAAGTTGTGAGTCTGTGGACAGTGACACAATTAAGGACTGAAAGTGTTTGCAGTGACTTTAATTCATTACTTTTATTATAAACTTTCATTAAAACTTACGATCTAATTAGACAGTGATAAACTACCCTTGCTTATAAAATATAATAGTGATCTCAGTTGCCAGACATAGTTGGTGTTATACGTTATACGTGGTGCTTAGCGCGGTGTCAGTGGCTGAATGTTTCAAATCCCGCGTGCCGACGTAATAGCGTAGAGCCTTAATATAAAGCCTTTTCCATCAACCTGAGCACAACGCCATCTGTGTGCTCGCGTTTGAACTATTGCACGATCTGTCAGTTTTATTACTTAGCCACTTGAAGTGCAATAATAACGCCATCTCTGTGTTTGGTTGCGCACTATTAGGAACTCAATCGATCATAGAATGTCGCGAAGCTGTGGTCATTGTCTTCGCTTTCTGTCGCCGGGCGAGGCTGCAAGATGTCGCCACTGTGATAAATATTTTCACCTGCGATGTGTTGCCCTGCCTCCAGGAACCGTGTCTCCATCTTGGCAGTGCTCAGGTTGTATTAAATCCAAGTCAACCAAGGATAAGCCTGGAACAACGATCGCTCGGGAATCTTTCGTGCCAGCTACTAGCCAGAAACGTGAGGATCCGCTAAGTGTCAGCCCTCCAACGAACTCTTCGCTCGAATCTACCCAAGAGTTGACACTGGATATTACGGAGGAGCTTAAAATCTTTAGGGATCATCTGCGCTCTGTAAACAGATACCTGCAAACATTTAGAGATGAGCTAGCCGATATCAAAATCAATATTATAAAATATCAACAAAAAGTTGACACTCTTGAGGACAGGATCAGTATTCTCGAAAAGAAACAACCTCCTCAGACTGATGGTGTCGACGAAGTAATTGCTCAGCTCAGACAAAACCTCCGTGAGCGAGACCAGGAGTTGTTGGCTAATGACATCGAGATAGCAAACTTCCCGGAGGTGAACGGGGAGAATCCCGTCCACGTCGTGTTGCAGATAGCTGCGAAAATAGGACTTAATTTAGAGGAACGCGATGTAGATTTCGCCGAGCGGATTGGCGGACGGCACATCGTGGCGACGGACTCTGCGGGACCCGAGGCGCGTCCGCGCCCCCTATCGGTTCGTTTCACGCATCGCGCCAAACGGGACGCGATGCTGCACAGCGCACGAGTTCGTCGAGGAGCGACGTCGGCCGACCTTGTGCCCGGGGAGCCTAGGCGCTTTTACGTCAACGAGCGGCTTACCAAGGCGAATCGTCAATTATTTCATTTGGCGCGTGATGCCGGCCAGCGCTCGGGATGGAAGTTCGTTTGGGTCAAACGTGGTCGCATTTTCGCACGGAATAAGCCTGGTGATAAAGTCAGCTCGATTGGAGAGGAGTCAGACATTGAACAGGTTTTCGGTTTTAACTCCACATAAATGTAATCCTGAATTATTAGTATTAAGTATATATATGTTCAAACAATTTGGACAGTCTAATAGTAGTAGTAATAAAACTAAGTATGTAGGATGTATTGATATCATAAATTATTATATTCTTATTATCTTCAATCATTACTATTTACATGTATTGAATTCAATTATTTATTTCCTATTTTTATATAGTATATCTTTAAAGACACAGTATATATTACTGATTATAATCATTCAGCTATATTACAGAATATATAGGTATAATTATATATTTCATACACATAAAAGAATTATTTTACCATTTTTACATATACTAACTATACTACAAAATATTCACATAATATATTTACATTATATTTACATATTACACGTAATTACTACACTACTAAGTATATACACACCCATAATCATATATGTCATATTCCATTTAAACTCTGCACTAGTTAAATTACTATGTAGGATGGTAAAATTATTTTCACACAGTAGTAATGACTAGAAGTAAATACTTGAAAGTGGGTTTATTTAACGCTGGTTCACTAGGAACACGTCATGATGAATTTTTGTTAGCAATGGATAATAATAATAATAATAATAATAATAAAGACGTTTATTTCATAACAGACGAAGGACATGATATAAACAATGTAGGTAAAAAAAAAAATAATTAAACTATACTACTTAATAATAAATGTACACGCCCGTCGTCCGTACAAAAATAGGAGACCAGTTCAGCAATATTGCCGGGCATATGTGCCCGACGCTGGTTTTCAACTGGCTCCTTAATAGACACGGACGTCAAGACCCTGAGAGCAATACTTATAACATTGAACATTCACACACAGACATTACAGTAACCGAATATCCAAAGATATATTTTTTCTTTTTATATCAAAGCTACATTTATGAACGCACCTTCTTTCTGACATTGACACTAATGACATGACACTTACGCTACATAAAATGACAGATGCACGATCACGTTACATAATCGATATATGATAAAGTTGCATAATCGTAAACAATCTAGGTTAATAAACACAAAGAAGAAATGTTTCAACCAATTAAGCATACTGGTAAGTGGGGACACTGTATTCGGGTCCGGCTCATAACAATAAGTAAGAGTCCCGCTCCAAATAAATTTCACCGTGGTTAATAATTGTGAAAAGCAATACTTAACAATGTTGAAATGAGACAAACGACAATGCCTTAGAGCGAGATGTACATAGACGCCAACAGCGGTTACATTACATATACTACCTTCCGCACGCCAAACAATCAGAGTTTATATTATGTAATTATTTTGTAATCTGTAATATTTCAATCCGAATACTATGTCATAATCATGACTCAATTGGTACAAACATCACCAATTATCGGACAGCATCGATTGCCTCAATCGCTGCCATTACCGGAAACAATAAAGTACACAAAATAAATAAAATACAAATGTGTGTATACATAGGCACAAAAAGAATAGTGTTTCATCCTCATCCACAGAACGCTGTTTCATTTGATATTAAGATGGGCAAGTAGGTACTTAGTTCTTTATAACATTCTAATAGGTACCTAAATTGTTAGTTTGCTTGTTCTGAGCATTAAACACAAGTAATATAAATAGGTACAATACATTATGACTGCCAGACATTGATTCAGTATTTCAAGCATTTTTTACAGATAAATACAAAACTATATGAACTGCAATAATAGCTTAATGGATTATTATTAATGTATCCAGAGCACAGTGAACAGAAACATTGCATAGGAAAAATTATGCAGATTCAGTAAGTATATCAAAAATTATAATTATGTTATATATTAGCACAAGCTGGTACATAAAACTTACACCATTTGGCATCTTAGTATGTTTAGTAAACATAAAAGTTGTCAAAACTGAAAAAGTGTCTTATGGCAGGGTTATAAGCATCAGTGTAAGAATTTCTAAAACAGCTCTCCAATACCTTGAACCAGATTATAAAATTATTTTATATTTGGGACATTTGCAAGTTCAATATAGATCAACTAGGCAATGCCTGAACAGTGATTTATTGTGTACTTTTTTGTGTATTCAATAGAATTCTCTTGTATAAATTCTTAAAGCCCATCCTGCTTATTTTAGATGCTACTGGAGGTGGTAATGAGTTCCAGCATTTGGTGGCTGCGAATTTAAAACTACCTCTAAATGCCGTGGTCCTATGCTGTGGTATTGAAAGCGGGTTGGTCATGGAACGCGCGGGGTATGCAAAGTGATTCTGCCTCCAGTTTAACTTCTCATATAAGTATTTAGGCGAGCAGGTCTTAACAATGCCAAACAGTAATGAAGCCAAGTGAAGCTTTCGCCTGTTGTACATCTTCAACATATTAGCGTCATTTAAAAAAGGTGTAACATGGCTACGACGTGGGATGTCAAAACAAAATCGGGCACATGCATTTTGTACACTTTGTATTAAACGTTCAGTCCTTGACAGTAGACAAGGGCCATATACTATATCACAGTAGTTAAATTTCGAAAGGATTAGACTATCTACTAATCTTTTTCTTATCATTACACTGAAGTATCTCCTAAATCTATACAATGTCTTCAGCCTATAAAAACAACTTCTAACCACATTGCTAATGTGCGCCTCAAAACGGAGTTCAGGATCAATTGTTAGACCTAGGTTACGGGCAGTTTCCACCCTATCAATAATTTTATCCTTAATCTTTAGCTCTGGTTTAGCAGAGATGATAGTTTGCACTTGGGTTTTGCTACCCATAACAATAAACTTTGATTTTGTAGGATTCAACGTTAGGCTGTTACTCTCCGACCACGAGACGATTCTATCTAGCTCTTCATTCATCCTATGTACAGATGCCGTGGTTTCGTCAGGGCTAAAGGACATGTATAGTTGGATGTCGTCTGCGTACATGTGATATTTGCAGTATTTAAAGCAATCAATAATATCTGCACTGTAAATAATGAATAAAAGAGGCCCCAACAAAGAACAACTTTCAGTAGATATAATGGCGATTAATGAAACATGGCTGCGAGATGGGGAGGAGGGCCGTGCACCGTCAGTCCCTAATTATCGGCTTAGACACGTACCACGACCGTCTAGTGTGCGGGGTGGCCGGGGCGGGGGTGTCGGTTTCTATGTGCGCCGTGATCTCAAGGTTCGCACCATGGTACACCCAGTCTCCCCAAATGTCGAGCAAATGTGGCTCAAACTCACTGTCAACTCACAAACAGTTGTCATAGGTACTGCATATAGACCACCATGGCTAGACATCAACACCTTCCTTGATGCGATCACGGCCTCTCTCACATCATTCCATAAAGCAGATAAAACCATACTTCTTGGTGATTTCAACATTAATTGTCTAAAGACCAGTGAGAACAGTACCATATTGTTAAACAATTTTTTACAGTATACCAGTCTTGACCAAGTGATCCAACAACCTACACACTTTACGGATCACAGTGAGACACTTATTGATATTGTGTGCACCAATGCTCAAGTTAACAATATTTCGGTTGAATATAAACCAGAACTAGGACAACATGCCATCTTATCTGTGACTTGCCTATTCAGAATCAACAAACCTTCACCACAGTGGATTCATTATAAACCATTATCTCATATAATGCCTGATATTTTTCAGGATGACCTGTGCAAATTAGACTGGCCATATTTAACAACTTTGGAGAATGTGAGTGACATGGTTACACTTTTTAATACTTTCATCATAACTATCTTTGATATTCATGCACCACTCACTACAATTGTAATTAGAGAGAAGTCTCTCCCATGGATTACAGACACAATCAAAGAAATGGTGAAATTGCGTGACAGGTACCAAACACGGTACAAACTTAGTAAATTGGACATACACAAAATTAGTTATAAAGAGATGAAAAAAATTGTATCAAGTGCAATCGAAAGCGAAAAACGAGCCTATTTTGAATACTACATCAATAGACACATTTATAATCCTAAGAAACTATGGCACAACTTAAAATCGACCATTAAGATAGGTAAACAAGGAATACAAGATTTGCCATATACACTTAATAATCCTGAAGACCTTAATAAACATTTCCTAAATATCCCGGGCAATGATACAGTTTCTTTATCAGATCTGATATACTTTGAAACAAACAGGTTCCACACTGATATCTTTAGCCTTGAGCCCGTAAGTGAAGAAGTAGTCAGTTTGCATATCAGGTGTCTTATATCAAATGCCCTGGGTACTGACAACATTTCACTGGAAATGTTGATGATGACGCTCCCTCATAGCCTTCCTTACATTACAGCAATCATAAACAAATCTATTACCACTTCTACCTTCCCTGTTGTATGGAAAACTGCTATGGTCAAACCTATACCCAAAATTCCCAATCCAACGGTCGCCAAAGATCTTAGACCGATTAGCTTGCTTCCTTGCCTATCTAAGGTCTTGGAACGGGTGGTCAACAATCAGTTGAGAAAGTATCTTGAGAAACATAACATCATACCACACACACAGTCAGGGTTTCGACAAGGCCACAGTACTACCACCACTCTTCTAGATGTAGTAGATGATGTTTTGGAGGCTAGAGACCAGGGCATGGGTACTCTGCTCACTCTACTTGATTTTTCCCGTGCCTTTGAGACAATCAATATTTCTCTTCTTCTGGCTAAGCTTTCTTACTATGGGTGTGATTCAGGTACAGTGAAATGGTTCCATAGCTATCTGACTGACAGATCTCAATTTGTCCAACTGGATAATGGCAGGGATGGTAACAAGGTCAACTCCTCTTGCTGCCAGGTGTCTCGTGGCGTTCCTCAGGGATCAGTGCTCGGCCCTATCCTCTTCATATTATACAGTGCTGATGTTACCAACCATATCCACAATACTAAATTCCATATGTATGCTGATGATCTTCAGTTATACATATCTTTTCACCCAGATGATTCTCAAGAGGCTGTAAATAAAACAAATGCAGATTTAGACAGAATATCAGACTGGGCAAGAAAGAACTCATTAGTACTTAACCCTGCTAAATCAAAATTTTTAATATTAGGCTCTAAAATATGTATCAAAAGGATACAAGAATTGAAACCTGTATTAATGGTTGAGGGATGTCCTATAGAGCAGGTCAATGAAGCTCGCAATTTGGGTTTAGTTATGGATGGTGAACTGCATTTTGAGACACATATTCTTGAAGCTGTCAAAAACTGTTTTTACCGTCTCAAACTGCTATACCGAATTCGCCAAAATCTCAGCACAGATATGCGTATAATGCTTTGTGAGTCTCTTATATTATCCAAACTAAATTATGCAGATACAGTGTTTGGTCCATGTTTGTTGCAAAGAACCCAAAATTTAATACAAAGGGTACAGAATGCTTGTGCTAGATTCTGTTATAACATCCCACCCCGTTCCCATGTCACTCCATTTCTAATCAGTGGGGGCCTCATGAACATGTCTACCCGTAGACACCTTCATTTGGCAACTTTACTTTTTGGCATTGTTCTGAATAATAAGCCCAAATACCTTTTTGAAAAGTTGACGTGGTCTCGGAATATTAATCAATACAGCACAAGGGGCACTCCACATCTTTTGATAATTACGAGGCACAGAACAACAGCTTTTAGGGGTAGTTTCAGGTACGCCGCTACTAAATGTTGGAATGATCTGCCGCCGCCTTTGCGTAGCCTGAAAACATTACGTACATTCCAAAGTAAATTTAAAGAAATTCTGCAATTCCAACAAAAATCATCATTACAATGAGCGGAACTTTTCTTACCTGTATGGTGCCATTAGTTATAATTTTTGTATATCATATTCTTCTTCTTCATAGCAAAAACAAAATTTATTGCGTTAACGCAGTCAGTTATTTGTCGTTTTTCACTGTCAGTCTTGACACATGGGGATGCGTTCGGATTCACACATCAGTTATTTATTATAGCTTTTGTCAAATAAAATTAGTTTAATTTAAACATAAATATTATAATATCATTTTATTAGTATTATATATATATCATAATCATTTTATTAGTATTATATATATTATGTATTATATATTATTATTATAAACAAAGTTGCAACGGAAGACCAGCGCTAGTTGTTTACAACTAGCATCTTGCTGAGTTGCGACCTATTTGCTGCAGTAATGTTATTGTTCCTTTTTACTTTACTTTTTGCTAAACATATTTGTAAGTGTACTGTTGCAAATAAACGTATTTTCTTTCTTTTCTTTCTTTCTTACCACATCACCTCGGTTCGGGTTTATATGGGGTAGAAAATTCAAAAATTGAGCACTTCCTACCGTCGGAGGTGGTCGAAAGTGGTACCAAACGACGGGGGAAGACTCCGGGCGTATTGTAATGATGATTTAAATACTAAAACATGAATAATTTAGAAAAATTTGACAATTTAATAAAAAAATTGCCTATTTAGACGACTTTTTTGATGTTTAATAGCTATAAAAGAGTCCAAAATGCTGGCAACACTAAAAACCTCTATAACGTTGATCAAGACAGAGTAAGACACAACGTTTAGCAAAAAACCCGATGTAACAATATGAAATTTTACCGAAACTGTACTCGAATCTGGGTCTACCACATCACCTCGGTTCGGGTTTATATGGGGTAGAAAATTCAAAAATTTAGCACTTCCCGATATCGGAGGTGGTCGACTGTGGTACCAAACGATGGGGGAAGACTCCGGGCGTTATTTAATGATATTTTAAATGCTAAAACCTGAATAATTTAGAAAAAATTGACAATTTAATATAAAATTTTGCCTATTTAGACGACTTTTTTGATGTTTAATAGCTATAAAAGGGTCCAAAATGCTGGCAACACTGAAAACCTCTATAACGTTGATCAAGACAGAGTAAGACACAACGTTTAGCGAAAATCCGATGTAAAAATATGAAACTTTACCGAAACTGTGTTCGAATCTGGGTCTACCACATCACCTCGTTTCGGGTTTATATGGGGTAGAAAATTCAAAAATTTAGCACTTCCCACCATCGGAGGTGGTCGAATGTGGTACCAAACGACAGGGAAAGACTCCGGGCGTAATTTAATGACGATTTACATATTAAAACCTGAATAATTTAGAAAAATTTGACAATTTAATAAAAATTTTGCCTATTTTGATGACTTTTTTGATGTTTAATAGCTATAAAAGGGTCCAAAATGCTGGCAACACTGAAAACCTCTATAACGTTGATCAAGACAGAGTAAGACACAACGTTTAGCAAAAAACCCGATGTAAAGATATGAAATTTTACCGAAACTGTACTCGAATCTGGGTCTACCACATCACCTCGGTTCGGGTTTATATGGGGTAGAAAATTCAAAAATTTAGCACTTCCCACCATCGGAGGTGGTCGAAAATGGTACCAAACGACGAGGGAAGACTCCGGGCGTTATTTAATAATGATTTAAATACTAAAACATGAACAATTTAGAAAAATTTGACAATTTAATAAAAAAATTGCCTATTTAGACGACTTTTTTGATGTTTAATAGCTATAAAAGGGTCCAAAATGCTGGCAACACTGAAAACCTCTATAACGTTGATCAAGACAGAGTAAGACACAACGTTAAGCAAAAAACCCGATGTAACAATATGAAATTTTACCGAAACTGTACTCGAATCTGGGTCTACCACATCACCTCGGTTCGGGTTTATATGGGGTAGAAAATTCAAAAATTTAGCACTTCCCAACATCGGAGGTGGTCGAATGTGGTACGAAACGATGGGGGAAGAGTCCGGGCGTTATTTAATGATGATTTAAATGCTAAAACATGAATAATTTAAAAAAAATTCACAATGAAATAAAATATTTGCCTATTTAGATGACTTTTTTGATGTTTAATAGCTATAAAAGGGTCCAAAATGCTGGCAACACTGAAAACCTCTATAACGTTGATCAAGACAGAGTAAGACACAACGTTTAGCAAAAAACTCGATGTAAAGATATGAAATTTTACCGAAACTGTACTCGAATCTGGGTCTACCACATCACCTCGGTTCGGGTTTATATGGGGTAGAAAATTCAAAAATTTAGCACTTCTTAAAATCCGAGGTGTACGAAATAGGTACCAAACGACGGGGGAAGACGCCGGGCGTTATTTAACGATGATTTCAATACTAAAACCTGAATAATTTAGAAAAATTTAATAATTTAATAAATCATTTGCCTATTAAGACGACTTTTTTCATGTTTAATAGCTATAAAACGGTCCAAAATGCTGGCAACACTGAAAACCTCTATAACGTTGATCAAGACAGAGTAAGACACAACGTTTAGCAAAAAACTCGATGTAAAGATATGAAATTTTACCGAAACTGTACTCGAATCTGGGTCTACCACATCACCTCGGTTCGGGTTTATATGGGGTAGAAAATTCAAAAATTTAGCACTTCCCACCATTGAAGGTGGTTGAAAGTTGTACAAACGACGGGGGAAGAATCCGGGCGTTATTTAATAATGATTGAAATACTAAAACCTGAATAATTTAGAAAAATTTGACAATTTAATAAAAAAATTGCCTAGTTAGACGACTTTTTTGATGTTTAATAGCTATAAAAGGGTCCAAAATGCTGGCAACACTGAAAACCTCTATAACGTTGATCAAGACAGAGTAAGACACAACGTTTAGCAAAAAATTCGATGTAAAGATATAAATTTTACCGAAACTGTACTCGAACCTGGGTCTACCACATCACCTCGGTTCTGGTTTATATGGGGTAGAAAATTCAAAAATTTAGCACTTCCCACCATCGAAGGTGGTCGAAAGTTGTACCAAACGACGGGGGAAGACTCCGGGCGTTATTTAATGATGATTTAAATACTAAAACCTAAATAATTTAGAAAAATTTGACAATTTAATAAAAATTTTGCCTATTTAGACGACTTTTTTGATGTTTAATAGCTATAAAAGGGTCCAAAATGCTGGCAACACTGAAAACCTCTATAACGTTGATAAAGACAGAGTAAGACACAACGTTAAGCATAAAACCCGATGTAACAATATGAAATTTTACCGAAACTGTACTCCAATCTGGGTCTACCACATCACCTCGGTTCGGGTTTATATGGGGTAGAAAATTCAAAAATTTTGCACTTCCCAGCATCGAAGGTGGTCGAATGTGGTACCAAACGATGGGGGAAGACTCCGGGCGTTATTTAATGATGTTTTAAATGCTAAAACCTGAATAATTTAGAAAAATTTGACAATTTAATAAAAAATTTGCCTATTTAGACGACTTTTTTGATGTTTAATAGCTATAAAAGGGTCCAAAATGCTGGCAACACTGAAAACCTCTATAACGTTGATCAAGACAGAGTAAGACACAACGTTTAGCAAAACCCGATGTAAAAATATGAAACTTTACCGAAACTGTGTTCGAATCTGGGTCTACCACATCACCTCGGTTCGGGTTTATATGGGGTAGAAAATTAAAATTTAGCACTTCCCACCATTGAAGGTGGTTGAAAGTTGTACAAACGACGGGGGAGGACTCCGGGCGTTATTTAATAATGATTGAAATACTAAAACCTGAATAATTTAGAAAAATTTGACAATTTAATAAAAAAATTGCCTAGTTAGACGACTTTTTTGATGTTTAATAGCTATAAAAGGGTCCAAAATGCTGGCAACACTGAAAACCTCTAGAACGTTGATCAAGACAGAGTAAGACACAACGTTTGGCAAAAAACTCGATGTAAAGTTATGAAATTTTTCGAAACTGTACTCGAATGTGGGTCTACCACATCACCTCGGTTCGGGTTTATATGGGGTAAAAAATTCAAAAATTTAGCACTTCCCACCATCGAAGGTGGTCGAAAGTTGTACCAAACGAAGATGGAAGACTCCGGGCGTTATTTAATGATGATTTAAATACTAAAACCTGAATAATTTAGAAAAATTTGACAATTTAATAAAATAAAAATTTTGCCTATTTAGATGACTTTTTTGATGTTTAATAGCTATAAAAGGGTCCAAAATGCTGGCAACACTGAAAACCTCAATAACGTTGATCAAGACAGAGTAAGACACAACGTTTAGCAAAAAACTCGATGTAAAGTTATGAAATTTTTCGAAACTGTACTCGAATGTGGGTCTACCACATCACCTCGGTTCGGGTTTATATGGGGTAGAAAATTCAAAAATTTAGCACTTCCCACCATCGAAGGTGGTCGAAAGTTGTACCAAACGACGATGGAAGACTCCGGGCGTTATTTAATGATGATTTAAATACTAAAACTTGAATCATTTAGAAAAAATTGACAATTTAATAAAAATGTTGCCTATTTAAACGACTTTTTTGATGTTTAATAGCTATAAAAGGGTCTAAAATGCTGGCAACACTGAAAACCTCTATAACGTTGATCAAGACAGAATAAGACACAACGTTTAGCAAAAACCCGATGTAAAAATATGAAATTTTACCGAAACTGTACTCGAAACTGGGTCTACCACATCACCTCGGTTCGGGTTTATATAGGGTAGAAAATTGAAAAATTTAGTACTTCCCAGTATCGGAGGTGGTCGACAGTGGTGCCAAACGACGGGGGATAATTCCGGGCGTTATTTAATGATGATTTAAATACTAAAATCTGAATAATTTAGAAAAAATTTACAATTTATTAAAAATTTGCCTATTTGAACGACTTTTTTGATGTTTAATAGCTATAAAAGGGTCCAAAATGCTGGCAACACTGAAAACCTCTATAACGTTGATCAAGACAGAGTAAGACACAACGTTTAGCAAAAAACTCGATGTAAAGTTATGAAATTTTTCGAAACTGTACTCGAATGTGGGTCTACCACATCACCTCGGTTCGGGTTTATATGGGGTAGAAAATTCAAAAATTTAGCACTTCCCACCATCGAAGGTGGTCGAAAGTTGTACCAAACGACGATGGAAGACTCCGGGCGTTATTTAATGATGATTTAAATACTAAAACTTGAATCATTTAGAAAAAATTGACAATTTAATAAAAATTTTGCCTATTTAAACGACTTTTTTGATGTTTAATAGCTATAAAAGGGTCCAAAATGCTGGCAACACTGAAAACCTCAATAACGTTGATCAAGACAGAGTAAGACACAACGTTTAGCAAAAAACTCGATGTAAAGTTATGAAATTTTTCGAAACTGTACTCGAATGTGGGTCTACCACATCACCTCGGTTCGGGTTTATATGGGGTAGAAAATTCAAATATTTAGCACTTCCCAGTATCGAAGGTGGTCGAAAGTGGTACCAAACAACGGGGGAAGACGCCGGGCGTTATTTAATGATGATTTAAATACTAAAACCTGAATAATTTAGAAAAAATTGACAATTAAATAAAATAAAAATATTGCCTATTTAGATGACTTTTTTGATGTTTAATAGCTATAAAAGGGTCCAAAATGCTGGCAACACTGGAAACCTCTATAATGTTGATCAAGACAGAGTAAGACACAACGTTTAGCAAACAACCCGATGTAACAATATGAAATTTTACCGAAACTGTACTCGAATCTGGGTCTACAACATCACCTCGGTTCGGGTTTATATGGGGTAGAGAATTCAAAAATTTAGCACATCCCATCGTCGGAGGTGGTCGAAAGTGGCACCAAACGACGGGGGAAGACTCCGGGCGTTTCTTATGATGATTTAAATACTAAAACCTGAATAATTTAGAAAAATTTAACAATTTAATAAAAAAATTGCCTATTTAGACGACTTTTTTGATGTTTAATAGCTATAAAATGGTCCAAAATGCTGGCAACACTAAAAACCTCTAGAACGTTGATCAAGACAGAGTAAGACACAACGTTTAGCAAAAACCCAATGTAAAAATATGAAATTTTACCGAAACTGTACTCGAATCTGGATCTATCACATCACCTCGGTTCGGGTTTATATGGGGTAGAAAATTCAAAAATTTAGTACTTCCCAGTATCGAAGGTGGTTGACAGTGGTACCAAATGACAGGGGAAGACTTCGGGCATTATTTAATGATGATTTAAATACTAAAACCTGAATAATTTAGAAAAATTTAACAATTTAATAAAAAAATTGCCTATTTAAACGACTTTTTTGATGTTTAATAGCTATAAAAGGGTCCAAAATGCTGGCAACACTGAATATCTCTATAACGTTGATCAAGACAGAGTAAGACACAACGTTTAGCAAAAAACCCGATGTAAAAATATGAAATTTTACCGAAACTGTACTCGAATCTGGGTCTACCACATCACCTCGGTTCGGGTTTATATGGGGTAGAGAATTCAAAAATTTAGCACTTCCCATCGTCGGAGGTGGTCGAAAAAGGTACCAAACGACGGGGGAAGACTCCGGGCGTTATTTAGTGATGATTTAAATACTAAAACCTGAATAATTTAGAAAAATTTGACAGTTTAATAAAATAAAAATTTTGCCTATTTAGATGACTTTTTTGATGTTTAATAGCTATAAAAGGGTCCAAAATGCTGGCAACACTGAAAACCTCTATAACGTTGATCAAGACAGAGTTAGACACAACGTTTAGCAAAAAACCCGATGTAAAAATATGAAATTTTACCGAAACTGTACTCGAATGTGGGTCTACCACATCACCTCGGTTCGGGTTTATATGGGGTAGAAAATTCAAAAAATTAGCACTTCCTACCATCGAAGGTGGTCGAAAGTGGTATCAAACGACGGGGGAAGACGCCGGGCGTTATTTAATGATGATTTAAATACTAAAACCTGAATAATTTAGAAAAATTTGACAGTTTAATAAAATAAAAATTTTGCCTATTTAGATGACTTTTTTGGTGTTTAATAGCTATAAAATGTTCCAAAATGCTGGCAACACTGAAAACCTCTATAACGTTGATCAAGACAGAGTAAGACACAATGTTTAGCAAAAACCCGATGTAAAAATATGAAATTTTACCGAAACTGTACTCGAATCTGCGTCTACCACATCACCTAAGTTCGGGTTTATATGGGGTAGAAAATTCAAATATTTAGCACTTCCCAGTATCGAAGGTGGTCGACAGTGGTACCAAATGACGGGGAAGACTTCGGGCGTTATTAAATGATTATTTAAATACTAAAACCTGAATAATTTAGAAAAATTTAACAATTTAATAAAAAATTGTCTATTTAGATGACTTTTTTGATGTTTAATAGCTATAAAAGGGTCCAAAATGCTGGCAACACTGAAAACCTCTATAACGTTGATCAAGACAGAATAAGACACAACGTTTAGCAAAAACCCGATGTAAAAATATGAAATTTTACCGAAACTGTACTCGAATCTGGGTCTACCACATCACCTCGGTTCGGGTTTATATGGGGTAGAAAATTCAAATATTTAGCACTTCCCAGTATCGAAGGTGGTCGAAAGTGGTACCAAACAACGGGGGAAGACTCCGGGCGTTATTTAATGATGATTTAAATGCTAAAATCTGAATAATTTAGAAAAAATTTACAATTTAATAAAAAATTAGCCTATTTGAACGACTTTTTTGATGTTTAATAGCTATAAAAGGGTCCAAAATGCTGGCAACACTGAAAACCTCTATAACGTTGATCAAGACAGAGTTAGACACAACGTTTAGCAAAAAACCCGATGTAAAAATATGAAATTTTACCGAAACTGTACTCGAATGTGGGTCTACCACATCACCTCGGTTCGGGTTTATATGGGGTAGAAAATTCAAAAATTTAGCACTTCCTACCATCGAAGGTGGTCGAAAGTGGTATCAAACGACGGGGGAAGACGCCGGGCGTTATTTAATGATGATTTAAATACTAAAACCTGAATAATTTAGAAAAATTTGACAGTTTAATAAAATAAAAATTTTGCCTATTTAGATGACTTTTTTGGTGTTTAATAGCTATAAAATGTTCCAAAATGCTGGCAACACTGAAAACCTCTATAACGTTGATCAAGACAGAGTAAGACACAACGTTTAGCAAAAAACCCGATGTAAAAATATGAAATTTTACCGAAACTGTACTCGAATCTGGGTCTACCACATCACCTCGGTTCGGGTTTATATGGGGTAGAAAATTCAAAAATTTAGCACTTCCCACTATCAAAGGTGGTCGAAAAGTAAATCAAACGACGATGGAAGACTCCGGGCGTTATTTAATGATGATTTAAATACTAAAACTTAAATCATTTAGAAAAAATTGACAATTTAATAAAAATGTTGCCTATTTAAACGACTTTTTTGATGTTTAATAGCTAGAAAAGGGTCTAAAATGCTGGCAACACTGAAAACCTCTATAACGTTGATCAAGACAGAATAAGACACAACGTTTAGCAAAAACCCGATGTAAAAATATGAAATTTTACCGAAACTGTACTCGAATCTGGGTCTACCACATCACCTCGGTTCGGGTTTATATGGGGTAGAAAATTCAAATATTTAGCACTTCCTAGTATCGAAGGTGGTCGAAAGTGGTACCAAACAACGGGGGAAGACTCCGGGCGTTATTTAATGATGATTTAAATACTAAAATCTGAATAATTTAGAAAAAATTTACAATTTAATAAAATATTTGCCTATTTGAACGACTTTTTTGATGTTTAATAGCTATAAAAGGGTCCAAAATGCTGGCAACACTGAAAACCTCTATAACGTTGATCAAGACAGAGTTAGACACAACGTTTAGCAAAAAACTCGATGTAAAAATATGAAATTTTACCGAAACTGTACTCGAATGTGGGTCTACCACATCACCTCGGTTCGGGTTTATATGGGGTAGAAAATTCAAAAATTTAGCACTTCCCACCATCGAAGGTGGTCGAAAGTGGTATCAAACGACGGGGGAAGACGCCGGGCGTTATTTAATGATGATTTAAATACTAAAACCTAAATAATTTAGAAAAAATTGACAATTAAATAAAATAAAAATATTGCCTATTTAGATGACTTTTTTGATGTTTAATAGCTATAAAAGGGTCCAAAATGCTGGCAACACTGGAAACCTCTATAATGTTGATCAAGACAGAGTTAGACACAACGTTTAGCAAAAAACTCGATGTAAAAATATGAAATTTTACCGAAACTGTACTCGAATGTGGGTCTACCACATCACCTCGGTTCGGGTTTATATGGGGTAGAAAATTCAAAAATTTAGAACTTCCCACCATCGAAGGTGGTCGAAAGTTGTACCAAACGACGATGGAAGACTCCGGGCGTTATTTAATGATGATTTAAATACTAAAACTTGAATCATTTAGAAAAATTTGACAATTTAACAAAAAAAAAATTTTGCCTATTTAGATGACTTTTTTGATGTTTAATAGCTATAAAAGGGTCCAA
Organism: Catocala nupta; assembly: GCA_963675205.1. NCBI lineage: Eukaryota > Metazoa > Arthropoda > Insecta > Lepidoptera > Erebidae > Catocala > Catocala nupta. Next base: position 675,890 of record OY776109.1, read on the forward strand.
AATGCTGGCAACACTGAAAACCTCAATAACGTTGATCAAGACAGAGTAAGACACAACGTTTAGCAAAAAACTCGATGTAAAGTTATGAATTTTTCGAAACTGTACTCGAATGTGGGTCTACCACATCACCTCGGTTCGGGTTTATATGGGGTAGAAAATTCAAAAATTTAGCACTTCCCACCATCGAAGGTGGTCGAAAGTGGTATCAAACGACGGGGGAAGACGCCGGGCGTTATTTAATGATGATTTAAATACTAAAACCTGAATAATTTAGAAAAAATTTACAATTTAATAAAATATTTGCCTATTTGAACGACTTTTTTGATGTTTAATAGCTATAAAAGGGTCCAAAATGCTGGCAACACTGAAAACCTCTATAACGTTGATCAAGACAGAGTTAGACACAACGTTTAGCAAAAAACTCGATGTAAAAATATGAAATTTTACCGAAACTGTACTCGAATGTGGGTCTACCACATCACCTCGGTTCGGGTTTATATGGGGTAGAAAATTCAAAAATTTAGCACTTCCCACCATCGAAGGTGGTCGAAAGTGGTATCAAACGACGGGGGAAGACGCCGGGCGTTATTTAATGATGATTTAAATACTAAAACCTAAATAATTTAGAAAAAATTGACAATTAAATAAAATAAAAATATTGCCTATTTAGATGACTTTTTTGATGTTTAATAGCTATAAAAGGGTCCAAAATGCTGGCAACACTGGAAACCTCTATAATGTTGATCAAGACAGAGTTAGACACAACGTTTAGCAAAAAACTCGATGTAAAAATATGAAATTTTACCGAAACTGTACTCGAATGTGGGTCTACCACATCACCTCGGTTCGGGTTTATATGGGGTAGAAAATTCAAAAATTTAGAACTTCCCACCATCGAAGGTGGTCGAAAGTTGTACCAAACGACGATGGAAGACTCCGGGCGTTATTTAATGATGATTTAAATACTAAAACTTGAATCATTTAGAAAAATTTGACAATTTAACAAAAAAAAAATTTTGCCTATTTAGATGACTTTTTTGATGTTTAATAGCTATAAAAGGGTCCAAAATGCTGGCAACACTGAAAACCTCAATAACGTTGATCAAGACAGAGTAAGACACAACGTTTAGCAAAAAACTCGATGTAAAGTTATGAATTTTTCGAAACTGTACTCGAATGTGGGTCTACCACATCACCTCGGTTCGGGTTTATATGGGGTAGAAAATTCAAAAATTTAGCACTTCCCACCATCGAAGGTGGTCGAAAGTGGTATCAAACGACGGGGGAAGACGCCGGGCGTTATTTAATGATGATTTAAATACTAAAACCTGAATAATTTAGAAAAAATTGACAATTAAATAAAATAAAAATATTGCCTATTTAGATGACTTTTTTGATGTTTAATAGCTATAAAAGGGTCCAAAATGCTGGCAACACTGGAAACCTCTATAATGTTGATCAAGACAGAATAAGACACAACGTTTAGCAAAAACCCGATGTAAAAATATGAAATTTTACCGAAACTGTACTCGAATCTGGGTCTACCACATCACCTCGGTTCGGGTTTATATGGGGTAGAAAATTCAAATATTTAGCACTTCCTAGTATCGAAGGTGGTCGAAAGTGGTACCAAACAACGGGGGAAGACTCCGGGCGTTATTTAATGATGATTTAAATACTAAAATCTGAATAATTTAGAAAAAATTTACAATTTAATAAAAAATTTGCCTATTTGAACGACTTTTTTGATGTTTAATAGCTATAAAAGGGTCCAAAATGCTGGCAACACTGAAAACCTCTATAACGTTGATCAAGACAGAGTTAGACACAACGTTTAGCAAAAAACTCGATGTAAAAATATGAAATTTTACCGAAACTGTACTCGAATGTGGGTCTACCACATCACCTCGGTTCGGGTTTATATGGGGTAGAAAATTCAAAAATTTAGCACTTCCCACCATCGAAGGTGGTCGAAAGTTGTACCAAACGACGATGGAAGACTCCGGGCGTTATTTAATGATGATTTAACCTTTCCGGCCCCGCGCGCACTTAATGTAAACAATAACAGATTACCCGGTAATCGGACACCCGTCGCGCGGTCGGCACTTAAAGCGCCACTTGACACGCCCTATCGATGTTTATGTTTTTGAGCTCTGAGTTATGATAACATCGCTCGTGTTTCTTAGAAATACACATTGTAAGCTACGACAAGTATTATGAATCATCGCATTGAAGTGTATACTTGAGTTTATACGCCTGGATAAACAAAGCAGAACTGTACAAATTGTTCGTTATTGAAAATATTTGTTTCTAAAGAAATATAAATGCTATAAGAAGAGTTTTTACTTTTTCTATTTTCTAGATAAATACTCTTTATAGTAAAACGAAGTATTTATATATGGCTGTGAGAAAAAATTAAGATATTGACATTTGAAAGTGGCACTACCGTGCGTGTCATGGACATTTAGAGCGCGGCAAAAGTAAATATTGAAATTTTTGTTAAAAAATATTCGTCGTAACTTTGTGCGTTGTATTCAGATATTTCTATAGAAACACTAATAAATAACACTATTATAGTGATTGAAACCTGAAATACGATATAATACTGTACTAAAAAACAACAAATATAAAAAAGCGCGGGAAAACTGATAAATGATAATAGGTTACTTTGGGCTTCAGTTTGTTATACAAAAATAACGTAAGTCAGTATTGTTTTTATTGTCTCTAAAAATAGAAAGAATAAGCTTTTCAATAATGTATTACACTTATATACTTGCCCTACAAAAAACGACAGTAAACAGCGGCACAAATAACATCGACGAACGAACGCTCGGCGCGAAGTCACGTGACATAACAATAACAATATTAGACAATTATTATTCAGTTAGTAAATGGTTCGTTCGAAAAGCTCAGTTCATTCCGAGTACAATGATATACAATACAAGACTTTAAATACAGGCCTTTCAATACAAAAACGGCAAAAACTAGCGCGCGACCCTCTTTTTTTTGTTGCTTGACGCCTTAAGGCGTCAACGGGGTTTGACGGGTACAAAAGTGATGACGCCTTAAGGCGTCAACGGGGTTTGAGCGGTTAAATACTAAAACTTGAATCATTTAGAAAAATTTGACAATTTAACAAAAAAAAAAATTTGCCTATTTAGATGACTTTTTTGATGTTTAATAGCTATAAAAGGGTCCAAAATGCTGGCAACACTGAAAACCTAAATAACGTTGATCAAGACAGAGTAAGACACAACGGTTAGCAAAAAACTCGATGTAAAGTTATGAATTTTTCGAAACTGTACTCGAATGTGGGTCTACCACATCACCTCGGTTCGGGTTTATATGGGGTAGAAAATTCAAAAATTTAGCACTTCCCACCATCGAAGGTGGTCGAAAGTGGTATCAAACGACGGGGGAAGACGCCGGGCGTTATTTAATGATGATTTAAATACTAAAACCTAAATAATTTAGAAAAAATTGACAATTAAATAAAATAAAAATATTGCCTATTTAGATGACTTTTTTGATGTTTAATAGCTATAAAAGGGTCCAAAATGCTGGCAACACTGGAAACCTCTATAATGTTGATCAAGACAGAGTTAGACACAACGTTTAGCAAAAAACTCGATGTAAAAATATGAAATTTTACCGAAACTGTACTCGAATGTGGGTCTACCACATCACCTCGGTTCGGGTTTATATGGGGTAGAAAATCCAAAAATTTAGAACTTCCCACCATCGAAGGTGGTCGAAAGTTGTACCAAACGACGATGGAAGACTCCGGGCGTTATTTAATGATGATTTAAATACTAAAACTTGAATCATTTAGAAAAATTTGACAATTTAACAAAAAAAAAATTTTGCCTATTTAGATGACTTTTTTGATGTTTAATAGCTATAAAAGGGTCCAAAATGCTGGCAACACTGAAAACCTCAATAACGTTGATCAAGACAGAGTAAGACACAACGTTTAGCAAAAAACTCGATGTAAAGTTATGAATTTTTCGAAACTGTACTCGAATGTGGGTCTACCACATCACCTCGGTTCGGGTTTATATGGGGTAGAAAATTCAAAAATTTAGCACTTCCCACCATCGAAGGTGGTCGAAAGTGGTATCAAACGACGGGGGAAGACGCCGGGCGTTATTTAATGATGATTTAAATACTAAAACCTGAATAATTTAGAAAAAATTGACAATTAAATAAAATAAAAATATTGCCTATTTAGATGACTTTTTTGATGTTTAATAGCTATAAAAGGGTCCAAAATGCTGGCAACACTGGAAACCTCTATAATGTTGATCAAGACAGAGTAAGACACAACGTTTAGCAAACAACCCGATGTAACAATATGAAATTTTACCGAAACTGTACTCGAATCTGGGTCTACAACATCACCTTGGTTCGGGTTTATATGGGGTAGAGAATTCAAAAATTTAGCACATCCCATCGTCGGAGGTGGTCGAAAGTGGCACCAAACGACGGGGGAAGACTCCGGGCGTTTTTAATGATGATTAAAATACTAAAACCTGAATAATTTAGAAAAATTTAACAATTTAATAAAAACATTGCCTATTTAGACGACTTTTTTGATGTTTAATAGCTATAAAATGGTCCAAAATGCTGGCAACACTAAAAACCTCTAAAACGTTGATCAAGACAGAGTAAGACACAACGTTTGGCAAAAAACTCGATGTAAAGTTATGAAATTTTTCGAAACTGTACTCGAATGTGGGTCTACCACATCACCTCGGTTCGGGTTTATATGGGGTAGAAAATTCAAAAATTTAGCACTTCCCACCATCGAAGGTGGTCGAAAGTTGTACCAAACGAAGATGGAAGACTCCGGGCGTTATTTAATGATGATTTAAATACTAAAACCTGAATAATTTAGAAAAATTTAACAATTTAATAAAAAAATTGCCTATTTAAACGACTTTTTTGATGTTTAATAGCTATAAAAGGGTCCAAAATGCTGGCAACACTGAAAACCTCCATAACGTTGATCAAGACAGAGTAAGACACAACGTTTAGCAAAAACCCGATGTAAAAATATGAAATTTTACCGAAACTGTACTCGAATCGGGATCTATCACATCACCTCGGTTCGGGTTTATATGGGGTAAAAAATTCAAAAATTTAGTACTTCCCAGTATCGAAGGTGGTCGACAGTGGTATCAAACGACGGGGGAAGACTTCGGGCGTTATTTAATGATGATTTAAATACTAAAACCTGAATAATTTATAAAAATTTAACAATTTAATAGAAAAATTGCCTATTTAAACGACTTTTTTGATGTTTAATAGCTATAAAAGGGTCCAAAATGCTGGCAACACTGAAAATCTCTATAACGTTGATCAAGACAGAGTAAGACACAACGTTTAGCAAACAAACCGATGTAACAATAAGAAATTTTACCGAAACTGTACTCGAATCTTGGTCTACCACATCACCTCGGTTCGGGTTTATATGGGGTAGGGAATTCAAAAATTTAGCACATCCCATCGTCGGAGGTGGTCGAAAGTGGTACCAAACGACGGGGGAAGACTCCGGGCGTTATTTAATGATGATTTAAATACTTAAACCTAAATAATTTACAAAAATTTGACAATTTAATAAAAATTTGCCTATTTAGATGACTTTTTTGATGTTTAATAGCTGTAAAAGGGTCCAAAATGCTGGCAACACTGAAAACCTCCATAACGTTGATCAAGACAGAGTGAGACACAACGTTTAGCATAAACCCGATGTAAAAATATGAAATTTTACCGAAACTGTACTCGAATCTGGGTCTACCACATCACCTCGGTTCTGGTTTATATGGGGTAGAAAATTCAAATATTTAGCACTTCTCAGTATCGAAGGTGGTCGAAAGTGGTACCAAACGACGGGGGAAGACTCCGGGCGTTATTTAATGATGATTTAAATACTAAAACCTGAATAATTTAGAAAAATTTAACAATTTAATAAAAAAATTGCCTATTTAAACAACTTTTTTGATGTTTAATAGCTATAAAAGGGTCCAAAATGCTGGCAACACTGAAAATCTCTATAACGTTGATCAAGACAGAGTAAGACACAACGTTGAGCAAAAACCCGATGTAAAAATATGACATTTTACCGAAACTGTACTCGAATCTGGATCTATCACATCACCTCGGTTCGGGTTGATATGGGGTAGAAAATTCAAAAATTTAGTACTTCCCAGTATCGAAGGTGGTCGACAGTGGTACCAAATGACGGGGGAAGACTTCGGGCGTTATTTAATGATGATTTAAATACTAAAACCTGAATAATTTAGAAAAAATTAACAATTTAATAGAAAAATTGCCTATTTAAACGACTTTTTTGATGTTTAATAGCTATAAAAGGGTCCAAAATGCTGGCAACACTGAAAATCTCTATAACGTTGATCAAGACAGAGTAAGACACAACGTTTAGCAAAAACCCGATGTAAAAATATGAAATTTTACCGAAACTGTACTCGAATGTGGGTCTACCACATCACCTCGGTTCGGGTTTATATGGGGTAGAAAAAACAAAAATTTAGCACTTCCCACCATCGAAGGTGATCGAAAGTGGTATCAAACGACGGGGGAAGACGCCGGGCGTTATTTAATGATGATTTAAATACTAAAACTTGAATAATTTAGAAAAATTTGACAATTTAATAAAATAAAAATTTTGCCTATTTAGATGACTTTTTTGATGTTTAATAGCTATAAAAGGGTCCAAAATGCTGGCAACACTGAAAACCTCTATAATGTTGATCAAGACAGAGTAAGACACAACGTTTAGGAAACAACCCGATGTAACAATAAGAAATTTTACCGAAACTGTACTCGAATCTTGGTCTACCACATCACCTCGGTTCGGGTTTATATGGGGTAGGGAATTCAAAAATTTAGCACATCCCATCGTCGGAGGTGGTCGAAAGTGGTACCAAACGACGGGGGAAGACTCCGGGCGTTATTTAATGATGATTTAAATACTTAAACCTAAATAATTTACAAAAATTTGACAATTTAATAAAAATTTGCCTATTTAGATGACTTTTTTGATGTTTAATAGCTGTAAAAGGGTCCAAAATGCTGGCAACACTGAAAACCTCCATAACGTTGATCAAGACAGAGTGAGACACAACGTTTAGCATAAACCCGATGTAAAAATATGAAATTTTACCGAAACTGTACTCGAATCTGGGTCTACCACATCACCTCGGTTCTGGTTTATATGGGGTAGAAAATTCAAATATTTAGCACTTCTCAGTATCGAAGGTGGTCGAAAGTGGTACCAAACGACGGGGGAAGACTCCGGGCGTTATTTAATGATGATTTAAATACTAGAACCTGAATAATTTAGAAAAATTTGACAATTTAATAAAAATTTGCTTATTTAGATGACTTTTTTGATGTTTAATAGCTATAAAAGGGTCCAAAATGCTGGCAACACTGAAAACCTCCATAACGTTGATCAAGACAGAGTAAGACACAACGTTTAGCAAAAACCCGATGAAAAATATGAAATTTTACCGAAACTGTACTCGAATCTGGGTCTACCACATCACCTAAGTTCGGGTTTATATGGGGTAGAAAATTCAAATATTTAGCACTTCCCAGTATCGAAGGTGGTCGACAGTGGTACCAAATAACGGGGGAAGACTTCGGGCGTTATTTAATGATGATTTAAATACTAAAACCTGAATAATTTAGAAAAATTTAACAATTTAATAAAAAAATTGCCTATTTAAACAACTTTTTTGATGTTTAATAGCTATAAAAGGGTCCAAAATGCTGGCAACACTGAAAATCTCTATAACGTTGATCAAGACAGAGTAAGACACAACGTTGAGCAAAAACCCGATGTAAAAATATGACATTTTACCGAAACTGTACTCGAATCTGGATCTATCACATCACCTCGGTTCGGGTTTATATGGGGTAGAAAATTCAAAAATTTAGTACTTCCCAGTATCGAAGGTGGTCGACAGTGGTACCAAATGACGGGGGAAGACTTCGGGCGTTATTTAATGATGATTTAAATACTAAAACCTGAATAATTTAGAAAAATTTAACAATTTAATAGAAAAATTGCCTATTTAAACGACTTTTTTGATGTTTAATAGCTATAAAAGGATCCAAAATGCTGGCAACACTGAAAATCTCTATAACGTTGATCAAGACAGAGTAAGACACAACGTTTAGCAAAAACCCGATGTAAAAATATGAAATTTTACCGAAACTGTACTCGAATGTGGGTCTACCACATCACCTCAGTTCGGGTTTATATGGGGTAGAAAATTCAAAAATTTAGCACTTCCCACCATCGAAGGTAGTCGAAAGTGGTATCAAACGACGGGGGAAGACGCCGGGCTTTATTTAATGATGATTTAAATACTAAAACCTGAATAATTTAGAAAAATTTGACAATTTAAGAAAAATTTGCCTATTTAGATGACTTTTTTGATGTTTAATAGCTATAAAAGGGTCCAAAATGCTGGCAACACTGAAAACTTCCATAACGTTGATCAAGACAGAGTAAGACACAACGTTTAGCAAAAACCCGATGTAAAAATATGAAATTTTACCGAAACTGTACTCGAATGTGGGTCTACCACATCACCTCGGTTCGGGTTTATATGGGGTAGAAAATTCAAAAATTTAGCACTTCCCACCATCGAAGGTGGTCGAAAGTTGTACCAAACGACGATGGAAGACTCCGGGCGTTATTTAATGATGATTTAAATACTAAAACTTGAATCATTTAGAAAAAATTGACAATTTAATAAAAAATTTGCCTATTTAAACGACTTTTTTGATGTTTAATAGCTATAAAAGGGTCTAAAATGCTAGCAACACTGAAAACCTCTATAACGTTGATCAAGACAGAATAAGACACAACGTTTAGCAAAAACCCGATGTAAAAATATGAAATTTTACCGAAACTGTACTCGAATCTGGGTCTACCACATCACCTCGGTTCGGGTTTATATGGGGTAGAAAATTGAAAAATTTAGTACTTCCCAGTATCGGAGGTGGTCGACAGTGGTGCCAAACGACGGGGGATAATTCCGGGCGTTATTTAATGATGATTTAAATACTAAAATCTGAATAATTTAGAAAAAATTTACAATTTAATAAAAAATTTGCCTATTTGAACGACTTTTTTGATGTTTAATAGCTATAAAAGGGTCCAAAATGCTGGCAACACTGAAAACCTCTATAACGTTGATCAAGACAGAGTAAGACACAACGTTTAGCAAAAAACTCGATGTAAAGTTATGAAATTTTTCTAAACTGTACTCGAATGTGGGTCTACCACATCACCTCGGTTCGGGTTTATATGGGGTAGAAAATTCAAAAATTTAGCACTTCCCATCATCGAAGGTGGTCGAAAGTTGTACCAAACGACGGGGGAAGACGCCGGGCGTTATTTAATGATGATTTAAATACTAAAACTTGAATCATTTAGAAAAAATTGACAATTTAATAAAAATGTTGCCTATTTAAACGACTTTTTTGATGTTTAATAGCTATAAAAGGGTCTAAAATGCTGGCAACACTGAAAACCTCTATAACGTTGATCAAGACAGAATAAGACACAACGTTAAGCAAAAACCCGATGTAAAAATATGAAATTTTACCGAAACTGTACTCGAATCTGGGTCTACCACATCACCTCGGTTCGGGTTTATATGGGGTAGAAAATTCAAAAATTTAGTACTTCCCACCATCGAAGGTGGTCGAAAGTGGTATCAAACGACGGGGGAAGACGCCGGGCGTTATTTAATGATGATTTAAATACTAAAACCTAAATAATTTAGAAAAATTTGACAATTTAATAAAATATTTTTTTTTCCTATTTAGATGACTTTTTTTATGTTTAATAGCTATAAAAGGGTCCAAAATACTGGCAACACTGAAAACCTCTATAACGTTGATCAAGACAGAGTAAGACACAACGTTTAGCAAACAACCCCATGTAACAATATGAAATTTTACCGCAACTGTACTCGAATCTTGGTCTACCACATCACCTCGGTTCGGGTTTATATGGGGTAGGGAATTCAAAAATTTAGCACATCCCATCGTCGGAGGTGGTCGAAAGTGGTACCAAACGACGATGGAAGACTCCGGGCGTTATTTAATGATGATTTAAATACTAAAATCTGAATAATTTAGAAAAAATTTACAATTTAATAAAAAATTTGCCTATTTGAACGACTTTTTTGATGTTTAATAGCTATAAAAGGGTCAAAAATGCTGGCAACTCTGAAAACCTCTATAACGTTGATCAAGACAGAATAAGACACAACGTTTAGCAAAAACCCGATGTAAAAATATGAAATTTTACCGAAACTGTACTCGAATCTGGGTCTACCACATCACCTCGGTTCGGGTTTATATGGGGTAGAAAATTCAAAAATTTAGCACTTCCCACCATCGAAGGTGGTCGAAAGTGGTATCAAACGACGGGGGAAGACGCCGGGCGTTATTTAATGATGATTTAAATACTAAAACCTGAATAATTTAGAAAAATTTGACAATTTAATAAAATAAAAATTTTGCCTATTTAGATGACTTTTTTGATGTTTAATAGCTATAAAAGGGTCCAAAATGCTGGCAACACTGAAAACCTCTATAATGTTGATCAAGACAGAGTAAGACACAACGTTTAGCAAACAACCCGATGTAACAATAAGAAATTTTACCGAAACTGTACTCGAATCTTGGTCTACCACATCACCTCGGTTCGGGTTTATATGGGGTAGGGAATTCAAAAATGTAGCACATCCCATCGTCGGAGGTGGTCGAAAGTGGTACCAAACGACGGGGGAAGACTCCGGGCGTTATTTAATGATGATTTAAATACTTAAACCTAAATAATTTACAAAAATTTGACAATTTAATAAAAATTTGCCTATTTAGATGACTTTTTTGATGTTTAATAGCTGTAAAAGGGTCCAAAATGCTGGCAACACTGAAAACCTCCATAACGTTGATCAAGACAGAGTAAGACACAACGTTTAGCAAAAACCCGATGTAAAAATATGAAATTTTACCGAAACTGTACTCGAATGTGGGTCTACCACATCACCTCGGTTCGGGTTTATATGGGGTAGAAAATTCAAAAATTTAGCACTTCCGACCATCGAAGGTGGTCGAAAGTTGTACCAAACGACGATGGAAGACTCCGGGCGTTATTTAATGATGATTTAAATACTAAAACTTGAATCATTTAGAAAAAATTGACAATTTAATAAAAATGTTGCCTATTTAAACGACTTTTTTGATGTTTAATAGCTATAAAAGGGTCTAAAATGCTAGCAACACTGAAAACCTCTATAACGTTGATCAAGACAGAATAAGACACAACGTTTAGCAAAAACCCGATGTAAAAATATGAAATTTTACCGAAACTGTACTCGAATCTGGGTCTACCACATCACCTCGGTTCGGGTTTATATGGGGTAGAAAATTGAAAAATTTAGTACTTCCCAGTATCGGAGGTGGTCGACAGTGGTGCCAAACGACGGGGGATAATTCCGGGCGTTATTTAATGATGATTTAAATACTAAAATCTGAATAATTTAGAAAAAATTTACAATTTAATAAAAAATTTGCCTATTTGAACGACTTTTTTGATGTTTAATAGCTGTAAAAGGGTCCAAAATGCTGGCAACACTGAAAACCTCCATAACGTTGATCAAGACAGAGTAAGACACAACGTTTAGCAAAAAACTCGATGTAAAGTTATGAAATTTTTCTAAACTGTACTCGAATGTGGGTCTACCACATCACCTCGGTTCGGGTTTATATGGGGTAGAAAATTCAAAAATTTAGCACTTCCCATCATCGAAGGTGGTCGAAAGTTGTACCAAACGACGGGGGAAGACGCCGGGCGTTATTTAATGATGATTTAAATACTAAAACTTGAATCATTTAGAAAAAATTGACAATTTAATAAAATATTTTTTTTTCCTATTTAGATGACTTTTTTTATGTTTAATAGCTATAAAAGGGTCCAAAATACTGGCAACACTGAAAACCTCTATAACGTTGATCAAGACAGAGTAAGACACAACGTTTAGCAAAAACCCGATGTAAAAATATGAAATTTTACCGAAACTGTACTCGAATCTGGGTCTACCACATCACCTCGGTTCGGGTTTATATGGGGTAGAAAATTGAAAAATTTAGTACTTCCCAGTATCGGAGGTGGTCGACAGTGGTGCCAAACGACGGGGGATAATTCCGGGCGTTATTTAATGATGATTTAAATACTAAAATCTGAATAATTTAGAAAAAATTTACAATTTAATAAAAAATTTGCCTATTTGAACGACTTTTTTGATGTTTAATAGCTATAAAAGGGTCTAAAATGCTGGCAACACTGAAAACCTCTATAACGTTGATCAAGACAGAATAAGACACAACGTTTAGCAAAAACCCGATGTAAAAATATGAAATTTTACCGAAACTGTACTCGAATCTGGGTCTACCACATCACCTCGGTTCGGGTTTATATGGGGTAGAAAATTCAAAAATTTAGTACTTCCCACCATCGAAGGTGGTCGAAAGTGGTATCAAACGACGGGGGAAGACGCCGGGCGTTATTTAATGATGATTTAAATACTAAAACCTAAATAATTTAGAAAAATTTGACAATTTAATAAAATATTTTTTTTTCCTATTTAGATGACTTTTTTTATGTTTAATAGCTATAAAAGGGTCCAAAATACTGGCAACACTGAAAACCTCTATAACGTTGATCAAGACAGAGTAAGACACAACGTTTAGCAAACAACCCCATGTAACAATATGAAATTTTACCGAAACTGTACTCGAATCTTGGTCTACCACATCACCTCGGTTCGGGTTTATATGGGGTAGGGAATTCAAAAATTTAGCACATCCCATCGTCGGAGGTGGTCGAAAGTGGTACCAAACGACGATGGAAGACTCCGGGCGTTATTTAATGATGATTTAAATACTAAAACTTGAATCATTTAGAAAAAATTGACAATTTAATAAAAATTTTGCCTATTTAAACGACTTTTTTGATGTTTAATAGCTATAAAAGGGTCTAAAATGCTGGAAACACTGAAAACCTCTATAACGTTGATCAAGACAGAGTAAGACACAACGTTTAGCAAAAAACCAGATGTAACAAAATGAAATTTTACCGAAACTGTACTCGAATCTGGGTCTACCACATCACCTCGGTTCTGGTTTATATGGGGTAGAAAATTCAAATATTTAGCACTTCCCAGTATCGAAGGTGGTCGAAAGTGGTACCAAACAACGGGGGAAGACTCCGGGCGTTATTTAATGATGATTTAAATACTAAAATCTGAATAATTTAGAAAAAATTTACAATTTAATAAAAAATTTGCCTATTTGAACGACTTTTTTGATGTTTAATAGCTATAAAAGGGTCAAAAATGCTGGCAACTCTGAAAACCTCTATAACGTTGATCAAGACAGAATAAGACACAACGTTTAGCAAAAACCCGATGTAAAAATATGAAATTTTACCGAAACTGTACTCGAATCTGGGTCTACCATATCACCTCGGTTCGGGTTTATATGGGGTAGAAAATTCAAAAATTTAGCACTTCCCACCATCGAAGGTGGTCGAAAGTGGTATCAAACGACGGGGAAAGACGCCGGGCGTTATTTAATGATGATTTAAATACTAAAACCTGAATAATTTAGAAAAATTTGACAATTTAATAAAATAAAAATTTTGCCTATTTAGATGACTTTTTTGATGTTTAATAGCTATAAAAGGGTCCAAAATGCTGGCAACACTGAAAACCTCTATAATGTTGATCAAGACAGAGTAAGACACAACGTTTAGCAAACAACCCGATGTAACAATAAGAAATTTTACCGAAACTGTACTCGAATCTTGGTCTACCACATCACCTCGGTTCGGGTTTATATGGGGTAGGGAATTCAAAAATGTAGCACATCCCATCGTCGGAGGTGGTCGAAAGTGGTACCAAACGACGGGGGAAGACTCCGGGCGTTATTTAATGATGATTTAAATACTTAAACCTAAATAATTTACAAAAATTTGACAATTTAATAAAAATTTGCCTATTTAGATGACTTTTTTGATGTTTAATAGCTGTAAAAGGGTCCAAAATGCTGGCAACACTGAAAACCTCCATAACGTTGATCAAGACAGAGTGAGACACAACGTTTAGCATAAACCCGATGTAAAAATATGAAATTTTACCGAAACTGTACTCGAATCTGGGTCTACCACATCACCTCGGTTCTGGTTTATATGGGGTAGAAAATTCAAATATTTAGCACTTCTCAGTATCGAAGGTGGTCGAAAGTGGTACCAAACGACGGGGGAAGACTCCGGGCGTTATTTAATGATGATTTAAATACTAGAACCTGAATAATTTAGAAAAATTTGACAATTTAATAAAAATTTGCCTATTTAGATGACTTTTTTGATGTTTAATAGCTATAAAAGGGTCCAAAATGCTGGCAACACTGAAAACCTCCATAACGTTGATCAAGACAGAGTAAGACACAACGTTTAGCAAAAACCCGATGAAAAATATGAAATTTTACCGAAACTGTACTCGAATCTGGGTCTACCACATCACCTAAGTTCGGGTTTATATGGGGTAGAAAATTCAAATATTTAGCACTTCCCAGTATCGAAGGTGGTCGACAGTGGTACCAAATAACGGGGGAAGACTTCGGGCGTTATTTAATGATGATTTAAATACTAAAACCTGAATAATTTAGAAAAATTTAACAATTTAATAAAAAAATTGCCTATTTAAACAACTTTTTTGATGTTTAATAGCTATAAAAGGGTCCAAAATGCTGGCAACACTGAAAATCTCTATAACGTTGATCAAGACAGAGTAAGACACAACGTTGAGCAAAAACCCGATGTAAAAATATGACATTTTACCGAAACTGTACTCGAATCTGGATCTATCACATCACCTCGGTTCGGGTTTATATGGGGTAGAAAATTCAAAAATTTAGTACTTCCCAGTATCGAAGGTGGTCGACAGTGGTACCAAATGACGGGGGAAGACTTCGGGCGTTATTTAATGATGATTTAAATACTAAAACCTGAATAATTTAGAAAAATTTAACAATTTAATAGAAAAATTGCCTATTTAAACGACTTTTTTGATGTTTAATAGCTATAAAAGGATCCAAAATGCTGGCAACACTGAAAATCTCTATAACGTTGATCAAGACAGAGTAAGACACAACGTTTAGCAAAAACCCGATGTAAAAATATGAAATTTTACCGAAACTGTACTCGAATGTGGGTCTACCACATCACCTCAGTTCGGGTTTATATGGGGTAGAAAATTCAAAAATTTAGCACTTCCCACCATCGAAGGTGGTCGAAAGTTGTACCAAACGACGATGGAAGACTCCGGGCGTTATTTAATGATGATTTAAATACTAAAACTTGAATCATTTAGAAAAAATTGACAATTTAATAAAAATGTTGCCTATTTAAACGACTTTTTTGATGTTTAATAGCTATAAAAGGGTCTAAAATGCTAGCAACACTGAAAACCTCTATAACGTTGATCAAGACAGAATAAGACACAACGTTTAGCAAAAACCCGATGTAAAAATATGAAATTTTACCGAAACTGTACTCGAATCTGGGTCTACCACATCACCTCGGTTCGGGTTTATATGGGGTAGAAAATTGAAAAATTTAGTACTTCCCAGTATCGGAGGTGGTCGACAGTGGTGCCAAACGACGGGGGATAATTCCGGGCGTTATTTAATGATGATTTAAATACTAAAATCTGAATAATTTAGAAAAAATTTACAATTTAATAAAAAATTTGCCTATTTGAACGACTTTTTTGATGTTTAATAGCTATAAAAGGGTCTAAAATGCTGGCAACACTGAAAACCTCTATAACGTTGATCAAGACAGAATAAGACACAACGTTTAGCAAAAACCCGATGTAAAAATATGAAATTTTACCGAAACTGTACTCGAATCTGGGTCTACCACATCACCTCGGTTCGGGTTTATATGGGGTAGAAAATTCAAAAATTTAGTACTTCCCACCATCGAAGGTGGTCGAAAGTGGTATCAAACGACGGGGGAAGACGCCGGGCGTTATTTAATGATGATTTAAATACTAAAACCTAAATAATTTAGAAAAATTTGACAATTTAATAAAATATTTTTTTTTCCTATTTAGATGACTTTTTTTATGTTTAATAGCTATAAAAGGGTCCAAAATACTGGCAACACTGAAAACCTCTATAACGTTGATCAAGACAGAGTAAGACACAACGTTTAGCAAACAACCCCATGTAACAATATGAAATTTTACCGAAACTGTACTCGAATCTTGGTCTACCACATCACCTCGGTTCGGGTTTATATGGGGTAGGGAATTCAAAAATTTAGCACATCCCATCGTCGGAGGTGGTCGAAAGTGGTACCAAACGACGATGGAAGACTCCGGGCGTTATTTAATGATGATTTAAATACTAAAACTTGAATCATTTAGAAAAAATTGACAATTTAATAAAAATGTTGCCTATTTAAACGACTTTTTTGATGTTTAATAGCTATAAAAGGGTCTAAAATGCTGGCAACACTGAAAACCTCTATAACGTTGATCAAGACAGAATAAGACACAACGTTTAGCAAAAACCCGATGTAAAAATATGAAATTTTACCGAAACTGTACTCGAATCTGGGTCTACCACATCACCTCGGTTCTGGTTTATATGGGGTAGAAAATTCAAATATTTAGCACTTCCCAGTATCGAAGGTGGTCGAAAGTGGTACCAAACAACAGGGGAAGACTCCGGGCGTTATTTAATGATGATTTAAATACTAAAATCTGAATAATTTAGAAAAAATTTACAATTTAATAAAAAATTTGCCTATTTGAACGACTTTTTTGATGTTTAATAGCTATAAAAGGGTCCAAAATGCTGGCAACACTGAAAACCTCTATAACGTTGATCAAGACAGAGTTAGACACAACGTTTAGCAAAAAACCCGATGTAAAAATATGAAATTTTACCGAAACTGTACTCGAATGTGGGTCTACCACATCACCTCGGTTCGGGTTTATATGGGGTAGAAAATTCAAAAATTTAGCACTTCCCACCATCGAAGGTGGTCGAAAGTTGTACCAAACGACGATGGAAGACTCCGGGCGTTATTTAATGATGATTTAAATACTAAAACTTGAATCATTTAGAAAAATTTGACAATTTAACAAAAAATTTGCCTATTTAGATGACTTTTTTTAATGTTTAATAGCTATAAAAGGGTCAAAAATGCTGACAACTCTGAAAACCTTTACAACGTTGATCAAGACAGAGTAAGACACAACGTTTAGCAAAAACCCGATGTAAAAATATGAAATTTTACCGAAACTGTACTCGAATCTGGGTCTACCACATCACCTCCGTTCGGGTTTATATGGGGTAGAGAATTCAAAAATTTAGCACTTCCCACCGTCGGAGGTGGTCGAAAGTTGTACCAAACGACGGGGGAAGACTCCGGGCGTTATTTAATGATGATTTAAATACTAAAACCTGAATAATTTAGAAAAAATTGACAATTTAATAAAATAAAAATTTTGCCTATTTAGATGACTTTTTTGATGTTTAATAGCTATAAAAGGGTCCAAAATGCTGGCAACACTGAAAACCTCTATAACGTTGATCAAGACAGAGTAAGACACAACGTTTAGCAAACAACCCCATGTAACAATATGAAATTTTACCGAAACTGTACTCGAATCTGGGTCTACCACATCACCTAAGTTCGGGTTTATATGGGGTAGAAAATTCAAATATTTAGCACTTCCCAGTATCGAAGGTGTTCGACAGTGGTACCAAATGACGGGGGAAGACTTCGGGCGTTATTTAATGATGATTTAAATACTAAAACCTGAATAATTTAGAAAAATTTAACAATTTAATAAAAAAAATCCTATCTAAACGACTTTTTTGATGTTTAATAGCTATAAAAGGGTCCAAAATGCTGGCAACACTGAAAATCTCTATAACGTTGATCAAGACAGACTAAGACACAACGTTTAGCAAAAACCATGAAGCATGGACCACGGCCTGTACTAACAAGGAATCTAACATCCCCGAAGTGAAACGCAAACTAAATGCCGCCTCGAGGCTCAATAAGAGGGTGGTTGCCAGAGCTAAGTTTGATTTCGTCGGCAGAATTGGCGAGCGACTTGCCAGCTTCCCTTCTGGGAGTCGCGCTTTCTGGTCCCTCGCCAAGGCTGCCGAAGGTAATTTTTGTCAGTCGTCCTTGCCACCACTCAGAAAGCCCGATGGTAATCTGGCCCATAGTGCCAAAGAGAAGGCCGATTTGCTGGGTTCTCTCTTTGCCTTAAACTCGACTGTGAGCGATGGAGGCGCTGTACCACCTACTATCCCGTGGTGCGGTCATTCCATGCCGGAAATCTCAATTTCACAACATGAGGTCCGGCGGGAACTAATGTCTCTAGATGTTCATAAGTCGAGCGGGCCAGATGGCATACCGGCAATGGTACTAAAGCAGTGTGCTCCTGAGTTGTGTCCAGTATTGACGCGCCTCTTCTCGCTTTCCTATTCCACAAGACAAGTTCCGTCTTCATGGAAGACCTCATTCGTTCATCCAGTGCCAAAAACAGGTGACACATGTGACCCATCAAACTACAGGCCTATCGCCATAACTTCTCTCCTCTCCAAAGTGATGGAGCGGGTGATCAACTCTCGGCTCTTGAGGTACCTTGAGGGTCACGATTGTTGAGTGACCGACAATACGGCTTCCGCCATCGTCGCTCAACTGGCGACCTTGTCGTGTATCTCACACACCAATGGGCACTAGCCATTGAGAGCCAAGGTGAGGCATTGGCCGTCAGCCTGGACATGGCGAAGGCCTTCGATCGGGTCTGGCACAAAGGTCTTCTATCGAAGTTACCATCTTACGGACTGCCCAAGGGATTATGCGAATGGGTTGCCAGCTTTTTGTCCGGCAGATGCATCCAAACTGTGGTTGACGGTGATTGCTCTAACCGCATGGACATAAATGCTGGCGTCCCGCAAGGCTCTGTGTTGTCCCCGACGCTGTTTCTGCTGCATGTCAATGATATGTTGTCAATTGATGGCATTCATTGCTATGCGGATGACAGTACTGGGGATACTTATTACACGGGCCGCGCTAATATCCCTCGGTCCACAGTGGAGGAAAGCCGCGAACGGCTTGTGTCTGAAATCGTAAATACTCTGGATAGAGTATCTGAATGGGGAAGACTAAATTTAGTCGTGTTTAACCCAGCTAAGACACAAGCCTGCGCGTTCACCGCTAAGAAAACTCCATTTACTGTGTCTCCACAACTCCAGAACACGCCCCTCACCATCTCCAAGAGTATTGGAATCCTTGGCCTCGACATATCAAGTGATGTACAGTTCCGCAGTCATTTAGAGAGCAAGGTCAAGCTGGCTTCCAAAAAGCTTCGTGTGCTCAATAGAGCTAAGCGGTACTTCACTGCTGGGCAAAGACTGCTTCTATATAAGTCGCAAGTCCGGCCTCACATGGAGTACTGCAGTCATCTCTGGGCAGGAGCACCAAAATACCAGCTTGATCCTTTTGACGCTGTACAGAGACGAGCATTGAGAATTGTCGATGAGCCCAAACTCACAGACGGTATTGAGCCACTAAGTCTCAGACGAGACTTTGCCTCCCTTTGTGTGTTCTACCGCTTATATAATGGATTGTGTTCTGACGAGTTGTTTGAGATGATGCCCTCAGCTACTTTTTATCATCGCACCGCTCGCCATCGGCAGGGATGTCATTCTCACACCTTACAAGCTAATTGGTGCCGCACTAAACGGTTCCAAAGGAATTTTCTCCCGCGGACGCTCAGGTTGTGGAATGAATTCCCTGCCCAGGTTTTCCCACAAGACTACAGTATGGGGTTCTTCAAAAAGGGCGTTAAAAGGTTTTTACAAGGTCGGCAACGCGCAAGTGATGCCTCTGGTATTGCAGGCGTCGATAGGCTACGGTAAACATTTACCATCAGGTGGGCCGTAAGCTTGTTTGCCACTTTAGTAGTATAAAAAAAATAAAAAAATAAAAAAAAAAACCCGATGTAAAAATATTAAATTTTACCGAAACTGTACTCGAATCTGGATCTACCACATCACCTCGGTTCGGGTTTATATGGGGTAGAAAATTAAAAAATTTAGCACTTCCCACCATCGAAGGTGGTCGAAAGTGGTATCAAACGACGGGGGAAGACGCCGGGCATTATTTGATGATGATTTAAATACTAAAACTTGAATCATTTAGAAAAAATTGACAATTTAATAAAAATTTTGCCTATTTAAACGACTTTTTTGATGTTTAATAGCTATAAAAGGGTCTAAAATGCTGGAAACACTGAAAACCTCTATAACGTTGATCAAGACAGAGTAAGACACAACGTTTAGCAAAAAACCAGATGTAACAAAATGAAATTTTACCGAAACTGTACTCGAATCTGGGTCTACCACATTACCTCGGTTCTGGTTTATATGGGGTAGAAAATTCAAATATTTAGCACTTCCCAGTATCGAAGGTGGTCGAAAGTGGTACCAAACAACGGGGGAAGACTCCGGGCGTTATTTAATGATGATTTAAATACTAAAATCTGAATAATTTAGAAAAAATTTACAATTTAATAAAAAATTTGCCTATTTGAACGACTTTTTTGATGTTTAATAGCTATAAAAGGGTCAAAAATGCTGGCAACTCTGAAAACCTCTATAACGTTGATCAAGACAGAATAAGACACAACGTTTAGCAAAAACCCGATGTAAAAATATGAAATTTTACCGAAACTGTACTCGAATCTGGGTCTACCACATCACCTCGGTTCGGGTTTATATGGGGTAGAAAATTCAAAAATTTAGCACTTCCCACCATCGAAGGTGGTCGAAAGTGGTATCAAACGACGGGGGAAGACGCCGGGCGTTATTTAATGATGATTTAAATACTAAAACCTGAATAATTTAGAAAAATTTGACAATTTAATAAAATAAAAATTTTGCCTATTTAGATGACTTTTTTGATGTTAAATAGCTATAAAAGGGTCCAAAATGCTGGCAACACTGAAAACCTCAATAACGTTGATCAAGACAGAGTAAGACACAACGTTTAGCAAAAAACTCGATGTAAAGTTATGAAATTTTTCGAAACTGTACTCGAATGTGGGTCTACCACATCACCTCGGTTCGGGTTTATATGGGGTAGAAAATTCAAAAATTTAGCACTTCCCACTATCGAAGGTGGTCGAAAGTTGTACCAAACGACGATGGAAGACTCCGGGCGTTATTTAATGATGATTTAAATACTAAAACTTGAATCATTTAGAAAAAATTGACAATTTAATAAAAATGTTGCCTATTTAAACGACTTTTTTGATGTTTAATAGCTATAAAAGGGTCTAAAATGCTGGCAACACTGAAAACCTCTATAACGTTGATCAAGACAGAATAAGACACAACGTTTAGCAAAAACCCGATGTAAAAATATGAAATTTTACCGAAACTGTACTCGAATCTGGGTCTACCACATCACCTCGGTTCTGGTTTATATGGGGTAGAAAATTCAAATATTTAGCACTTCCCAGTATCGAAGGTGGTCGAAAGTGGTACCAAACAACGGGGGAAGACTCCGGGCGTTATTTAATGATGATTTAAATACTAAAATCTGAATAATTTAGAAAAAATTTACAATTTAATAAAAAATTTGCCTATTTGAACGACTTTTTTGATGTTTAATAGCTATAAAAGGGTCCAAAATGCTGGCAACACTGAAAACCTCTATAACGTTGATCAAGACAGAGTTAGACACAACGTTTAGCAAAAAACCCGATGTAAAAATATGAAATTTTACCGAAACTGTACTCGAATGTGGGTCTACCACATCACCTCGGTTCGGGTTTATATGGGGTAGAAAATTCAAAAATTTAGCACTTCCCACCATCGAAGGTGGTCGAAAGTTGTACCAAACGACGATGGAAGACTCCGGGCGTTATTTAATGATGATTTAAATACTAAAACTTGAATCATTTAGAAAAATTTGACAATTTAACAAAAAATTTGCCTATTTAGATGACTTTTTTTAATGTTTAATAGCTATAAAAGGGTCAAAAATGCTGACAACTCTGAAAACCTTTACAACGTTGATCAAGACAGAGTAAGACACAACGTTTAGCAAAAACCCGATGTAAAAATATGAAATTTTACCGAAACTGTACTCGAATCTGGGTCTACCACATCACCTCGGTTCGGGTTTATATGGGGTAGAGAATTCAAAAATTTAGCACTTCCCACCGTCGGAGGTGGTCGAAAGTTGTACCAAACGACGGGGGAAGACTCCGGGCGTTATTTAATGATGATTTAAATACTAAAACCTGAATAATTTAGAAAAATTTGACAATTTAATAAAATAAAAATTTTGCCTATTTAGATGACTTTTTTGATGTTTAATAGCTATAAAAGGGTCCAAAATGCTGGCAACACTGAAAACCTCTATAACGTTGATCAAGACAGAGTAAGACACAACGTTTAGCAAACAACCCCATGTAACAATATGAAATTTTACCGAAACTGTACTCGAATCTGGGTCTACCACATCACCTAAGTTCGGGTTTATATGGGGTAGAAAATTCAAATATTTAGCACTTCCCAGTATCGAAGGTGTTCGACAGTGGTACCAAATGACGGGGGAAGACTTCGGGCGTTATTTAATGATGATTTAAATACTAAAACCTGAATAATTTAGAAAAATTTAACAATTTAATAAAAAAAATCCTATCTAAACGACTTTTTTGATGTTTAATAGCTATAAAAGGGTCCAAAATGCTGGCAACACTGAAAATCTCTATAACGTTGATCAAGACAGACTAAGACACAACGTTTAGCAAAAACCATGAAGCATGGACCACGGCCTGTACTAACAAGGAATCTAACATCCCCGAAGTGAAACGCAAACTAAATGCCGCCTCGAGGCTCAATAAGAGGGTGGTTGCCAGAGCTAAGTTTGATTTCGTCGGCAGAATTGGCGAGCGACTTGCCAGCTTCCCTTCTGGGAGTCGCGCTTTCTGGTCCCTCGCCAAGGCTGCCGAAGGTAATTTTTGTCAGTCGTCCTTGCCACCACTCAGAAAGCCCGATGGTAATCTGGCCCATAGTGCCAAAGAGAAGGCCGATTTGCTGGGTTCTCTCTTTGCCTTAAACTCGACTGTGAGCGATGGAGGCGCTGTACCACCTACTATCCCGTGGTGCGGTCATTCCATGCCGGAAATCTCAATTTCACAACATGAGGTCCGGCGGGAACTAATGTCTCTAGATGTTCATAAGTCGAGCGGGCCAGATGGCATACCGGCAATGGTACTAAAGCAGTGTGCTCCTGAGTTGTGTCCAGTATTGACGCGCCTCTTCTCGCTTTCCTATTCCACAAGACAAGTTCCGTCTTCATGGAAGACCTCATTCGTTCATCCAGTGCCAAAAACAGGTGACACATGTGACCCATCAAACTACAGGCCTATCGCCATAACTTCTCTCCTCTCCAAAGTGATGGAGCGGGTGATCAACTCTCGGCTCTTGAGGTACCTTGAGGGTCACGATTGTTGAGTGACCGACAATACGGCTTCCGCCATCGTCGCTCAACTGGCGACCTTGTCGTGTATCTCACACACCAATGGGCACTAGCCATTGAGAGCCAAGGTGAGGCATTGGCCGTCAGCCTGGACATGGCGAAGGCCTTCGATCGGGTCTGGCACAAAGGTCTTCTATCGAAGTTACCATCTTACGGACTGCCCAAGGGATTATGCGAATGGGTTGCCAGCTTTTTGTCCGGCAGATGCATCCAAACTGTGGTTGACGGTGATTGCTCTAACCGCATGGACATAAATGCTGGCGTCCCGCAAGGCTCTGTGTTGTCCCCGACGCTGTTTCTGCTGCATGTCAATGATATGTTGTCAATTGATGGCATTCATTGCTATGCGGATGACAGTACTGGGGATACTTATTACACGGGCCGCGCTAATATCCCTCGGTCCACAGTGGAGGAAAGCCGCGAACGGCTTGTGTCTGAAATCGTAAATACTCTGGATAGAGTATCTGAATGGGGAAGACTAAATTTAGTCGTGTTTAACCCAGCTAAGACACAAGCCTGCGCGTTCACCGCTAAGAAAACTCCATTTACTGTGTCTCCACAACTCCAGAACACGCCCCTCACCATCTCCAAGAGTATTGGAATCCTTGGCCTCGACATATCAAGTGATGTACAGTTCCGCAGTCATTTAGAGAGCAAGGTCAAGCTGGCTTCCAAAAAGCTTCGTGTGCTCAATAGAGCTAAGCGGTACTTCACTGCTGGGCAAAGACTGCTTCTATATAAGTCGCAAGTCCGGCCTCACATGGAGTACTGCAGTCATCTCTGGGCAGGAGCACCAAAATACCAGCTTGATCCTTTTGACGCTGTACAGAGACGAGCATTGAGAATTGTCGATGAGCCCAAACTCACAGACGGTATTGAGCCACTAAGTCTCAGACGAGACTTTGCCTCCCTTTGTGTGTTCTACCGCTTATATAATGGATTGTGTTCTGACGAGTTGTTTGAGATGATGCCCTCAGCTACTTTTTATCATCGCACCGCTCGCCATCGGCAGGGATGTCATTCTCACACCTTACAAGCTAATTGGTGCCGCACTAAACGGTTCCAAAGGAATTTTCTCCCGCGGACGCTCAGGTTGTGGAATGAATTCCCTGCCCAGGTTTTCCCACAAGACTACAGTATGGGGTTCTTCAAAAAGGGCGTTAAAAGGTTTTTACAAGGTCGGCAACGCGCAAGTGATGCCTCTGGTATTGCAGGCGTCGATAGGCTACGGTAAACATTTACCATCAGGTGGGCCGTAAGCTTGTTTGCCACTTTAGTAGTATAAAAAAAATAAAAAAAATAAAAAAAAAACCCGATGTAAAAATATTAAATTTTACCGAAACTGTACTCGAATCTGGATCTACCACATCACCTCGGTTCGGGTTTATATGGGGTAGAAAATTCAAAAATTTAGCACTTCCCACCATCGAAGGTGGTCGAAAGTGGTATCAAACGACGGGGGAAGACGCCGGGCATTATTTGATGATGATTTAAATACTAAAACCTGAATAATTTAGAAAAATTTGACAATTTAATAAAATAAAAATTTTGCCTATTTAGATGACTTTTTTGATGTTTAATAGCTATAAAAGGGTCCAAAATGCTGGCAACACTGAAAACCTCAATAACGTTGATCAAGACAGAGTAAGACACAACGTTTAGCAAAAAACTCGATGTAAAGTTATGAAATTTTTCGAAACTGTACTCGAATGTGGGTCTACCACATCACCTCGGTTCGGGTTTATATGGGGTAGAAAATTCAAAAATTTAGCACTTCCCACCATCGAAGGTGGTCGAAAGTTGTACCAAACGACGATGGAAGACTCCGGGCGTTATTTAATGATGATTTAAATACTAAAACTTGAATCATTTAGAAAAAATTGACAATTTAATAAAAATGTTGCCTATTTAAACGACTTTTTTGATGTTTAATAGCTATAAAAGGGTCTAAAATGCTGGCAACACTGAAAACCTCTATAACGTTGATCAAGACAGAGTTAGACACAACGTTTAGCAAAAAACCCGATGTAAAAATATGAAATTTTACCGAAACTGTACTCGAATGTGGGTCTACCACATCACCTCGGTTCGGGTTTATATGGGGTAGAAAATTCAAAAATTTAGCACTTCCCACCATCGAAGGTGGTCGAAAGTTGTACCAAACGACGATGGAAGACTCCGGGCGTTATTTAATGATGATTTAAATACTAAAACTTGAATCATTTAGAAAAATTTGACAATTTAACAAAAAATTTGCCTATTTAGATGACTTTTTTTAATGTTTAATAGCTATAAAAGGGTCAAAAATGCTGACAACTCTGAAAACCTTTACAACGTTGATCAAGACAGAGTAAGACACAACGTTTAGCAAAAACCCGATGTAAAAATATGAAATTTTACCGAAACTGTACTCGAATCTGGGTCTACCACATCACCTCGGTTCGGGTTTATATGGGGTAGAGAATTCAAAAATTTAGCACTTCCCACCGTCGGAGGTGGTCGAAAGTTGTACCAAACGACGGGAGAAGACTCCGGGCGTTATTTAATGATGATTTAAATACTAAAACCTGAATAATTTAGAAAAATTTGACAATTTAATAAAATAAAAATTTTGCCTATTTAGATGACTTTTTTGATGTTTAATAGCTATAAAATGGTCCAAAATGCTGGCAACACTGAAAACCTCTATAACGTTGATCAAGACAGAGTAAGACACAACGTTTAGCAAAAACCATGAAGCATGGACCACGGCCTGTACTAACAAGGAATCTAACATCCCCGAAGTGAAACGCAAACTAAATGCCGCCTCGAGGCTCAATAAGAGGGTGGTTGCCAGAGCTAAGTTTGATTTCGTCGGCAGAATTGGCGAGCGACTTGCCAGCTTCCCTTCTGGGAGTCGCGCTTTCTGGTCCCTCGCCAAGGCTGCCGAAGGTAATTTTTGTCAGTCGTCCTTGCCACCACTCAGAAAGCCCGATGGTAATCTGGCCCATAGTGCCAAAGAGAAGGCCGATTTGCTGGGTTCTCTCTTTGCCTTAAACTCGACTGTGAGCGATGGAGGCGCTGTACCACCTACTATCCCGTGGTGCGGTCATTCCATGCCGGAAATCTCAATTTCACAACATGAGGTCCGGCGGGAACTAATGTCTCTAGATGTTCATAAGTCGAGCGGGCCAGATGGCATACCGGCAATGGTACTAAAGCAGTGTGCTCCTGAGTTGTGTCCAGTATTGACGCGCCTCTTCTCGCTTTCCTATTCCACAAGACAAGTTCCGTCTTCATGGAAGACCTCATTCGTTCATCCAGTGCCAAAAACAGGTGACACATGTGACCCATCAAACTACAGGCCTATCGCCATAACTTCTCTCCTCTCCAAAGTGATGGAGCGGGTGATCAACTCTCGGCTCTTGAGGTACCTTGAGGGTCACGATTGTTGAGTGACCGACAATACGGCTTCCGCCATCGTCGCTCAACTGGCGACCTTGTCGTGTATCTCACACACCAATGGGCACTAGCCATTGAGAGCCAAGGTGAGGCATTGGCCGTCAGCCTGGACATGGCGAAGGCCTTCGATCGGGTCTGGCACAAAGGTCTTCTATCGAAGTTACCATCTTACGGACTGCCCAAGGGATTATGCGAATGGGTTGCCAGCTTTTTGTCCGGCAGATGCATCCAAACTGTGGTTGACGGTGATTGCTCTAACCGCATGGACATAAATGCTGGCGTCCCGCAAGGCTCTGTGTTGTCCCCGACGCTGTTTCTGCTGCATGTCAATGATATGTTGTCAATTGATGGCATTCATTGCTATGCGGATGACAGTACTGGGGATACTTATTACACGGGCCGCGCTAATATCCCTCGGTCCACAGTGGAGGAAAGCCGCGAACGGCTTGTGTCTGAAATCGTAAATACTCTGGATAGAGTATCTGAATGGGGAAGACTAAATTTAGTCGTGTTTAACCCAGCTAAGACACAAGCCTGCGCGTTCACCGCTAAGAAAACTCCATTTACTGTGTCTCCACAACTCCAGAACACGCCCCTCACCATCTCCAAGAGTATTGGAATCCTTGGCCTCGACATATCAAGTGATGTACAGTTCCGCAGTCATTTAGAGAGCAAGGTCAAGCTGGCTTCCAAAAAGCTTCGTGTGCTCAATAGAGCTAAGCGGTACTTCACTGCTGGGCAAAGACTGCTTCTATATAAGTCGCAAGTCCGGCCTCACATGGAGTACTGCAGTCATCTCTGGGCAGGAGCACCAAAATACCAGCTTGATCCTTTTGACGCTGTACAGAGACGAGCATTGAGAATTGTCGATGAGCCCAAACTCACAGACGGTATTGAGCCACTAAGTCTCAGACGAGACTTTGCCTCCCTTTGTGTGTTCTACCGCTTATATAATGGATTGTGTTCTGACGAGTTGTTTGAGATGATGCCCTCAGCTACTTTTTATCATCGCACCGCTCGCCATCGGCAGGGATGTCATTCTCACACCTTACAAGCTAATTGGTGCCGCACTAAACGGTTCCAAAGGAATTTTCTCCCGCGGACGCTCAGGTTGTGGAATGAATTCCCTGCCCAGGTTTTCCCACAAGACTACAGTATGGGGTTCTTCAAAAAGGGCGTTAAAAGGTTTTTACAAGGTCGGCAACGCGCAAGTGATGCCTCTGGTATTGCAGGCGTCGATAGGCTACGGTAACCATTTACCATCAGGTGGGCCGTAAGCTTGTTTGCCACTTTAGTAGTATAAAAAAAAAAAAAAAAAAAAAAAAAAAACCCGATGTAAAAATATTAAATTTTACCGAAACTGTACTCGAATCTGGATCTACCACATCACCTCGGTTCGGGTTTATATGGGGTAGAAAATTCAAAAATTTAGCACTTCCCACCATCGAAGGTGGTCGAAAGTGGTATCCAACGACGGGGGAAGACGCCGGGCGTTATTTAATGATGATTTAAATACTAAAACCTGAATAATTTAGAAAAATTTGACAATTTAATAAAATAAAAATTTTGCCTATTTAGATGACTTTTTTGATGTTTAATAGCTATAAAAGGGTCCAAAATGCTGGCAACACTGAAAACCTCAATAACGTTGATCAAGACAGAAAAAGACACAACGTTTAGCAAAAAACTCGATGTAAAGTTATGAAATTTTTCGAAACTGTACTCGAATGTGGGTCTACCACATCACCTCGGTTCGGGTTTATATGGGGTAGAAAATTCAAAAATTTAGCACTTCCCACCATCGAAGGTGGTCGAAAGTTGTACCAAACGACGATGGAAGACTCCGGGCGTTATTTAATGATGATTTAAATACTAAAACTTGAATCATTTAGAAAAATTGACAATTTAATAAAAATGTTGCCTATTTAAACGACTTTTTTGATGTTTAATAGCTATAAAAGGGTCTAAAATGCTGGCAACACTGAAAACCTCTATAACGTTGATCAAGACAGAATAAGACACAACGTTTAGCAAAAACCCGATGTAAAAATATGAAATTTTACCGAAACTGTACTCGAATCTGGGTCTACCACATCACCTCGGTTCGGGTTTATATGGGGTAGAAAATTGAAAAATTTAGTACTTCCCAGTATCGGAGGTGGACGACAGTGGTGCCAAACGACGGGGGATAATTCCGGGCGTTATTTAATGATGATTTAAATACTAAAACCTAAATAATTTAGAAAAATTTGACAATTTAATAAAATATTTTTTTTTCCTATTTAGATGACTTTTTTTATGTTTAATAGCTATAAAAGGGTCCAAAATACTGGCAACACTGAAAACCTCTATAACGTTGATCAAGACAGAGTAAGACACAACGTTTAGCAAACAACCCCATGTAACAATATGAAATTTTACCGAAACTGTACTCGAATCTTGGTCTACCACATCACCTCGGTTCGGGTTTATATGGGGTAGGGAATTCAAAAATTTAGCACATCCCATCGTCGGAGGTGGTCGAAAGTGGTACCAAACGACGATGGAAGACTCCGGGCGTTATTTAATGATGATTTAAATACTAAAACTTGAATCATTTAGAAAAAATTGACAATTTAATAAAAAAATTGCCTATTTAAACGACTTTTTTGATGTTTAATAGCTATAAAAGGGTCTAAAATGCTGGCAACACTGAAAACCTCTATAACGTTGATCAAGACAGAGTAAGACACAACGTTTAGCAAAAAACCAGATGTAACAATATGAAATTTTACCGAAACTGTACTCGAATCTGGGTCTACCACATCACCTCGGTTCTGGTTTATATGGGGTAGAAAATTCAAATATTTAGCACTTCCCAGTATCGAAGGTGGTCGAAAGTGGTACCAAACAACGGGGGAAGACTCCGGGCGTTATTTAATGATGATTTAAATACTAAAACTTGAATCATTTAGAAAAATTTGACAATTTAACAAAAAATTTGCCTATTTAGATGACTTTTTTTAATGTTTAATAGCTATAAAAGGGTCAAAAATGCTGACAACTCTGAAAACCTTTACAACGTTGATCAAGACAGAGTAAGACACAACGTTTAGCAAAAACCCGATGTAAAAATATGAAATTTTACCGAAACTGTACTCGAATCTGGGTCTACCACATCACCTCGGTTCGGGTTTATATGGGGTAGAGAATTCAAAAATTTAGCACTTCCCACCGTCGGAGGTGGTCGAAAGTGGTACCAAACGACGGGGGAAGACTCCGGGCGTTATTTAATGATGATTTAAATACTAAAACCTGAATAATTTAGAAAAATTTGACAATTTAATAAAATAAAAATTTTGCCTATTTAGATGACTTTTTTGATGTTTAATAGCTATAAAAGGGTCCAAAATGCTGGTAACACTGAAAACCTCTATAACGTTGATCAAGACAGAGTAAGACACAACGTTTAGCAAACAACCCCATGTAACAATATGAAATTTTACCGAAACTGTACTCGAATCTGGGTCTACCACATCACCTAAGTTCGGGTTTATATGGGGTAGAAAATTCAAATATTTAGCACTTCCCAGTATCGAAGGTGTTCGACAGTGGTACCAAATGACGGGGGAAGACTTCGGGCGTTATTTAATGATGATTTAAATACTAAAACCTGAATAATTTAGAAAAATTTAACAATTTAATAAAAAAAATCCTATCTAAACGACTTTTTTGATGTTTAATAGCTATAAAAGGGTCCAAAATGCTGGCAACACTGAAAATCTCTATAACGTTGATCAAGACAGACTAAGACACAACGTTTAGCAAAAACCATGAAGCATGGACCACGGCCTGTACTAACAAGGAATCTAACATCCCCGAAGTGAAACGCAAACTAAATGCCGCCTCGAGGCTCAATAAGAGGGTGGTTGCCAGAGCTAAGTTTGATTTCGTCGGCAGAATTGGCGAGCGACTTGCCAGCTTCCCTTCTGGGAGTCGCGCTTTCTGGTCCCTCGCCAAGGCTGCCGAAGGTAATTTTTGTCAGTCGTCCTTGCCACCACTCAGAAAGCCCGATGGTAATCTGGCCCATAGTGCCAAAGAGAAGGCCGATTTGCTGGGTTCTCTCTTTGCCTTAAACTCGACTGTGAGCGATGGAGGCGCTGTACCACCTACTATCCCGTGGTGCGGTCATTCCATGCCGGAAATCTCAATTTCACAACATGAGGTCCGGCGGGAACTAATGTCTCTAGATGTTCATAAGTCGAGCGGGCCAGATGGCATACCGGCAATGGTACTAAAGCAGTGTGCTCCTGAGTTGTGTCCAGTATTGACGCGCCTCTTCTCGCTTTCCTATTCCACAAGACAAGTTCCGTCTTCATGGAAGACCTCATTCGTTCATCCAGTGCCAAAAACAGGTGACACATGTGACCCATCAAACTACAGGCCTATCGCCATAACTTCTCTCCTCTCCAAAGTGATGGAGCGGGTGATCAACTCTCGGCTCTTGAGGTACCTTGAGGGTCACGATTGTTGAGTGACCGACAATACGGCTTCCGCCATCGTCGCTCAACTGGCGACCTTGTCGTGTATCTCACACACCAATGGGCACTAGCCATTGAGAGCCAAGGTGAGGCATTGGCCGTCAGCCTGGACATGGCGAAGGCCTTCGATCGGGTCTGGCACAAAGGTCTTCTATCGAAGTTACCATCTTACGGACTGCCCAAGGGATTATGCGAATGGGTTGCCAGCTTTTTGTCCGGCAGATGCATCCAAACTGTGGTTGACGGTGATTGCTCTAACCGCATGGACATAAATGCTGGCGTCCCGCAAGGCTCTGTGTTGTCCCCGACGCTGTTTCTGCTGCATGTCAATGATATGTTGTCAATTGATGGCATTCATTGCTATGCGGATGACAGTACTGGGGATACTTATTACACGGGCCGCGCTAATATCCCTCGGTCCACAGTGGAGGAAAGCCGCGAACGGCTTGTGTCTGAAATCGTAAATACTCTGGATAGAGTATCTGAATGGGGAAGACTAAATTTAGTCGTGTTTAACCCAGCTAAGACACAAGCCTGCGCGTTCACCGCTAAGAAAACTCCATTTACTGTGTCTCCACAACTCCAGAACACGCCCCTCACCATCTCCAAGAGTATTGGAATCCTTGGCCTCGACATATCAAGTGATGTACAGTTCCGCAGTCATTTAGAGAGCAAGGTCAAGCTGGCTTCCAAAAAGCTTCGTGTGCTCAATAGAGCTAAGCGGTACTTCACTGCTGGGCAAAGACTGCTTCTATATAAGTCGCAAGTCCGGCCTCACATGGAGTACTGCAGTCATCTCTGGGCAGGAGCACCAAAATACCAGCTTGATCCTTTTGACGCTGTACAGAGACGAGCATTGAGAATTGTCGATGAGCCCAAACTCACAGACGGTATTGAGCCACTAAGTCTCAGACGAGACTTTGCCTCCCTTTGTGTGTTCTACCGCTTATATAATGGATTGTGTTCTGACGAGTTGTTTGAGATGATGCCCTCAGCTACTTTTTATCATCGCACCGCTCGCCATCGGCAGGGATGTCATTCTCACACCTTACAAGCTAATTGGTGCCGCACTAAACGGTTCCAAAGGAATTTTCTCCCGCGGACGCTCAGGTTGTGGAATGAATTCCCTGCCCAGGTTTTCCCACAAGACTACAGTATGGGGTTCTTCAAAAAGGGCGTTAAAAGGTTTTTACAAGGTCGGCAACGCGCAAGTGATGCCTCTGGTATTGCAGGCGTCGATAGGCTACGGTAAACATTTACCATCAGGTGGGCCGTAAGCTTGTTTGCCACTTTAGTAGTATAAAAAAAATAAAAAAAAAAAAAAAAAACCCGATGTAAAAATATTAAATTTTACCGAAACTGTACTCGAATCTGGATCTACCACATCACCTCGGTTCGGGTTTATATGGGGTAGAAAATTAAAAAATTTAGCACTTCCCACCATCGAAGGTGGTCGAAAGTGGTATCAAACGACGGGGGAAGACGCCGGGCATTATTTGATGATGATTTAAATACTAAAACTTGAATCATTTAGAAAAAATTGACAATTTAATAAAAATTTTGCCTATTTAAACGACTTTTTTGATGTTTAATAGCTATAAAAGGGTCTAAAATGCTGGAAACACTGAAAACCTCTATAACGTTGATCAAGACAGAGTAAGACACAACGTTTAGCAAAAAACCAGATGTAACAAAATGAAATTTTACCGAAACTGTACTCGAATCTGGGTCTACCACATCACCTCGGTTCTGGTTTATATGGGGTAGAAAATTCAAATATTTAGCACTTCCCAGTATCGAAGGTGGTCGAAAGTGGTACCAAACAACGGGGGAAGACTCCGGGCGTTATTTAATGATGATTTAAATACTAAAATCTGAATAATTTAGAAAAAATTTACAATTTAATAAAAAATTTGCCTATTTGAACGACTTTTTTGATGTTTAATAGCTATAAAAGGGTCAAAAATGCTGGCAACTCTGAAAACCTCTATAACGTTGATCAAGACAGAATAAGACACAACGTTTAGCAAAAACCCGATGTAAAAATATGAAATTTTACCGAAACTGTACTCGAATCTGGGTCTACCACATCACCTCGGTTCGGGTTTATATGGGGTAGAAAATTCAAAAATTTAGCACTTCCCACTATCGAAGGTGGTCGAAAGTTGTACCAAACGACGAT
Organism: Catocala nupta; assembly: GCA_963675205.1. Taxonomy (NCBI): domain Eukaryota; kingdom Metazoa; phylum Arthropoda; class Insecta; order Lepidoptera; family Erebidae; genus Catocala; species Catocala nupta. Next base: position 709,737 of record OY776109.1, read on the forward strand.
GGAAGACTCCGGGCGTTATTTAATGATGATTTAAATACTAAAACTTGAATCATTTAGAAAAAATTGACAATTTAATAAAAATGTTGCCTATTTAAACGACTTTTTTGATGTTTAATAGCTATAAAAGGGTCTAAAATGCTGGCAACACTGAAAACCTCTATAACGTTGATCAAGACAGAATAAGACACAACGTTTAGCAAAAACCCGATGTAAAAATATGAAATTTTACCGAAACTGTACTCGAATCTGGGTCTACCACATCACCTCGGTTCTGGTTTATATGGGGTAGAAAATTCAAATATTTAGCACTTCCCAGTATCGAAGGTGGTCGAAAGTGGTACCAAACAACGGGGGAAGACTCCGGGCGTTATTTAATGATGATTTAAATACTAAAATCTGAATAATTTAGAAAAAATTTACAATTTAATAAAAAATTTGCCTATTTGAACGACTTTTTTGATGTTTAATAGCTATAAAAGGGTCCAAAATGCTGGCAACACTGAAAACCTCTATAACGTTGATCAAGACAGAGTTAGACACAACGTTTAGCAAAAAACCCGATGTAAAAATATGAAATTTTACCGAAACTGTACTCGAATGTGGGTCTACCACATCACCTCGGTTCGGGTTTATATGGGGTAGAAAATTCAAAAATTTAGCACTTCCCACCATCGAAGGTGGTCGAAAGTTGTACCAAACGACGATGGAAGACTCCGGGCGTTATTTAATGATGATTTAAATACTAAAACTTGAATCATTTAGAAAAATTTGACAATTTAACAAAAAATTTGCCTATTTAGATGACTTTTTTTAATGTTTAATAGCTATAAAAGGGTCAAAAATGCTGACAACTCTGAAAACCTTTACAACGTTGATCAAGACAGAGTAAGACACAACGTTTAGCAAAAACCCGATGTAAAAATATGAAATTTTACCGAAACTGTACTCGAATCTGGGTCTACCACATCACCTCGGTTCGGGTTTATATGGGGTAGAGAATTCAAAAATTTAGCACTTCCCACCGTCGGAGGTGGTCGAAAGTTGTACCAAACGACGGGGGAAGACTCCGGGCGTTATTTAATGATGATTTAAATACTAAAACCTGAATAATTTAGAAAAAATTGACAATTTAATAAAATAAAAATTTTGCCTATTTAGATGACTTTTTTGATGTTTAATAGCTATAAAAGGGTCCAAAATGCTGGCAACACTGAAAACCTCTATAACGTTGATCAAGACAGAGTAAGACACAACGTTTAGCAAACAACCCCATGTAACAATATGAAATTTTACCGAAACTGTACTCGAATCTGGGTCTACCACATCACCTAAGTTCGGGTTTATATGGGGTAGAAAATTCAAATATTTAGCACTTCCCAGTATCGAAGGTGTTCGACAGTGGTACCAAATGACGGGGGAAGACTTCGGGCGTTATTTAATGATGATTTAAATACTAAAACCTGAATAATTTAGAAAAATTTAACAATTTAATAAAAAAAATCCTATCTAAACGACTTTTTTGATGTTTAATAGCTATAAAAGGGTCCAAAATGCTGGCAACACTGAAAATCTCTATAACGTTGATCAAGACAGACTAAGACACAACGTTTAGCAAAAACCATGAAGCATGGACCACGGCCTGTACTAACAAGGAATCTAACATCCCCGAAGTGAAACGCAAACTAAATGCCGCCTCGAGGCTCAATAAGAGGGTGGTTGCCAGAGCTAAGTTTGATTTCGTCGGCAGAATTGGCGAGCGACTTGCCAGCTTCCCTTCTGGGAGTCGCGCTTTCTGGTCCCTCGCCAAGGCTGCCGAAGGTAATTTTTGTCAGTCGTCCTTGCCACCACTCAGAAAGCCCGATGGTAATCTGGCCCATAGTGCCAAAGAGAAGGCCGATTTGCTGGGTTCTCTCTTTGCCTTAAACTCGACTGTGAGCGATGGAGGCGCTGTACCACCTACTATCCCGTGGTGCGGTCATTCCATGCCGGAAATCTCAATTTCACAACATGAGGTCCGGCGGGAACTAATGTCTCTAGATGTTCATAAGTCGAGCGGGCCAGATGGCATACCGGCAATGGTACTAAAGCAGTGTGCTCCTGAGTTGTGTCCAGTATTGACGCGCCTCTTCTCGCTTTCCTATTCCACAAGACAAGTTCCGTCTTCATGGAAGACCTCATTCGTTCATCCAGTGCCAAAAACAGGTGACACATGTGACCCATCAAACTACAGGCCTATCGCCATAACTTCTCTCCTCTCCAAAGTGATGGAGCGGGTGATCAACTCTCGGCTCTTGAGGTACCTTGAGGGTCACGATTGTTGAGTGACCGACAATACGGCTTCCGCCATCGTCGCTCAACTGGCGACCTTCTCGTGTATCTCACACACCAATGGGCACTAGCCATTGAGAGCCAAGGTGAGGCATTGGCCGTCAGCCTGGACATGGCGAAGGCCTTCGATCGGGTCTGGCACAAAGGTCTTCTATCGAAGTTACCATCTTACGGACTGCCCAAGGGATTATGCGAATGGGTTGCCAGCTTTTTGTCCGGCAGATGCATCCAAACTGTGGTTGACGGTGATTGCTCTAACCGCATGGACATAAATGCTGGCGTCCCGCAAGGCTCTGTGTTGTCCCCGACGCTGTTTCTGCTGCATGTCAATGATATGTTGTCAATTGATGGCATTCATTGCTATGCGGATGACAGTACTGGGGATACTTATTACACGGGCCGCGCTAATATCCCTCGGTCCACAGTGGAGGAAAGCCGCGAACGGCTTGTGTCTGAAATCGTAAATACTCTGGATAGAGTATCTGAATGGGGAAGACTAAATTTAGTCGTGTTTAACCCAGCTAAGACACAAGCCTGCGCGTTCACCGCTAAGAAAACTCCATTTACTGTGTCTCCACAACTCCAGAACACGCCCCTCACCATCTCCAAGAGTATTGGAATCCTTGGCCTCGACATATCAAGTGATGTACAGTTCCGCAGTCATTTAGAGAGCAAGGTCAAGCTGGCTTCCAAAAAGCTTCGTGTGCTCAATAGAGCTAAGCGGTACTTCACTGCTGGGCAAAGACTGCTTCTATATAAGTCGCAAGTCCGGCCTCACATGGAGTACTGCAGTCATCTCTGGGCAGGAGCACCAAAATACCAGCTTGATCCTTTTGACGCTGTACAGAGACGAGCATTGAGAATTGTCGATGAGCCCAAACTCACAGACGGTATTGAGCCACTAAGTCTCAGACGAGACTTTGCCTCCCTTTGTGTGTTCTACCGCTTATATAATGGATTGTGTTCTGACGAGTTGTTTGAGATGATGCCCTCAGCTACTTTTTATCATCGCACCGCTCGCCATCGGCAGGGATGTCATTCTCACACCTTACAAGCTAATTGGTGCCGCACTAAACGGTTCCAAAGGAATTTTCTCCCGCGGACGCTCAGGTTGTGGAATGAATTCCCTGCCCAGGTTTTCCCACAAGACTACAGTATGGGGTTCTTCAAAAAGGGCGTTAAAAGGTTTTTACAAGGTCGGCAACGCGCAAGTGATGCCTCTGGTATTGCAGGCGTCGATAGGCTACGGTAAACATTTACCATCAGGTGGGCCGTAAGCTTGTTTGCCACTTTAGTAGTATAAAAAAAATAAAAAAAATAAAAAAAAAACCCGATGTAAAAATATTAAATTTTACCGAAACTGTACTCGAATCTGGATCTACCACATCACCTCGGTTCGGGTTTATATGGGGTAGAAAATTCAAAAATTTAGCACTTCCCACCATCGAAGGTGGTCGAAAGTGGTATCAAACGACGGGGGAAGACGCCGGGCATTATTTGATGATGATTTAAATACTAAAACCTGAATAATTTAGAAAAATTTGACAATTTAATAAAATAAAAATTTTGCCTATTTAGATGACTTTTTTGATGTTTAATAGCTATAAAAGGGTCCAAAATGCTGGCAACACTGAAAACCTCAATAACGTTGATCAAGACAGAGTAAGACACAACGTTTAGCAAAAAACTCGATGTAAAGTTATGAAATTTTTCGAAACTGTACTCGAATGTGGGTCTACCACATCACCTCGGTTCGGGTTTATATGGGGTAGAAAATTCAAAAATTTAGCACTTCCCACCATCGAAGGTGGTCGAAAGTTGTACCAAACGACGATGGAAGACTCCGGGCGTTATTTAATGATGATTTAAATACTAAAACTTGAATCATTTAGAAAAAATTGACAATTTAATAAAAATGTTGCCTATTTAAACGACTTTTTTGATGTTTAATAGCTATAAAAGGGTCTAAAATGCTGGCAACACTGAAAACCTCTATAACGTTGATCAAGACAGAGTTAGACACAACGTTTAGCAAAAAACCCGATGTAAAAATATGAAATTTTACCGAAACTGTACTCGAATGTGGGTCTACCACATCACCTCGGTTCGGGTTTATATGGGGTAGAAAATTCAAAAATTTAGCACTTCCCACCATCGAAGGTGGTCGAAAGTTGTACCAAACGACGATGGAAGACTCCGGGCGTTATTTAATGATGATTTAAATACTAAAACTTGAATCATTTAGAAAAATTTGACAATTTAACAAAAAATTTGCCTATTTAGATGACTTTTTTTAATGTTTAATAGCTATAAAAGGGTCAAAAATGCTGACAACTCTGAAAACCTTTACAACGTTGATCAAGACAGAGTAAGACACAACGTTTAGCAAAAACCCGATGTAAAAATATGAAATTTTACCGAAACTGTACTCGAATCTGGGTCTACCACATCACCTCGGTTCGGGTTTATATGGGGTAGAGAATTCAAAAATTTAGCACTTCCCACCGTCGGAGGTGGTCGAAAGTTGTACCAAACGACGGGAGAAGACTCCGGGCGTTATTTAATGATGATTTAAATACTAAAACCTGAATAATTTAGAAAAATTTGACAATTTAATAAAATAAAAATTTTGCCTATTTAGATGACTTTTTTGATGTTTAATAGCTATAAAATGGTCCAAAATGCTGGCAACACTGAAAACCTCTATAACGTTGATCAAGACAGAGTAAGACACAACGTTTAGCAAAAACCATGAAGCATGGACCACGGCCTGTACTAACAAGGAATCTAACATCCCCGAAGTGAAACGCAAACTAAATGCCGCCTCGAGGCTCAATAAGAGGGTGGTTGCCAGAGCTAAGTTTGATTTCGTCGGCAGAATTGGCGAGCGACTTGCCAGCTTCCCTTCTGGGAGTCGCGCTTTCTGGTCCCTCGCCAAGGCTGCCGAAGGTAATTTTTGTCAGTCGTCCTTGCCACCACTCAGAAAGCCCGATGGTAATCTGGCCCATAGTGCCAAAGAGAAGGCCGATTTGCTGGGTTCTCTCTTTGCCTTAAACTCGACTGTGAGCGATGGAGGCGCTGTACCACCTACTATCCCGTGGTGCGGTCATTCCATGCCGGAAATCTCAATTTCACAACATGAGGTCCGGCGGGAACTAATGTCTCTAGATGTTCATAAGTCGAGCGGGCCAGATGGCATACCGGCAATGGTACTAAAGCAGTGTGCTCCTGAGTTGTGTCCAGTATTGACGCGCCTCTTCTCGCTTTCCTATTCCACAAGACAAGTTCCGTCTTCATGGAAGACCTCATTCGTTCATCCAGTGCCAAAAACAGGTGACACATGTGACCCATCAAACTACAGGCCTATCGCCATAACTTCTCTCCTCTCCAAAGTGATGGAGCGGGTGATCAACTCTCGGCTCTTGAGGTACCTTGAGGGTCACGATTGTTGAGTGACCGACAATACGGCTTCCGCCATCGTCGCTCAACTGGCGACCTTGTCGTGTATCTCACACACCAATGGGCACTAGCCATTGAGAGCCAAGGTGAGGCATTGGCCGTCAGCCTGGACATGGCGAAGGCCTTCGATCGGGTCTGGCACAAAGGTCTTCTATCGAAGTTACCATCTTACGGACTGCCCAAGGGATTATGCGAATGGGTTGCCAGCTTTTTGTCCGGCAGATGCATCCAAACTGTGGTTGACGGTGATTGCTCTAACCGCATGGACATAAATGCTGGCGTCCCGCAAGGCTCTGTGTTGTCCCCGACGCTGTTTCTGCTGCATGTCAATGATATGTTGTCAATTGATGGCATTCATTGCTATGCGGATGACAGTACTGGGGATACTTATTACACGGGCCGCGCTAATATCCCTCGGTCCACAGTGGAGGAAAGCCGCGAACGGCTTGTGTCTGAAATCGTAAATACTCTGGATAGAGTATCTGAATGGGGAAGACTAAATTTAGTCGTGTTTAACCCAGCTAAGACACAAGCCTGCGCGTTCACCGCTAAGAAAACTCCATTTACTGTGTCTCCACAACTCCAGAACACGCCCCTCACCATCTCCAAGAGTATTGGAATCCTTGGCCTCGACATATCAAGTGATGTACAGTTCCGCAGTCATTTAGAGAGCAAGGTCAAGCTGGCTTCCAAAAAGCTTCGTGTGCTCAATAGAGCTAAGCGGTACTTCACTGCTGGGCAAAGACTGCTTCTATATAAGTCGCAAGTCCGGCCTCACATGGAGTACTGCAGTCATCTCTGGGCAGGAGCACCAAAATACCAGCTTGATCCTTTTGACGCTGTACAGAGACGAGCATTGAGAATTGTCGATGAGCCCAAACTCACAGACGGTATTGAGCCACTAAGTCTCAGACGAGACTTTGCCTCCCTTTGTGTGTTCTACCGCTTATATAATGGATTGTGTTCTGACGAGTTGTTTGAGATGATGCCCTCAGCTACTTTTTATCATCGCACCGCTCGCCATCGGCAGGGATGTCATTCTCACACCTTACAAGCTAATTGGTGCCGCACTAAACGGTTCCAAAGGAATTTTCTCCCGCGGACGCTCAGGTTGTGGAATGAATTCCCTGCCCAGGTTTTCCCACAAGACTACAGTATGGGGTTCTTCAAAAAGGGCGTTAAAAGGTTTTTACAAGGTCGGCAACGCGCAAGTGATGCCTCTGGTATTGCAGGCGTCGATAGGCTACGGTAACCATTTACCATCAGGTGGGCCGTAAGCTTGTTTGCCACTTTAGTAGTATAAAAAAAAAAAAAAAAAAAAAAAAAAACCCGATGTAAAAATATTAAATTTTACCGAAACTGTACTCGAATCTGGATCTACCACATCACCTCGGTTCGGGTTTATATGGGGTAGAAAATTCAAAAATTTAGCACTTCCCACCATCGAAGGTGGTCGAAAGTGGTATCAAACGACGGGGGAAGACGCCGGGCGTTATTTAATGATGATTTAAATACTAAAACCTGAATAATTTAGAAAAATTTGACAATTTAATAAAATAAAAATTTTGCCTATTTAGATGACTTTTTTGATGTTTAATAGCTATAAAAGGGTCCAAAATGCTGGCAACACTGAAAACCTCAATAACGTTGATCAAGACAGAAAAAGACACAACGTTTAGCAAAAAACTCGATGTAAAGTTATGAAATTTTTCGAAACTGTACTCGAATGTGGGTCTACCACATCACCTCGGTTCGGGTTTATATGGGGTAGAAAATTCAAAAATTTAGCACTTCCCACCATCGAAGGTGGTCGAAAGTTGTACCAAACGACGATGGAAGACTCCGGGCGTTATTTAATGATGATTTAAATACTAAAACTTGAATCATTTAGAAAAATTGACAATTTAATAAAAATGTTGCCTATTTAAACGACTTTTTTGATGTTTAATAGCTATAAAAGGGTCTAAAATGCTGGCAACACTGAAAACCTCTATAACGTTGATCAAGACAGAATAAGACACAACGTTTAGCAAAAACCCGATGTAAAAATATGAAATTTTACCGAAACTGTACTCGAATCTGGGTCTACCACATCACCTCGGTTCGGGTTTATATGGGGTAGAAAATTGAAAAATTTAGTACTTCCCAGTATCGGAGGTGGACGACAGTGGTGCCAAACGACGGGGGATAATTCCGGGCGTTATTTAATGATGATTTAAATACTAAAACCTAAATAATTTAGAAAAATTTGACAATTTAATAAAATATTTTTTTTTCCTATTTAGATGACTTTTTTTATGTTTAATAGCTATAAAAGGGTCCAAAATACTGGCAACACTGAAAACCTCTATAACGTTGATCAAGACAGAGTAAGACACAACGTTTAGCAAACAACCCCATGTAACAATATGAAATTTTACCGAAACTGTACTCGAATCTTGGTCTACCACATCACCTCGGTTCGGGTTTATATGGGGTAGGGAATTCAAAAATTTAGCACATCCCATCGTCGGAGGTGGTCGAAAGTGGTACCAAACGACGATGGAAGACTCCGGGCGTTATTTAATGATGATTTAAATACTAAAACTTGAATCATTTAGAAAAAATTGACAATTTAATAAAAAAATTGCCTATTTAAACGACTTTTTTGATGTTTAATAGCTATAAAAGGGTCTAAAATGCTGGCAACACTGAAAACCTCTATAACGTTGATCAAGACAGAGTAAGACACAACGTTTAGCAAAAAACCAGATGTAACAATATGAAATTTTACCGAAACTGTACTCGAATCTGGGTCTACCACATCACCTCGGTTCGGGTTTATATGGGGTAGAAAATTCAAAAATTTAGCACTTCCCACCATCGAAGGTGGTCGAAAGTGGTATCAAACGACGGGGGAAGACGCCGGGCGTTATTTAATGATGATTTAAATACTAAAACCTGAATAATTTAGAAAAATTTGACAATTTAATAAAAATTTGCCTATTTAGATGACTTTTTTGATGTTTAATAGCTGTAAAAGGGTCCAAAATGCTGGCAACACTGAAAACCTCCATAACGTTGATCAAGACAGAGTAAGACACAACGTTTAGCATAAACCCGATGTAAAAATATGAAATTTTACCGAAACTATACTCGAATCTGGGTCTACCACATCACCTCGGTTCTGGTTTATATGGGGTAGAAAATTCAAATATTTAGCACTTCCCAGTATCGAAGGTGGTCGAAAGTGGTACCAAACAACGGGGGAAGACTCCGGGCGTTATTTAATGATGATTTAAATACTAAAACTTGAATCATTTAGAAAAATTTGACAATTTAACAAAAAATTTGCCTATTTAGATGACTTTTTTTAATGTTTAATAGCTATAAAAGGGTCAAAAATGCTGACAACTCTGAAAACCTTTACAACGTTGATCAAGACAGAGTAAGACACAACGTTTAGCAAAAACCCGATGTAAAAATATGAAATTTTACCGAAACTGTACTCGAATCTGGGTCTACCACATCACCTCGGTTCGGGTTTATATGGGGTAGAGAATTCAAAAATTTAGCACTTCCCACCGTCGGAGGTGGTCGAAAGTGGTACCAAACGACGGGGGAAGACTCCGGGCGTTATTTAATGATGATTTAAATACTAAAACCTGAATAATTTAGAAAAATTTGACAATTTAATAAAATAAAAATTTTGCCTATTTAGATGACTTTTTTGATGTTTAATAGCTATAAAAGGGTCCAAAATGCTGGTAACACTGAAAACCTCTATAACGTTGATCAAGACAGAGTAAGACACAACGTTTAGCAAACAACCCCATGTAACAATATGAAATTTTACCGAAACTGTACTCGAATCTGGGTCTACCACATCACCTAAGTTCGGGTTTATATGGGGTAGAAAATTCAAATATTTAGCACTTCCCAGTATCGAAGGTGTTCGACAGTGGTACCAAATGACGGGGGAAGACTTCGGGCGTTATTTAATGATGATTTAAATACTAAAACCTGAATAATTTAGAAAAATTTAACAATTTAATAAAAAAAATCCTATCTAAACGACTTTTTTGATGTTTAATAGCTATAAAAGGGTCCAAAATGCTGGCAACACTGAAAATCTCTATAACGTTGATCAAGACAGACTAAGACACAACGTTTAGCAAAAACCATGAAGCATGGACCACGGCCTGTACTAACAAGGAATCTAACATCCCCGAAGTGAAACGCAAACTAAATGCCGCCTCGAGGCTCAATAAGAGGGTGGTTGCCAGAGCTAAGTTTGATTTCGTCGGCAGAATTGGCGAGCGACTTGCCAGCTTCCCTTCTGGGAGTCGCGCTTTCTGGTCCCTCGCCAAGGCTGCCGAAGGTAATTTTTGTCAGTCGTCCTTGCCACCACTCAGAAAGCCCGATGGTAATCTGGCCCATAGTGCCAAAGAGAAGGCCGATTTGCTGGGTTCTCTCTTTGCCTTAAACTCGACTGTGAGCGATGGAGGCGCTGTACCACCTACTATCCCGTGGTGCGGTCATTCCATGCCGGAAATCTCAATTTCACAACATGAGGTCCGGCGGGAACTAATGTCTCTAGATGTTCATAAGTCGAGCGGGCCAGATGGCATACCGGCAATGGTACTAAAGCAGTGTGCTCCTGAGTTGTGTCCAGTATTGACGCGCCTCTTCTCGCTTTCCTATTCCACAAGACAAGTTCCGTCTTCATGGAAGACCTCATTCGTTCATCCAGTGCCAAAAACAGGTGACACATCTGACCCATCAAACTACAGGCCTATCGCCATAACTTCTCTCCTCTCCAAAGTGATGGAGCGGGTGATCAACTCTCGGCTCTTGAGGTACCTTGAGGGTCACGATTGTTGAGTGACCGACAATACGGCTTCCGCCATCGTCGCTCAACTGGCGACCTTCTCGTGTATCTCACACACCAATGGGCACTAGCCATTGAGAGCCAAGGTGAGGCATTGGCCGTCAGCCTGGACATGGCGAAGGCCTTCGATCGGGTCTGGCACAAAGGTCTTCTATCGAAGTTACCATCTTACGGACTGCCCAAGGGATTATGCGAATGGGTTGCCAGCTTTTTGTCCGGCAGATGCATCCAAACTGTGGTTGACGGTGATTGCTCTAACCGCATGGACATAAATGCTGGCGTCCCGCAAGGCTCTGTGTTGTCCCCGACGCTGTTTCTGCTGCATGTCAATGATATGTTGTCAATTGATGGCATTCATTGCTATGCGGATGACAGTACTGGGGATACTTATTACACGGGCCGCGCTAATATCCCTCGGTCCACAGTGGAGGAAAGCCGCGAACGGCTTGTGTCTGAAATCGTAAATACTCTGGATAGAGTATCTGAATGGGGAAGACTAAATTTAGTCGTGTTTAACCCAGCTAAGACACAAGCCTGCGCGTTCACCGCTAAGAAAACTCCATTTACTGTGTCTCCACAACTCCAGAACACGCCCCTCACCATCTCCAAGAGTATTGGAATCCTTGGCCTCGACATATCAAGTGATGTACAGTTCCGCAGTCATTTAGAGAGCAAGGTCAAGCTGGCTTCCAAAAAGCTTGGTGTGCTCAATAGAGCTAAGCGGTACTTCACTGCTGGGCAAAGACTGCTTCTATATAAGTCGCAAGTCCGGCCTCACATGGAGTACTGCAGTCATCTCTGGGCAGGAGCACCAAAATACCAGCTTGATCCTTTTGACGCTGTACAGAGACGAGCATTGAGAATTGTCGATGAGCCCAAACTCACAGACGGTATTGAGCCACTAAGTCTCAGACGAGACTTTGCCTCCCTTTGTGTGTTCTACCGCTTATATAATGGATTGTGTTCTGACGAGTTGTTTGAGATGATGCTCTCAGCTACTTTTTATCATCGCACCGCTCGCCATCGGCAGGGATGTCATTCTCACACCTTACAAGCTAATTGGTGCCGCACTAAACGGTTCCAAAGGAATTTTCTCCCGCGGACGCTCAGGTTGTGGAATGAATTCCCTGCCCAGGTTTTCCCACAAGACTACAGTATGGGGTTCTTCAAAAAGGGCGTTAAAAGGTTTTTACAAGGTCGGCAACGCGCAAGTGATGCCTCTGGTATGGCAGGCGTCGATAGGCTACGGTAACCATTTACCATCAGGTGGGCCGTAAGCTTGTTTACCACTTTAGTAGTATAAAAAAAAAAAAAAAAAAAAAAAAACCCGATGTAAAAATATTAAATTTTACCGAAACTGTACTCGAATCTGGATCTACCACATCACCTCGGTTCGGGTTTATATGGGGTAGAAAATTCAAAAATTTAGCACTTCCCACCATCGAAGGTGGTCGAAAGTGGTATCAAACGACGGGGGAAGACGCCGGGCGTTATTTAATGATGATTTAAATACTAAAACCTGAATAATTTAGAAAAATTTGACAATTTAATAAAATAAAAATTTTGCCTATTTAGATGACTTTTTTGATGTTTAATAGCTATAAAAGGGTCCAAAATGCTGGCAACACTGAAAACCTCAATAACGTTGATCAAGACAGAGTAAGACACAACGTTTAGCAAAAAACTCGATGTAAAGTTATGAAATTTTTCGAAACTGTACTCGAATGTGGGTCTACCACATCACCTCGGTTCGGGTTTATATGGGGTAGAAAATTCAAAAATTTAGCACTTCCCACTATCGAAGGTGGTCGAAAGTTGTACCAAACGACGATGGAAGACTCCGGGCGTTATTTAATGATGATTTAAATACTAAAACTTGAATCATTTAGAAAAAATTGACAATTTAATAAAAATGTTGCCTATTTAAACGACTTTTTTGATGTTTAATAGCTATAAAAGGGTCTAAAATGCTGGCAACACTGAAAACCTCTATAACGTTGATCAAGACAGAATAAGACACAACGTTTAGCAAAAACCCGATGTAAAAATATGAAATTTTACCGAAACTGTACTCGAATCTGGGTCTACCACATCACCTCGGTTCTGGTTTATATGGGGTAGAAAATTCAAATATTTAGCACTTCCCAGTATCGAAGGTGGTCGAAAGTGGTACCAAACAACGGGGGAAGACTCCGGGCGTTATTTAATGATGATTTAAATACTAAAATCTGAATAATTTAGAAAAAATTTACAATTTAATAAAAAATTTGCCTATATGAACGACTTTTTTGATGTTTAATAGCTATAAAAGGGTCCAAAATGCTGGCAACACTGAAAACCTCTATAACGTTGATCAAGACAGAGTTAGACACAACGTTTAGCAAAAAACCCGATGTAAAAATATGAAATTTTACCGAAACTGTACTCGAATGTGGGTCTACCACATCACCTCGGTTCGGGTTTATATGGGGTAGAAAATTCAAAAATTTAGCACTTCCCACCATCGAAGGTGGTCGAAAGTTGTACCAAACGACGATGGAAGACTCCGGGCGTTATTTAATGATGATTTAAATACTAAAATCTGAATAATTTAGAAAAAATTTACAATTTAATAAAAAATTTGCCTATTTGAACGACTGTTTTGATGTTTAATAGCTATAAAAGGGTCAAAAATGCTGGCAACTCTGAAAACCTCTATAACGTTGATCAAGACAGAATAAGACACAACGTTTAGCAAAAACCCGATGTAAAAATATGAAATTTTACCGAAACTGTACTCGAATCTGGGTCTACCACATCACCTCGGTTCGGGTTTATATGGGGTAGAAAATTCAAAAATTTAGCACTTCCCACCATCGAAGGTGGTCGAAAGTGGTATCAAACGACGGGGGAAGACGCCGGGCGTTATTTAATGATGATTTAAATACTAAAACCTGAATAATTTAGGAAATTTGACAATTTAATAAAATAAAAATTTTGCCTATTTAGATGACTTTTTTGATGTTTAATAGCTATAAAAGGGTCTAAAATGCTGGCAACACTGAAAACCTCTATAACGTTGATCAAGACAGAATAAGACACAACGTTTAGCAAAAACCCGATGTAAAAATATGAAATTTTACCGAAACTGTACTCGAATCTGGGTCTACCACATCACCTCGGTTCGGGTTTATATGGGGTAGAGAATTCAAAAATTTAGCACTTCCCACCGTCGGAGGTGGTCGAAAGTTGTACCAAACGACGGGAGAAGACTCCGGGCGTTATTTAATGATGATTTAAATACTAAAATCTGAATAATTTAGAAAAAATTTACAATTTAATAAAATAAAAATTTTGCCTATTTAGACGACTTTTTTATGTTTAATAGCTATAAAAGGGTCCAAAATGCTGGCAACACTGAAAACCTCTATAACGTAGATCAAGACAGAGTAAGACACAACGCTTAGCACAAAACCCGATGTAACAATATGAAATTTTACCGAAACTGTACTCGAATCTGGGTCTACCACATCACCTCGGTTCGGGTTTATATGGGGTAGAGAATTCAAAAATTTAGCACTTCCCATCGTCGGAGGTGGTCGAAAGTTGTACCAAACGACGGGGGAAGACTCCGGGCGTTATTTAATGATGATTTAAATACTAAAACCTGAATAATTTAGAAAAATTTGACAATTTAATAAAATAAAAATTTTGCCTATTTAGATGACTTTTTTGATGTTTAATAGCTATAAAAGGGTCCAAAATGCTGGCAACACTGAAAACCTCTATAACGTTGATCAAGACAGAGTAAGACACAACGTTTAGCAAACAACCCCATGTAACAATATGAAATTTTACCGAAACTGTACTCGAATCTGGGTCTACCACATCACCTAAGTTCGGGTTTATATGGGGTAGAAAATTCAAATATTTAGCACTTCCCAGTATCGAAGGTGTTCGACAGTGGTACCAAATGACGGGGGAAGACTTCGGGCGTTATTTAATGATGATTTAAATACTAAAACCTGAATAATTTAGAAAAATTTAACAATTTAATAAAAAAAATCCTATTTAAACGACTTTTTTGATGTTTAATAGCTATAAAAGGGTCCAAAATGCTGGCAACACTGAAAATCTCTATAACGTTGATCAAGACAGACTAAGACACAACGTTTAGCAAAAACCATGAAGCATGGACCACGGCCTGTACTAACAAGGAATCTAACATCCCCGAAGTGAAACGCAAACTAAATGCCGCCTCGAGGCTCAATAAGAGGGTGGTTGCCAGAGCTAAGTTTGATTTCGTCGGCAGAATTGGCGAGCGACTTGCCAGCTTCCCTTCTGGGAGTCGCGCTTTCTGGTCCCTCGCCAAGGCTGCCGAAGGTAATTTTTGTCAGTCGTCCTTGCCACCACTCAGAAAGCCCGATGGTAATCTGGCCCATAGTGCCAAAGAGAAGGCCGATTTGCTGGGTTCTCTCTTTGCCTTAAACTCGACTGTGAGCGATGGAGGCGCTGTACCACCTACTATCCCGTGGTGCGGTCATTCCATGCCGGAAATCTCAATTTCACAACATGAGGTCCGGCGGGAACTAATGTCTCTAGATGTTCATAAGTCGAGCGGGCCAGATGGCATACCGGCAATGGTACTAAAGCAGTGTGCTCCTGAGTTGTGTCCAGTATTGACGCGCCTCTTCTCGCTTTCCTATTCCACAAGACAAGTTCCGTCTTCATGGAAGACCTCATTCGTTCATCCAGTGCCAAAAACAGGTGACACATCTGACCCATCAAACTACAGGCCTATCGCCATAACTTCTCTCCTCTCCAAAGTGATGGAGCGGGTGATCAACTCTCGGCTCTTGAGGTACCTTGAGGGTCACGATTGTTGAGTGACCGACAATACGGCTTCCGCCATCGTCGCTCAACTGGCGACCTTCTCGTGTATCTCACACACCAATGGGCACTAGCCATTGAGAGCCAAGGTGAGGCATTGGCCGTCAGCCTGGACATGGCGAAGGCCTTCGATCGGGTCTGGCACAAAGGTCTTCTATCGAAGTTACCATCTTACGGACTGCCCAAGGGATTATGCGAATGGGTTGCCAGCTTTTTGTCCGGCAGATGCATCCAAACTGTGGTTGACGGTGATTGCTCTAACCGCATGGACATAAATGCTGGCGTCCCGCAAGGCTCTGTGTTGTCCCCGACGCTGTTTCTGCTGCATGTCAATGATATGTTGTCAATTGATGGCAATCATTGCTATGCGGATGACAGTACTGGGGATACTTATTACACGGGCCGCGCTAATATCCCTCGGTCCACAGTGGAGGAAAGCCGCGAACGGCTTGTGTCTGAAATCGTAAATACTCTGGATAGAGTATCTGAATGGGGAAGACTAAATTTAGTCGTGTTTAACCCAGCTAAGACACAAGCCTGCGCGTTCACCGCTAAGAAAACTCCATTTACTGTGTCTCCACAACTCCAGAACACGCCCCTCACCATCTCCAAGAGTATTGGAATCCTTGGCCTCGACATATCAAGTGATGTACAGTTCCGCAGTCATTTAGAGAGCAAGGTCAAGCTGGCTTCCAAAAAGCTTGGTGTGCTCAATAGAGCTAAGCGGTACTTCACTGCTGGGCAAAGACTGCTTCTATATGAGTCGCAAGTCCGGCCTCACATGGAGTACTGCAGTCATCTCTGGGCAGGAGCACCAAAATACCAGCTTGATCCTTTTGACGCTGTACAGAGACGAGCATTGAGAATTGTCGATGAGCCCAAACTCACAGACGGTATTGAGCCACTAAGTCTCAGACGAGACTTTGCCTCCCTTTGTGTGTTCTACCGCTTATATAATGGATTGTGTTCTGACGAGTTGTTTGAGATGATGCCCTCAGCTACTTTTTATCATCGCACCGCTCGCCATCGGCAGGGATGTCATTCTCACACCTTACAAGCTAATTGGTGCCGCACTAAACGGTTCCAAAGGAATTTTCTCCCGCGGACGCTCAGGTTGTGGAATGAATTCCCTGCCCAGGTTTTCCCACAAGACTACAGTATGGGGTTCTTCAAAAAGGGCGTTAAAAGGTTTTTACAAGGTCGGCAACGCGCAAGTGATGCCTCTGGTATTGCAGGCGTCGATAGGCTACGGTAACCATTTACCATCAGGTGGGCCGTAAGCTTGTTTGCCACCTTAGTAGTATAAAAAAAAAAAAAAAAAAAAAAAAAAACCCGATGTAAAATATTAAATTTTACCGAAACTGTACTCGAATCTGGATCTACCACATCACCTCGGTTCGGGTTTATATGGGGTAGAAAATTCAAAAATTTAGCACTTCCCACTATCGAAGGTGGTCGAAAGTTGTACCAAACGACGATGGAAGACTCCGGGCGTTATTTAATGATGATTTAAATACTAAAACTTGAATCATTTAGAAAAAATTGACAATTTAATAAAAATGTTGCCTATTTAAACGACTTTTTTGATGTTTAATAGCTATAAAAGGGTCCAAAATGCTGGCAACACTGAAAACCTCAATAACGTTGATCAAGACAGAGTAAGACACAACGTTTAGCAAAAAACTCGATGTAAAGTTATGAAATTTTTCGAAACTGTACTCGAATGTGGGTCTACCACATCACCTCAGTTCGGGTTTATATGGGGTAGAAAATTCAAAAATTTAGCACTTCCCACTATCGAAGGTGGTCGAAAGTTGTACCAAACGACGATGGAAGACTCCGGGCGTTATTTAATGATGATTTAAATACTAAAACTTGAATCATTTAGAAAAAATTGACAATTTAATAAAAATGTTGCCTATTTAAACGACTTTTTTGATGTTTAATAGCTATAAAAGGGTCTAAAATGCTGGCAACACTGAAAACCTCAATAACGTTGATCAAGACAGAATAAGACACAACGTTTAGCAAAAACCCGATGTAAAAATATGAAATTTTACCGAAACTGTACTCGAATCTGGGTCTACCACATCACCTCGGTTCGGGTTTATATGGGGTAGAAAATTGAAAAATTTAGTACTTCCCAGTATCGGAGGTGGTCGACAGTGGTGCCAAACGACGGGGGATAATTCCGGGCGTTATTTAATGATGATTTAAATACTAAAACCTAAATAATTTAGAAAAATTTGACAATTTAATAAAAATTTTTTTTTTCCTATTTAGATGACTTTTTTGATGTTTAATAGCTATAAAAGGGTCTAAAATGCTGGCAACACTGAAAACCTCTATAACGTTGATCAAGACAGAATAAGACACAACGTTTAGCAAAAACCCGATGTAAAAATATGAAATTTTACCGAAACTGTACTCGAATCTGGGTCTACCACATCACCTCGGTTCGGGTTTATATGGGGTAGGGAATTCAAAAATTTAGCACATCCCATCGTCGGAGGTGGTCGAAAGTGGTACTAAACGACGGGGGAAGACTCCGGGCGTTATTTAATGATGATTTAAATACTAAAACTGGAATCATTTAGAAAAAATTGACAATTTAATAAAATAAAAATTTTGCCTATTTAGATGACTTTTTTGATGTTGAATAGCTATAAAAGGGTCTAAAATGCTGGCAACACTGAAAACCTCTATAACGTTGATCAAGACAGAGTAAGACACAACGTTTAGCAAACAACCCCATGTAACAATATGAAATTTTACCGAAACTGTACTCGAATCTTGGTCTACCACATCACCTAGGTTCGGGTTTATATGGGGTAGGGAATTCAAAAATTTAGCACATCCCATCGTCGGAGGTGGTCGAAAGTGGTACCAAACGACGGTGGAAGACTCCGGGCGTTATTTAATGATGATTTAAATACTAAAACCTAAATAATTTAGAAAAATTTGACAATTTAATAAAAATTTGCCTATTTAGATGACTTTTTTGATGTTTAATAGCTGTAAAAGGGTCCAAAATGCTGGCAACACTGAAAACCTCTATAACGTTGATCAAGACAGAGTAAGACACAACGTTTAGCAAATAACTACAAATAAAAAATTTAAAAACCCCCGACATATCGAGAGAGTTGTGAAAAAAAATGTAATTCGCCATTTTATGGTGGAGGCCATTTTGGATTTGCAATTTATCATAGTGTATAGTATTCTACTAGTCAAGCCCTTTCATTTGATACCCATATTGGGGGAGTTGTGAAAAAATATGTTATCCGCCATTTTGTGGTGGCTGCCATCTGGGACCGATTTTCATCAAACATAACTAAGAACACTCTCGACTAATTCACCTTTCAAATAAAAAAAACAAAATTAAAATCGGTTCATCCGTTCGGGAGCTACGATGCCACAGACAGACACACACACACACACACACACACACACACACACACACACACCACACACACACACACACACACACACACACACACACACACACACACACACACACACACACACAGACACGTCAAACTTATAACACCCCGTCATTTTTGCGTCGGGGGTTAAAAACCCGATGTAAAAATATGAAATTTTACCGAAACTGTACTCGAATGTGGGTCTACTACATCACCTCGGTTCGGGTTTATATGGGGTAGAAAATCCAAAAATTTAGCATTTCCCACCATCGAAGGTGGTCGAAAGTTGTACCAAACGACGATGGAAGACTCCGGGCGTTACTTAATGATGATTTAAATACTAAAACTTGAATCATTTAGAAAAATTTGACAATTTAACAAAAAATTTGCCTATTTAGATGACTTTTTTTAATGTTTAATTGCTATAAAAGGGTCAAAAATGCTGGCAACTCTGAAAACCTTTATAACGTTGATCAAGACAGAGTAAGACACAACGTTTAGCAAAAACCTGATGTAAAAATATGAAATTTTACCGAAACTGTACTCGAATCTTGGTCTACCACATCACCTCGGTTCGGGTTTATATGGGGTAGGGAATTCAAAAATTTAGCACTTCCCAGTATCGAAGGTGGTCGAAAGTTGTACCAAATGACGGGGGAAGACTTCGGGCGTTATTTAATGATGATTTAAATACTAAAACCTGAATAATTTAGAAAAATTTAACAATTTAATAAAAAAATTCCTATTTAAACGACTTTTTTGATGTTTAATAGCTATAAAAGGGTCCAAAATGCTGGCAACACTGAAAATCTCTATAACGTTGATCAAGACAGAGTAAGACACAACGTTTAGCAAAAACCATGAAGCATGGACCACGGCCTGTACTAACAAGGAATCTAACATCCCGAAGTGAAACGCAAACTAAATGCCGCCTCGAGGCTCAATAAGAGGGTCGTTGCCAGAGCTAAGTTTGATTTCGTCGGCAGAATTGGCAAGCGACTTGCCAGCTTCCCTTCTGGGAGTCGCGCTTTCTGGTCCCTCGCCAAGGCTGCCGAAGGTAATTTTTGTCAGTCGTCCTTGCC
The DNA here is from genome assembly GCA_963675205.1 of Catocala nupta. Lineage (NCBI taxonomy): Eukaryota > Metazoa > Arthropoda > Insecta > Lepidoptera > Erebidae > Catocala > Catocala nupta. The sequence continues at coordinate 729,767 of OY776109.1, forward strand.
ACCACTCAGAAAGCCCGATGGTAATCTGGCCCATAGTGCCAAAGAGAAGGCCGATTTGCTGGGTTCTCTCTTTGCCTCAAACTCGACTGTGAGCGATGGAGGCGCTGTACCACCTACTATCCCGTGGTGCGGTCATTCCATGCCGGAAATCTCAATTTCACAACGTGAGGTCCGGCGGGAACTAATGTCTCTAGATGTTCATAAGTCGAGCGGGCCAGATGGCATACCGGCAGTGGTACTAAAGCAGTGTGCTCCTGAGTTGTGTCCAGTATTGACGCGCCTCTTCTCGCTTTCCTATTCCACAAGACAAGTTCCGTCTTCATGGAAGACCTCATTCGTTTATCCAGTGCCAAAAAAAGGTGACACATCTGACCCATCAAACTACAGGCCTATCGCCATAACTTCTCTCCTCTCCAAGGTGATGGAGCGGGTGATCAACTCTCGGCTCTTGAGGTACCTTGAGGGTCACGATTTGTTGAGTGACCGACAATACGGCTTCCGCCATCGTTGCTCAACTGGCGACCTTCTCGTGTATCTCACACACCAATGGGCACTAGCCATTGAGAGATTTGCTGGGTTCTCTCTTTGCCTCAAACTCGACTGTGAGCGATGGAGGCGCTGTACCACCTACTATCCCGTGGTGCGGTCATTCCATGCCGGAAATCTCAATTTCACAACGTGAGGTCCGGCGGGAACTAATGTCTCTAGATGTTCATAAGTCGAGCGGGCCAGATGGCATACCGGCAGTGGTACTAAAGCAGTGTGCTCCTGAGTTGTGTCCAGTATTGACGCGCCTCTTCTCGCTTTCCTATTCCACAAGACAAGTTCCGTCTTCATAGAAGACCTCATTCGTTCATCCAGTGCCAAAAAAAGGTGACACATCTGACCCATCAAACTACAGGCCTATCGCCATAACTTCTCTCCTCTCCAAGGTGATGGAGCGGGTGATCAACTCTCGGCTCTTGAGGTACCTTGAGGGTCACGATTTGTTGAGTGACCGACAATACGGCTTCCGCCATCGTCGCTCAACTGGCGACCTTCTCGTGTATCTCACACACCAATGGGCACTAGCCATTGAGAGCCAAGGTGAGGCATTGGCCGTCAGCCTGGACATGGCGAAGGCCTTCGATCGGGTCTGGCACAAAGGTCTTCTATCGAAGTTACCATCTTACGGACTGCCCAAGGGATTATGCGAATGGGTTGCCAGCTTTTTGTCCGGCAGATGCATCCAAACTGTGGTTGACGGTGATTGCTCTAACCGCATGGACATAAATGCTGGCGTCCCGCAAGGCTCTGTGTTGTCCCCGACGTTGTTTCTGCTGCATGTCAATGATATGTTGTCAATTGATGGCATTCATTGCTATGCGGATGACAGTACTGGGGATACTTATTACACGGGCCGCGCTAATATCCCTCGGTCCACAGTGGAGGAAAGCCGCGAACGGCTTGTGTCTGAAATCGTAAATACTCTGGATAGAGTATCTGAATGGGGAAGACTAAATTTAGTCGTGTTTAACCCAGCTAAGACACAAGCCTGCGCGTTCACCGCTAAGAAAACTCCATTTACTGTGTCTCCACAACTCCAGAACACGCCCCTCACCATCTCCAAGAGTATTGGAATCCTTGGCCTCGACATATCAAGTGATGTACAGTTCCGCAGTCATTTAGAGAGCAAGGTCAAGCTGGCTTCCAAAAAGCTTGGTGTGCTCAATAGAGCTAAGCGGTACTTCACTGCTGGGCAAAGACTGCTTCTATATGAGTCGCAAGTCCGGCCTCACATGGAGTACTGCAGTCATCTCTGGGCAGGAGCACCAAAATACCAGCTTGATCCTTTTGACGCTGTACAGAGACGAGCATTGAGAATTGTCGATGAGCCCAAACTCACAGACGGTATTGAGCCACTAAGTCTCAGACGAGACTTTGCCTCCCTTTGTGTGTTCTACCGCTTATATAATGGATTGTGTTCTGACGAGTTGTTTGAGATGATGCCCTCAGCTACTTTTTATCATCGCACCGCTCGCCATCGGCAGGGATGTCATTCTCACACCTTACAAGCTAATTGGTGCCGCACTAAACGGTTCCAAAGGAATTTTCTCCCGCGGACGCTCAGGTTGTGGAATGAATTCCCTGCCCAGGTTTTCCCACAAGACTACAGTATGGGGTTCTTCAAAAAGGGCGTTAAAAGGTTTTTACAAGGTCGGCAACGCGCAAGTGATGCCTCTGGTATTGCAGGCGTCGATAGGCTACGGTAACCATTTACCATCAGGTGGGCCGTAAGCTTGTTTGCCACTTTAGTAGTATAAAAAAAAAAAAAAAAAAAAAAAAACCCGATGTAAAAATATTAAATTTTACCGAAACTGTACTCGAATCTGGATCTACCACATCACCTCGGTTCGGGTTTATATGGGGTAGAAAATTCAAAAATTTAGTACTTCCCAGTATCGAAGGTGGTCGACAGTGGTACCAAATGACGGGGGAAGACTTCGGGCGTTATTTAATGATGATTTAAATACTAAAACCTGAATAATTTAGAAAAATTTAACAATTTAATAAAAAAATTGCCTATTTAAACGACTTTTTTGATGTTTAATAGCTATAAAAGGGTCCAAAATGCTGGCAACACTGAAAACCTCAATAACGTTGATCAAGACAGAGTAAGACACAACGTTTAGCAAAAAACTCGATGTAAAGTTATGAAATTTTTCGAAACTGTACTCGAATGTGGGTCTACCACATCACCTCGGTTCGGGTTTATATGGGGTAGAGAATTCAAAAATTTAGCACTTCCCATCGTCGGAGGTGGTCGAAAGTGGTACCAAATGACGGGGGAAAACTCCGGGCGTTATTTAATGATGATTTAAATACTAAAACCTGAATAATTTAGAAAAATTTGACAATTTAATAAAATAAAAATTTTGCCTATTTAGATGACTTTTTTGATGTTTAATAGCTATAAAAGGGTCCAAAATGCTGGCAACACTGAAAACCTCTATAACGTTGATCAAGACAGAGTAAGACACAACGTTTAGCAAACAACCCCATGTAACAATATGAAATTTTACCGAAACTGTACTCGAATCTGGGTCTACCACATCACCTCGGTTCTGGTTTATATGGGGTAGAAAATTCAAATATTTAGCACTTCCCAGTATCGAAGGTGTTCGACAGTGGTACCAAATGACGGGGGAAGACTTCGGGCGTTATTTAATGATGATTTAAATACTAAAACCTGAATAATTTAGAAAAATTTAACAATTTAATAAAAAAAAACCTATTTAAACGACTTTTTTGATGTTTAATAGCTATAAAAGGGTCCAAAATGCTATTACGCGAACGAATGTAGACACAAGCGCCGTAAGCTCTTTCGGACGCATCGCTGAAAACATGTACTTCATGCGTTATAGAGTCTTCACGCAAAACCCAACGAGGAATTTTTAAATAATTTAAACTTGTAATTGTATTTTTAAATATAGACCAGAGTGTTTTGATTTCAGGCGATACATCGTCATCCCAGTCGTACTTGTCAAGCCATAGACGTTGCATAATAATTTTTGCTTCGACAACGCACGGACCTACGAGGCCCAATGGGTCAAAGATCTGACTGATAATAGATAGGACATGACGTTTAGTGACTTTAGATAATGGTGTTATATTAATAGTGTAGGTAAGTAGATCAGAGTCAGAAACCCAGTCAAGGCCTAGAGTTTTTGACTGTGAACAATTTAAAACGTGCTCAAGAAATTCTGACGTATTATTAGTGTCATTATTATTTGTAATTTGTTTAAGAATATCTGCATTATTTGATCGCCATTTACGCAAGTTAAATTTAGCAGAAGATAGAACCGAATGTACCTTTTTTGACATTTCAACAGTTTCAGCCTTTGTGGAGCCTCCGCTCAAAAAATCGTCGACGTAGAAATCACGTCGTATGGCGGATCGGACACGACTATCCTCTATGTTATTAGCCAGAGTCACAAGACATTTTGTGGCTAGGTATGGAGCGCTTGCGGTGCCGTAAGTAACCGTGTTTAATGTATATGACCTAAGAGGTTCTGAAGGTTCGAATCGAAAAACAATTTTTTGTAATGGTCGTTGAACTGGACTTAATTCTATGGCTCTGTACATCTTTTCTATGTCACCTGTAACCACGTACCTATGCTGACGAAAATGTATTAAAATGCTAAATAGATCGTCTTGTACTACGGGACCGACCATCTGAATGTCATTAAGAGACACCCCCGAACTGGTAGAGGCTGATGCGTCAAATACTACGCGTAGTTTAGTAGTGGTGCTAGAATTACGAATGACTCCATGATGTGGTATATAATATTTGACCACGGAGTTTTCAGGTGAGGAAGTAGAATTGTCAGGGTCTAATGTCATGTGACCTAGACGTATATATTCTCGCATAAATTCAAGATACTCATTTTTAAATGAATGATCGCGTTTAAAACGTCTCTCTAAAGACAAAAAACGTTTTTTAGCATTTTCATATGAATGACCTAAAGTACTAGGGTCTAATTTTAACTGCATTGTGACAACATACCTCCCACCATCTTTGCGGACAGAAGTTTGAATGAAATGTTGATCACACATTTTTTCTTCAAGAGAATGAATATGTTTAGGTGAAACATTATCAAGCTCCCAGAATTGAGTGAGATCGGGAGTGACATTGGAGTGGTGGCATAAATGAGAGAAATGAAAATTTGGCTGTTTCGAAATGCTACCAGAGACCAACCATCCAAATTTTGTTTCACATAGTTTTGGTAGATTTCTGCCTAAATCTATCGTATTACTGCCTAAGATGTTCCAGAACAATTCAGCTCCTACCAGGATGTCTATGACCGACGGGATATTAAAGTTCGGGTCAGCAAGCTGAAGACCTGAAGGAATAGGAACGTGTTTGATGTGGACGAAAGAAGACGGTAGAACCTTTGTAATTTCGGGTAAAATATGACACTCGATATCTACAGCGTAAGCACAGCATAAAGAGTCTATAGTGAGGTGACAAGACTGTGTACTAGAGGATATGTGATTATTAATACCCGTTACCTTGGTGCTCGTACCGCGCCGTGACAAACCTAGCTTCTCTACTAAGCTCTGCGTGACAAAGTTTGCGGTACTACCATTGTCCAGCAACAGGCGCGCATTGTACTTCTTACCGCTCGTGCTGGTCACATTCACCACAGCTGTGGACAGTAAAACATGCGCAGAAGTAGCAAGCTGCAAGGAATTGGCAGATAATGCAATTTTAGACGCAGTAGCCGAAGCAGAAAGCGTGACAGGCTGCATAGCAGAAGGCAATAGATGTAAATCAGGTTTTGTTTCATGATTTTCTAAATGTAAAAGCGTATTATGTTTTAATTTGCAATATTTGCAATGAGATAATTTGCATTGCTTAGCAGAATGTCCAAAGCGTAAGCAGTTAAGACAGACATTGTAATATTTTGCCTTTTGTATGCGATTTTCTATTGACAAATTTCTAAAAGATTCGCATTTATAAAGGTTATGAGCTTGAGAACAAAGTGGACATTTATTTATTTTATTATAATTACTTGAAGTTTTATTGATCTTAGTAGTTTTAGAAGTATTTAATTGATTGACTGATGCATTATTATTTTTATTTGCATAACTGTTATTTAATGCAACAACAGTTTCATTATGAGCAGAACTAAGGTTCGATTCATGCGACTCCAACCAGTCTGCTCTCTTGCTTAAAAAGGAACAAAAATCTGTTAAAGTAGGTTCATCGTTAAGCATCGTATTGCTGTACTTCTCCCAGTCACGACTAGTTATCATATCTAACTTTTTTGCCATGATATAAACGATTAAATCATCCCAATGTTGAGTGGGTCTTTCTAACGTTGTAAGTGCCCTAATATTTTTATTAATTACGTCTAAAAGATTTCTAATTGAGGCACTTGATTCCTTGTGCACTGATTCGACATCAAAAAAAGCTTGTATATGGTTTTTAACTAATTTGCGGTTGTTGTTGTACCGCTCACACAACATGCCCCATGCTATCTTGTAATAGTCACCTTTGAACGTAGTGTTTTCTATTACTGAGGCTGCTTTTCCGTGTAGTGAAGATCGCAAGTAGTGGAACTTACTAATGTCGCTAATACTAGTATTGTCGTGAACCAATGACGTAAATGTGTCTCGAAATTCAAGCCAGCATTTGAGTTCCCCATCAAAACGAGGCAAATCTATTTTGGCCAAACGAACAAAATTATTCTTATTGGAATTTTGTGCACCTGAGTCAGCATCTTTGAAGCTCGTATCAGACCGTGGGGTTTCATCATTGGCTGAAGTACCAAGCAGGCTGCGCGTGACTGCTACCAGGTGGAAGTATTGCCGGTCAAACTCCTCACGCTCAGCAGATTCAGCGTCGATGTTCTCGCTAAGCACTTCGATTTGTGTCTGTAATTCGTCAAATAGTGCATATAAGGTCTCGAATTTCTTTAAACGCTCGATTAAGTCTGTGCGCTGCAAGTTAGAAATGTCGGCACTACTTTTAATTAAATTTAAATAATTCGAATAAATTGTTAACCTTGATTTGGCAGAACCACGTTTTTTAAACAAGATTTTAAGATCCGCCATTTTGTAAATGCTTATTTTGAACAAAGAATGCAATAATGTAATTAATTTTAATGATAATGGTTTCTTTTAATATAAAAGCGAACAGCTGTGCGTAAACAAAAGATCAATGCAAGCAGATTAAAAAATGTGTCAAGGTCAACGGCCTAACATGTGGCGCGATGCGCTAATCACTTGTAATTATTATATTTCAACAAGGATCGGTAATGTACAAGCAGTTTGAATGAAAATACGCTGTTATAAGCCACTGAATTGAATTATTTATGTAAGTACGCTATGCACGTGGAAGAGAAATGAAACGATGAAAACGATTTTTACGGCAGGAAATAAAAACAGGATTATACTAATTGGAACGAACTCACTCAAATACTGTGTTTATACTCCCACAAAATGACATCAGCTCCTTCGACGATGTAGGCTGCTACAGGAACGACTTCTTCCAAACCGCGTGGTCACGGGCAAAGTCCACACGACAACGACGACGGTGTTTGTTGATATTTGATACGGCAAAATATCAAGATTGGCAAAGTATTAAGATCCGGCTCGAAGGACCAATGTTTAGGCCATATAGGACGTTAAATAAAATAGCGTGGACTGTATACAAATTTGGTATATTTCAACCGTACAATAATTATGAGAAATGCCCGTAGTTCAGCGCGTCTCAGAGCCGAGTAACGGTCGGGTCAACGCGCGCGCGCAGCTCCGGCACGCCCCCCGCGCCTCACGGTGTCCCCCGTTGTCGCCCAGTCGAGTGTGACCAGATGTAAGGCGCCAACATCCATCTCGATATTGTCAGGCCTGGCCGGTGCTGGCACCCAGGCCTGAACGATGGAGGCTTCCAGGAGGACCTCCCGATTTAGCTTCTTCAAAGCCCAACGCGGACCGCCCCCAATCGGGGCCCTTGGGGCTGGGGGGTCGGAGGTCTGGGCAGAGACGTCGAACCGTATGTAACGATAGTCCGACAACGTCTCCACCTCCTCGACGACGCGCCAGCCTTGGACACGGCGTGCTAGTGCGGGGCTGGCAAAAGAGACGTCAATAACTGACCCACCCCGCTGACGCACGCACGTGTGCACTGACCCACGATTGAGGACTAGCAGGCCGTTTTCTACGGCCCACTCCTCGAGCAATTCACCCCTCGCGTCCGTGGTCGCGGAACCCCAAGCCGAGGATTTGGCATTGAGGTCCCCGACGACGAGCACAGGCCGAGGGTGGCTACGAGCGACGACGACGTTCAGTTCGAGGAGATACTCCTCGAAGTCGGCGAGAGGTCGGTTGGGTGAGAAGTAACAGCCCACCACAACCGCTTCTCCTACGAGTGCTGCGACGCAGCCCCGTCCTCGGACGATGTTCTCGAAGGACGGGGCGCCGGCGGCGGCCGGCGAAATTAACGCAACCGAGCCATCGAGGTCCCCTACCCAGTCAGCCCTGGGAGGGACGAAATAGGGCTCGGCTACGATGGCGACATGAATTGACCACTGCGCCATGCACTGGAGGAGAAGGTCCTGAGCCCTGGCGCAGTGGTTTATATTAGCCTGGAGGAGACAGAGGCGTGGAGGCATTACGTCTCCATACTAACCTCCGCCCCTCTGACCGCGGGAGCGGCGACCTTAGCTGCTGCCGACGATGAGGCAAGGGACCTTGGGGCCAGTTTTTTCTGGGTGGCGGCGCACTCCTTGCGGCAGGCAGCGGTAGCACCGGGCAAGCCCGGGCTCCAGCACTTTTACATGCGCCGACACCCACCCCACCAGAATACGTCGGCCATCGGCCAGTTTTTTGGCGGCGGCCACGGGACAGCTGATAATAGCCGTCCCCATTCCGGCGCGGCCCTGCTTAACTTCGCCGCACTTTATTTGTTCAGCAGGGCACCCTCCGGTCTTGGCGACGGCGGCGACGACCTCTTCTTTATCAACTGAGTCATCCAGGCCCGTGATGCGCAAATCGACGCACTTTTGGGGCCTGAGCCCACACAGGGGCCCCATACAGGGCCATGGACCGCACGATTCCCATGTATAACCGCCTACAGGCGGCGCTCGGGCCCCCCAAGTTGGGAAGCAACGTTGAAAGCGCGCCTGCTGCACCCATCAGCTTGGGCGCCAGCCGCCGGAAGTGGGGCCCGAATTCCCATCGGCTGTCGAGCACCAATCCCAGATACTTCATGGTGGACTCGACAGCTATCCGGGCCCCGCTGACCACGATGTGTGATCCCGGCGCCGGCGCACGTCGGGGGCCATGAAACACCATGGCCTCCGACTTGTTCAGGGCCACCTCCAGGCCCAGGCGCCGGATGCGGTTCACCACCTGTGACACCGCAGCCGTGGCTATCAACGTCGCTTCCCTGTGCGAGCTCCCCCGGGCAGTGACAAGCGTGTCGTCCGCATAACACGTCAGGTCGGCGCCCGACGGGAGCTCGCCTCTCAGCACCCAGTCGTAGCCGATGTTCCACAGGAGCGGACCCAGAACCGATCCCTGTGGAACACCGCACGACATGAGGTGCCGACCGGCACCATCACGTCCCCGATAGGTGACGCATCTATCCTCCAGATAAGCCCCTACCGTACGGCGGAGGTAGGGAGGCACGCGATGGTATTTCAGGGCCTCCCGAATACAACTCCAGGGTAGGGTGTTGAAGGCGTTGGAGATGTCTAAAGACACCGCCAGCACCACCCCACCCCGGGACACCGTCTCCTCCGCCAGGGCCCTCACGCGCATGATGGCGTCTATGGTGGAGCGCCCCCGACGAAAACCAAATTGGCTGTCGTCCAGGTCCGGCCCCTCTCTGCACAAGTGGCTGACGAGGCGATCTGCGACAATGCGCTCAAAAAGTTTGCCCGCCTCGTCAAGCAGCACTATGGGCCGATACGCGGACGGTGAGTCCGCGGGGCGCCCCTCCTTCCTGAGCAAGACCAGCCTCCCCTCCTTCCACACACTGGGAAACTGGCCCTGCCCAAGACATGCCGTGAAGAGCCCCCTCAGCTGGGGCTCTAGCTCCTTCAGAGCCAGGACGAGAGCTCGACCAGGAACTCCGTCGGGTCCGGGCGCTTTGTTAGCCCGGAGTCGCGACACGGCCGCTCTCGTCTCTGCTTGCGTCACCTCGGGGACATCGGTGCTCTCCTCTTCTGGAGAGTCTGTGGCTGAGGGCGAAGCCATCGCCGGGGGAACGTGTCCCGCTCGCTCAGGGAAGAGGGCCGACACCACCGCCTCTAGCAACTCGGGTTGCATGTTTTGCGCCAGTGGAGGCGCCCAGGGACGCAACTTGCCGCGTACCCAACGGTAGGGGCGCCCCCACGGATCCCGGTCTAGGGACCCCAGCAGCTCCTCCCTGGCACGCGACTTAGAGTCGCCGATGGCCAGCCACAGAGTCTCCTTGGACGCGCGGTACACCTCAAACAGCGCGTCCTCCTCGACGGAATCCCGTCGACGTCGTCTCCGGTATCGCGTGTACTGGCGGCGAGCCGCAACACACTCGACGCGCAGCCGTGCGATCTCATCGGTCCACCAGTACACTTGGCGCCTTGCGGACTGTTGGCGGACACGGGGCATGGACGCGTCGCAGATCTGCGTCATCGCCCCGCGAAACCGCAGCGCCACCGCTTCGACGTCGACGGGGCCGTCCGTCGTCGACTCCCAAATCCAGGACTGGACTAAGGCAGCTTCTTTGAGTAGTTCCCTGTCGATGCGCTTAAGCGCCCAACGCGGGCCGTCGTTGATCGGGGTTGTTGGATGGCGGCCGCTCGCGGTCTGGGCGGAGACGTCGAACCGGATATACCGGTGGTCCGACAGCGTCTCCACCCCCACGGCGACACGCCAGTCGCGGACTCGGATGGCGACAGAGGGGCTGGCGAACGAGACGTCCACTATCGACCCGCCCCGCTGCCGCACGCACGTGAATGCCGAACCCCGATTCAGGACGACCAGACCGGTCGTCACCGCCCACTCTTCCAGCACCTCGCCCCGAGAGTCAGTGACCGGAGATCCCCACGCCGATGACTTGGCGTTGAGATCCCCGAGCACCAGAACGGGACGAGGGTGATAGCGGCCTACGACGGCGCCCAACTCGACAAGGAAACCCTCAAAGTCGGCGAGACTCTTGTTGGGGGAGAAATACGCCCCCACAATGACGATGCCGCCCGAGACCGCAGCGACCCAGCCGCGGCCCCGAGACGGGTCGATCAGAGTCTCGCCAATAATGGCCACCAAACCGTCAGCGCACCCCAGCCAGTTGTCACGGGCGGGGATGAAGTACGGTTCGGCGACCACAGCCACGTGGATCGACCACTCTGCCATGCTCTGGAGTAAAAGATCCTGAGCTCTGGCAGAGTGATTGATGTTGCCCTGGAGGAAATGGATCTGTGCCATTATTGACACTCCATTCCCTCGGCAACGGTCCTGGGCCGGGAGTCGGCCGCGGAGCTACTAGCCTGCGGGGGCGGCGAGGTTTCCCCGGCAGGTTTAGAGCTCCTCCTCTTCTTCTGTTTCTTGGCCTTGCTGGCAGGCGCGCCACAGGCCCCTCGCCCACTTTGTGTCCCGCTGGCTTCCCTGCAGCCGAACATAAGCTGCAGTTGAGCGCCGCGGAACACTGGGCCGCCTTGTGGCCGGGCTGACCGCAGCGATAGCAAAGGTCGCTACGGTCAACCTCAGCGGTGCACTTTGCCCGGACGTGCCCCTTCTCCAGGCACCGGAAGCACCGCAAAGCCCGGGGCTGCAGGAGTTTCACCCTCGCTGCAACCCAGCCAACCAGCAATCTGCCGCTTGAGGCGATCTTCTTCGCCGACGCTACAGGGCACCGAACCCAGACCACGCCGAGTCCGGTAGCGTCGGCGCATACATCGCCGGCCCGCACCTTGTCCGGCGGACACTCTCCGCTTCGGGCAACGGCCGCCATCACCTCCTCGGAGGTCACGGAGTCGTCCAGGCCAGCAATCCGAACCTCTGCGGTTTTCATTGGCCTGGAGACCCGTACGTCCTCAGGGTTGAGGACCTCCCTCATCTTGGCGGCCAGAGCGTCCGCCTTTTCGGCACTGCCGCTCGCAGCACCAGCCACCTCGAACAGCCGCGCACCCGTGGCAGCCTGCCTGAGGGTGACGGACTGAAGACCAAGATCTGATAGTTTGATCTTGGCCTTGGCCTCGGCAATCACCGACTGGTACGTTACCCCGCGCTCCGCAGCTCCGGGCTGCAGCGTAAGCGTCACAGCCTCGGAACGCGGAGCACGTACTGCCGGCCGGTCCTTTGCGACCACCTTTGGCAGTCCGTCGCGCAGGCTGTGCAACCGCCTTTGCGGTTCGGCCAGGGGCGCGCGTCACTGCTGAGGCCGCCTTGGCGGCTTTGCGGGCCTTCTTGCGGCCCACGACTGTCGCCCAGGTCTCACCCTTAGACCCGGCAGTCGTGGGCTGATCCTTCGATGGGACTCTCTCCACGGGCTTTTGAGCACCATCCGCGGGCTTCTCCTTCCGAGGCGCAGGTCTCGGCGGCTCCTGAGCCTTCCGCCGTGTATCGGCCGCTAGGGGCGGACGGAGGATTTTCGCAGGGAGGCGCCGAGAAATCGCCTCCATGCGGGCATTGACCATGCTCCCGCACTGGAGCATGCAGAGCCGGACGATGCGCTCGACCTCGTCGTCGGTACGAGCGCCTGCCGGTCCCAGTGCGGGAGCCGGGGCCACTACCGATGCGGCATCAGTTGACGTGCGTCGCTGCTGCTGCTCGCTCAGCGCAGCGACTTGTCGCCGGAGGTCCTCTAAGTCGTTTCGGAGACGGCTGTTTTCCTCCTGCAATTTCGCGACCTCGTCTGAGGCCGTCCTGTTGAGGAGGATGCCAACCGCCTCCTTAATATCCGCGGCAGCCTCCTTAAGACCGTGGGTGAACGTGCCCTTCAGGCTGCCGGATTTGGTGGCTACCTTCAGGACTAGGTCCACCCCGTCCAAGGCGAGCTGAGTTAGGGCCACCGCAGATGGTTCCCCTCCCTCCGCCGCTAGAGCAGCGCGTCGCTCGCGTGCGCGTCGGGCCATTTCCGACACTTCGTCGGCCGCGACGGCTTTGCGCTGCTCTCTTCTGGTGGCGTTGAGCTCCGCCTTTGAGCTCCCTAGCGAGGCACAACTTTCGCCACCAGGATCCTCGGTAGTGACCCCCATGTCACTATCTGCATCGCTGGCCGCCGGAGTATTGGGGCGCACGAATGTTCTATGGATACAGTCGGGTAGTTAAGGCTTATACGTACGTACGCAGATCAAATATTTTAAATAAATAATATAAGTACAATCAAGTTAGATATATTTACGCTAAACGATAAAAACTCGGTGCGATACAAAACATATATTGTTATCCAGTGACTTAGTGAAGTGTAAAACTGTAAATATCATAGTTAAATATTTTAACAAAACAATCTATATAAATCTACCCGTAATATAATATAATAACATAAGAAAACTATATCCATATATAGTGCATTTTGACTCGAGAGTGCAGTGTACGCGTGCATTGAAGCGTAAAGTGGACAACTATCTACGGTACTGGATAACCATCGATCAAGGTGTGAAAATAACTTAAAGGTTATCATTTAGAACAGCGCCATCTTAGAGCTTTCTAGCGTACTACCTAAACTGATCGATTATAATGTCGAAGAGCTGTGGTCGTTGTCGTCGCTTCTTGTCTCCATCCGAGGCCGCTAGATGTCATCACTGTGATGTTTACTTTCATTTGCGGTGTGTTGCTTTGCCTCCAGCGGGCACTGTTTCTCCTACTTGGCAGTGCCCAGGTTGCAAACCTAAAATTTCTAAGAAAAGGCCTGAAATATCTATGGTCGACCGTGAGCAGGAAACACTGCATTCCAGCTCACCTATGAACACAACATTTGAATCCACCCAGGAAATTACAAATGACATCACACATGAGTTGAGAACATTAAGGGATAATCTAAGATCCATAAACTCTGACTTGCAGCTCTTTAGGGATGAGTTGGCCGATATAAGAGCTTCGGTGAAAGATTACCACGAAAAGGTGGATTCTTTAGAGGGCAGGATAAACGCTCTAGAGAGGCAGGGAACTACTGGGGTTGATGGTTTGAGTGACGTAGTTGCCCAGCTCAAACAAGACCTTGAAGATCGTGATCAGGAGTTGTTGGCAAATTATTTAGAGATTGCAAACTTTCCCGAGGCCAGTAGCGAGAATCCCATTTATGTGGTGATCCAGATTGCGGCCAAAGTCGGCATGACGATAGAGGAGCGGGATATAGTGAGCGCCGAACGTGTCGGCGGCCGGCACATCACAGCGACGCAGGCTACGGGCCCAGCGGCGCGGCCGCGCCCCCTAGCGGTGCGCCTAGCGCGCCGCGACGTGCGGGACGAGATGTTGCGGAGCGCACGGGTTCGTCGTGGTGCGACTTCTAGCGACATGGGCGTGTCAGGTGATCCAAGGCACTTTTATATCAACGAGCGACTCACCAAAGCGAACCGCCAGTTATTTCATTTGGCGCGTGACGCTGGCCAGCGCCTTGGATGGAAGTTCGTGTGGGTTAAGCGTGGCCGCATCCTCGCTCGAAACAAGCCGGGAGACAAAGCTTTTTCTATTAGAAGCGAAGCAGATATCAAACAGGTTTTTAACTGTAGTATGGTGTAACTGTTGCATAAAAATATTAAATGTTATTAGGATTAAGAATCTCCTATTAGTTAATGTAGGATTCAATATATGTAAAGAAGGTTGGCAGATAATTTCATGCAGTAGTCTATATAAATATATTTATGTATTTTTTATTAATTATACTATATACAATTTAATTATCACATATTACAATATTCTAGTCTATTATCAGATCATATATGATACACATTTATTACTAAATAAGATACAAAGCATTCATTTTAATCTCAGAGTCATAAAAGATATACAAGACTTATATATATATTTACAAATAGATATTCTGATTACATTTAAAGACAATAAGTTTTATTCTATAAATGTACATAAATGACTAAGAATAAATATTTAAAAGTAGGTTTATTCAACGCTGGATCATTAGGAACACGTCATGATGAATTCTTACTAGCAATGGAGGAGCTTGCAGTTGACATAATGGCAATCAACGAAACTTGGTTGCGGGATGAAGAAGAGGGGCGTGCGCCGGCAGTTCCTAACTACCGCTTAAGACACGTACTGAGGCCGTCGAATGTGCGGGATGGCCGTGGTGGAGGTGTCGGTTTCTATGTGCGCCGCGATCTCAAGGTTCGAACCATGGCACATCCAGTCACGTCGAATGTCGAACAAATGTGGCTCAAACTTACTGTCAACTCACAAGTAGTGGTTATAGGTACAGCATATAGACCCCCTTGGTTGGACATTAACACTTTCCTTGATGCAATCACAGCCTCTCTCACATCCTTCAGTAAAGCAGAGAAAACCATACTTCTTGGTGACTTTAATATTAATTGCCTAAAAAACAATGATAATAGTACCATTTTGTTAAATGCTTTTTTACAGTACACCAGTCTTAACCAAGTTATTCAGCAACCAACACATTTCACAGATCATAGTGAGACACTCATAGATATTGTGTGCACTGATGCTCAAGTGAACAATGTTTTAGTTCAATATAAACCTGAATTAGGGCAGCATGCCATTTTATCTGTGACTTGCCCATTCAAAATCAGTAAAGCTATCCCGCAGTGGATTCATTATAGACCATTAGCTAATATAATGGTGGATATTTTCCAAGAAGACCTATGCAAATTAGATTGGTCTTATTTATTAACTCAGGATAATGTGAGTGACATGGTTACAATATTTAATGCTTTCATTATAACTCTATTTGATTTACATGCACCAATTGCCAGGGTTTTAATTAGAGAGAGGTCCTACCCATGGATTACAGACACAATTAAAGAGATGGTGAAATTGCGTGACAGATATCAGGCACGATACAAACTAAGCAAATCAACCATACACAAAAATAGTTACAAAGATTTAAAACATATTGTATCTAGTGCAATTGATTGTGAGAAAAGGGCCTATTTTGAAACTTACATAAATGGACACATAAAAGATCCAAAGAAACTATGGTACAATTTAAAATCAACCATAAAGATTGGTAAACAAAGAATTCATGACTTGCCATATACCCTTAACAACCCTGAAGATCTTAATAAGCATTTCTTGAATATCCCTGGTAATGATACAATTTCTTTGCCTGATTTGATATATTTTGAGACAAACAGGTTCCACACAAATACCTTTACTCTTGAGCCAGTTAGTGAAGAGGTTGTCCGCCTGCATATTAGCAGTCTTAAATCTAATGCCCTTGGTGTTGACAACATTTCTCTAGAAATGCTAAAGATGACACTTCCTCATAGCCTACCATACATCACAGCTATTATAAATAAATCTATTACATCTTCTACCTTCCCTAATATATGGAAAACTGCTATTATTAAACCGATACCTAAAATTCTCAATCCAACCTTAGCTAAAGATCTAAGACCTATCAGCTTGCTTCCTTGTTTATCAAAAGTATTGGAAAAGGTGGTAGGCAGTCAACTAAGGAAGTACCTTGAGAAATATAGCATCATACCTCAGAAACAGTCTGGGTTTCGCCAAGGTCACAGTACAACCACATCTCTCATTGATATAGTTGATGACGTTTTAG
The DNA here is from genome assembly GCA_963675205.1 of Catocala nupta. Classification (NCBI taxonomy): domain Eukaryota; kingdom Metazoa; phylum Arthropoda; class Insecta; order Lepidoptera; family Erebidae; genus Catocala; species Catocala nupta. The sequence goes on from OY776109.1 coordinate 745,998, forward strand.
AAGCTAGGGACAAGGGTATGGGTACCTTGCTTACCCTGCTTGATTATTCCCGTGCCTTTGAGACAATCAATACTTCCCTTCTGCTTGCTAAACTTTCCTACTATGGGTTTGACTCAGCAACGGTAAAATGGTTCTATAGTTATTTAACTGACAGATCTCAATTTGTTCAACTGGATAATGTCAGAAATGGTAGCAAGACAAATTCTTCTTGTTGTCAGGTAAAACGGGGCTGCCCGCAGGGATCTGTCCTCAGCCCTCTGCTCTTCTTATTATACAGTGCAGATGTTACCAACCATATACAAAATACGCAGTTTCATATGTATGCAGATGATCTGCAATTATATATATCCTTTCACCCCAATGACTGCCATGGATCTGTAAATAAAATGAATATAGATTTAGATAAAATATCAGACTGGGCTAGGAAAAATTCACTGGTACTTAACCCTACTAAATCCAAATTTTTAATACTGGGCTCAAAGGAATGCATTAAAAAGATACAAGACCTAAATCCTTTAGTAATGGTTGATAGCTGTCCCATTGAGCAAGTTCGTGAGGCTCGAAATCTAGGTTTGGTCATGGATGGTGAACTGCATTTTGAGACGCATGTACTTGAAGCTGTGAAAAACTGTTTTTACCGTCTCAAGTCGCTATACCTAATTCGCCAACACCTGAGTACTGAGTACCTAATATTTTCATAATTAAACTATGTGGATACTGTGTTTGGTCCATGCATATTGAAAAGAACGGAGAAAGTAATTCAGCGAGTACAGAACGCATGTGCTCGATTTTGTTATAACATCCCACCTCGTACACATGTCACCCCATTCCTGAACAGTGGAAACCTGATGAAGATGTCTACTCGCAGGCACCTTCATCTGGCAATTTTACTTTTTGGCATTGTTCTATACAAAAAACCGGAGTACCTGTACAAAAAATTAACGTGGTCTCGTAATGTCAATCAGTACAGTACACGGGCGGCATCACATCTTTTGGTCACATCGAGTCACAGAACCACGGCTTTCAGGGGTAGTTTCAGATACGCCGCAACCCATTGCTGGAATGACCTTCCGCCGCCTATGCGAAATCTGAAAACATTACATACATTCCGTAATAAGTTTAAGATGTTTTTAATAAACAAACAAAAATCATTGTTATAATTTTACGTACTTACCTTTATAACAGATATGTATAGCAACTTTACTTACACGTATGGTACCCATCATTACGAAACATATTGTATAAATAAATCTAATAATGATTGTGGTAACATAGTGTATATTTTGTTAATTTGCGCGTACGCAGCGGTAATGTATGTTTTATCATTGTATTCGACTCTGGTAGACGCTTTTTTGACATTCGTGACAGATGTGACTAGTTTAATTGGCGTTCGAAAACTCATTAATATTATATTGTTCCTTTGTTTTTCTCGTTATTGCTTTTGTTTATTTTTACTTTTTTATTTTTTTTGTGTATCACATGCTGTATTTTGTAGTATAACATAATTTTATATATTACGCTAATGAATATAGACTATTTACGTTTATATATATACATATATCTATATATATTACATAATATATGAAGATAATATAAATATATTGTTATGAGGTTATATTTATTATTTTTATTCAATTTTTTGTATGTTTATTTTATTATGTATTGGTTTATAATAAATTATTATTTAGTAGGCCTGCGAGAATACCAGCGTTGTAGTCTATACTGCAACAATAGCTGACGCAGTGCCTAATTTGATCTCCATGTACCGTCGTTAAATTGTATGTAATATTGTTTTCTTTTAAATTATGTGTGTATGGAGGTTCAAATAAAACATTTTTCTTTCTTTCTTTCTTTCTTACCCTGTGCGTCCCTCCGCGGCCGTGAAGCACTCACTCCTCTCGAAGTCTGCCGACCTCTCCTCGCGGTCGGCAACTTTGGGGCCAGCGGGCCTTCCTCATCTGTGGACAGATCCACCGACTCACCTCCCACTAGAGCAGGGTCGTGTAGACGTTTTCTAACGGAGGACGGTTAACGCGGCTCTCCGTCAATAGCTCCCTTACCCTGTTTGGGATCCTTCTTCCTCAACGCAGAGTCAGGACCTGACTCTGCGGAAACTTCGGTGCCGAAAGTTTCGCGCGGCACTGCGCTGTGATGGCGGTTGCCCCCCCCAGAATACGAGGGGCAGACGGAGCCAGAAGGCTCCGTGAGGGATTCTCCGGGCGCGGCGCACCCGGTACCCTCCTGGGGTAGGTTATTATTACCTTTGGCCGACATCATGGTTTTTTGGTTTTTTGGGTGGCCCTAATGACTGGGTTCCCCCCAGCCATACAGCCCCTCGCCGGGCCACCAAAAACTTAGGCTTTTGGTAATTTTTATAGAGGTTTTCTTCCTCGCAGCCCGAAGGCCCCCGGTCCTGTCAGTTCAGGATTACGGGTTGGGCCGGATGGGGGTCCATGCTGGTCCGATCCACCCGCTCCAAAACCGCCCGACTGGGCAGGAAGCCTGAGCTTCACAGCTGGTGATTTTTTAGAGAGGTTGTCTTCCTCTATCCCCCCGTGTTGGGCCGGATGGGGGTCCATGCTGGACCGATCCACCCGCCCCAAGGCCGCTCGACAGGGCAGGACGCCACGCGGCCCGCACCGGCCTTACGGCCCCCATTGGTGATTTTTTAAAGAGGTTGTCTTCCTCTATGCCCCCGTCTTGGGCCGGATGGGGGTCCATGCTGGACCGATCCACCCGCCCCAAGACCGCCCGACTGGGCCCCCACTGGTAATTTTTTATAGAGGTTTTCTTCCTCTATCCCCCCCTGTCTCAAATCCACGTGTCCTCTGCTAATCAGAGGAACACGTGGAGAGACCCCCGAACGCGGCCCTCGCGGGCCGATAACCCCGAGACAAACTGCCTCGGGTCCCTACGCGCGTGCCAGAGTATTAGCCACGAGTAATAATGCCCCCGAAAAGACATTATTACCCGAGTTGCCCGGGGTGTACCGGCCCAACGACTGCCGTTCCAATCCACGAGAAATGTAGAAAGGACCAGCAGCCGTCAGGCACACTGGGAGGTTCTCTGGCCACACACCCCAACCTAACCTTTTTTTTTTTTTTTTTTGATTCCCAGGAAAAAATGCTTGATGCACTACCCGCCGGCTAGGGGACGGCACCGGCGGGGCGTGTGGGACTCACCAGCCTACTGCTGGTATACCCACTAAAAAAACCTGGGGTGTTCCCTCTCTCACCCAATGGGGGGGGGCAGTTGGGAGTCTGAAGAGATTCATCCATAGCAGGCCCCCCCGTGTGGGTGCCGGCCGGGTCAATAGGACCCGACCTCCTCTCGTCCCCGGGGGAGAGCAATTTCACCGCTCTCCCCTTTCGACGTTAGAAGGCGCGCGGGAACACCGCGCGCGCCCTCTATGGGTTCTTACTCACGGGTGGCAGGGTCCCCTGAGGCCTTGCCACCCAGAACCCTTAGGTGACTTTAGAGCGACATAAGCGCGTCTCCTGCGCCCCCTCCTCCGGCGGCGGATGTCCGGGGCGTAAGGATCTTCTTCACGCCCCCGCTCCGCCGCCTCCTTCTGCGAGATGACAGCCTCGCAGAAGGACCTCATTGCACCCCAGCACCTGTCGTCGCCGACCATCATGGATACGACGGTCGGCAACGAGAGGTCGGGGCCAATCACGGCGACCAGGGCACAGCGCTCCTCGGCCCACGCCGGACACTCCTCCAGCGTGTGCTGCGCCGTGTCCCGGTCGCACTCCTCGCAGTGGTGACACCTGGTTGTCGGCTCCCTACCGGCTATCTTGCACAGGTACTCTCCGAAACAGCCGTGTCCGGAGAGCACCTGAGTAAGCCGGTAGGTGAGCGGTCCGCGCCGTCTGTCCGTCCATTGCCTTAGCACCGGACGGACAGCCTCGACTGTCCTCACCCCGTAGCGGGGCTGGGCCAGTCGCTCCTCCCACTTGGCCTCGAGGACCAGTCGAGCCTGGGACCATCGCGTCTCCACCGCCCCGTGAGTGGGTTCCTCACCATGGAGCCGGAGGCAGAGTCCACGCGCCAGTGATACACCGACGCTTGGACCTCCGCCTCCAAATCCCAGGGCGGCGATGCCGCCAGGACGCACGCCGCCTCAAAGGAGACGGTGCGGTACGCCCGCGACACCCTGATCGCCATCGCCCTCTGAGGTTTCCTCAGGAGGGCGATGTTTCGGCGATCGAGGGCGCCGGCCCAAATGGGCGACCCGTAGAGGGCCATCGACCGCACCACCCCCAAATAGAGGCGGCGGCAGACGACACTCGGCCCCCCGATATTCGGCAGCAGAGAGCTAAGCGCTCCCGCCGCCGACATCAACCGGGGGGCCAGGCGGCTAAAATGGACGCGAAAGTTCCAGCGGCCGTCAAGGTGGAGCCCCAAGTATTTCATACTCGGCTCCACCCCGATGCGGACCCCTCCAACTATGATGTGGGCATCTGGTGGCGGCGCCCGCCGAGTCCCATGAAATAACAAGGCCTCGGACTTTTCCAGCGCCACCTCCAGTCCCAACATTCTAATTCTACCGACGACCAGGGCCACCCCTGCCGTGGCAAGACGGGCAGCTGCCCCGTAATCCTCTCCCCGGGCCGTGACCAGCGTGTCGTCGGCGTAACAAGTTACGCCGACGCCCGGGGGCAGGGCGCCCCGCAGAACCCAGTCGTAGCCGATGTTCCACAGGATCGGTCCAAGAACAGAACCCTGCGGAACACCGCACGACACCTCCCTCCGGAACGTCTCTCCGTTCCGCCCCACACAGAATACGCTTCTCTGGTGCAGGTAGTCCCCGACTATTCGGCGCAGGTAGGGAGGCACTCCATGAAATCGGAGCGCCTCCCTAATAGTCGCCCACGGCAGGGTGTTGAACGCGTTAGCGATGTCCAAGGACACCGCCAACACCACCCCGCGCGAGGCGACCGCCTCTTCCGAGAGGGCCTTGACGCGACTGATCGCGTTAATCGTCGATCGGCCCTCTCGGAATCCGAACTGATGTTCGGACAAGTCGGGGCCCACCCGCACCAGGTGCCTGGAGAGGCGGGCAACCACTACACGCTCAAAGAGCTTGCCCACCTCATCCAACAGCACTATGGGGCGGTACGCGGAGGGAGAGTCCGCGGGGCGGCCCTGCTTTCTAAGGAGGACCAGCTTACCCGTCTTCCACATGGAAGGGAACCGTCCCGACTCCAAACAGGCGCTAAACAGCCTGAGGAGCCGGTCCCCTAGGGCGTCGTAGGCCAAAACCCAGGCGCGGCCAGGAATTCCGTCCGGCCCCGGGGCGGTGTTTTTGCCCCGGAGCCGAACCATTGACGCGCCAAGCTCCGCCATTGTTACCTCTGGCGCCCCGGCATCGGCACCGCCCTCCTCAATATCGGGCGGCGCCATTTCGGGAGGCGTGTGCTCCGCTCTCGAAGGAAAGAGAGCGGAGACCACCTCCTCTAATTGCCGGGGCTGGAGACTCTCGGTGACCGGTGGGGCCCAGGGGCGCAACTTGCCCCTGACCGCCTTGTACGGGCGGCCCCACGGATCTGCCTCGAGAGTCCCCAGGAACTCTTCCCATCTTTGGGTTTTCGCCTCACTGATGGCGGACTGGGCGTGCTTCCGCTGTTTATACGCGCTCCGCAGCCGTGCCTCCACGGTCAGGTCACGGTACCGCCTGCGTCGGCGGTACCTAGTGTACTGGCGACGCGCCGCAATGCAAGCGGCGCGTTTCTGACCAATGTCGTCAGACCACCAGTACACCTGACGCCTCGGAGGCTGAGCACTGGCCCGGGGCATCGACGCGTCGCAAATCCGCGTCATCGCGCCCCGGAACCACTCCGCCTCTAGCTCAGCCTCCACAGGCCCGTCGCCCAACGGGGTCCAGGCCTGGACGATGGAGGCTTCCACCAGCACGTCTACGTCGAGACGTTTCAACGCCCATCGTGGGGACGACGGGGTGTGCACTCTCCTCGGGCGATCGTCCGGGATCGCCGGCGAGGCGGAGATGTCGAACCGCAGGTAACGGTGGTCCGACAGTGACTCCGCCTCGACCAGCACTTGCCAGTCCCGGACGCGGCGCGCTACGGCAGGGCTTGCGAACGAAATGTCCACAATGGACTCGCCCTGCCAGCGCACGCACGTGGCGACCGATCCCCGGTTAAGAACCACGAGACCGGTCGCAATCGCCCACTCCTCCAGCGCGTCGCCGCGAGCGTCGGTGACAGGGGATCCCCAAGCCGTTGATTTTGCATTGAAGTCCCCCGCCACCACAACCGGACGCGATGGGTACCGGTTAATAACGGCCCCCACCGCGCCCAAAAATTGCTCAAACTCGGCGAGGCGCCGGTTCGGAGAAAAGTACACCCCGATCAGGACGGTTCCCTCCCAATCGACACATATATACCCCTCGCCCCTGTCTGTCATCACCAGGAGCGAGGGTCCGGATGAAACAATGGCCGCCGAGCCTTCGAGGTCCCCAAACCAGTTGTGTCGGCTGGGGACGCAGTAAGGCTCGGCGACCACGGCGATGTCTATTGACCACTCCGCCATGTGCTGCAGCAAAATATCCTGCGCCCTGGCGGAGTGGTTAACATTCACCTGTAGGAGGCGATGGGCCATAATTAATTATGTGTCCATCGCCTCGGTACTGCTCCCTGCTTGGGACGGGGCCGGGGCGGCCGGAGTCCCGGCGACCGCCCCTCTGGCCCTACGTCGTTTCGGTGGGGAGCAAGATTTGCTCCCCAACCGGTGCTCCGCCGGCTTTCCTGCAGCCAAACAGATGCTGCAGGAAAGTTTTGCGGCGGAGCAGGCGGCGGCCTTGTGGCCGGGCTGACCGCAGCGATAGCAGAGATCGCTGCGGTCAGTTTCGGCGGTGCATTGCTGCCTCACGTGCCCCGGTTCGAGGCAGCGGTAGCACCGCCTAGGCCTCGGCGCCAGGAGATTCACCTGAGCCGAGACCATCCCGACCAGCAAACGGCCGGCCGCCACCTTCTTCGCCGCGGCGATGGGGCAGCGCACCACCACCGTGCACAGACCACCATTGCCGCGGCGCATATCCCCCACCTTGACCTGCGCCTGAGGGCAGGCTCCGGCTTGTGCCACCGCAGCGGCGACATCCTCGGAGGAGGCCGAATCGTCCAGCCCGGTTACTCGCATTTCTGCGGACTTCACCGGGCGGGAGATCTTGACCTCCTCAGGCGAGAACAGGGACCGAAGTTTATCTGCTACCCTGTCCGCCTTGTCGCCGGAGGTGGCACCTGGGACCTCCAGAATCCTGGCCCCAGTGGCGGCAACCTTGAAGTGGACGCCTCCGGCGAGGCCCATCTCGGCGAGATTGTCTCTCATAGCCTGAGTGGCCTGCCGGAGGACGCCCGCATAGCTGCCGCCCTGCTGGAGCCCCTCCTCCGTTAGCTCCACCACGACGGCGTTGGAGCGCGGGGGGCGCAGGTCAGCCGGGCGGGGGCCCCTCTTCTTGCTTTGCACCGGGGGAGCCCGGGAGGCCTTCTTCTTTTTCTTCCTCTTGTTCCTCTTCCTCCCGACGACCTCTATCCTCGGCTGCTCAGCCGAAGTAGAGGCCACCGGGGTGGGTTGGGGCTGGGAGACGGGGCGCCGCGGCGCCACTGTGGCAGTCGTCCTTCCCTTGCCTTTTCCCTTCCCCTTGGAAGAGGAAGCTGATGAAAAGAAAAGAAAAGAAAAGAAAAATGTTTTATTTGAACCTACATACACAAATAATTTAAAAGAAAACAATATTACATACAATTTAACAGAAGGCGGTACATGGAGATCAAATTAGGCACTGCGTCAGCTATTGTTGCAGTATAGACTACAACGCTGGTATTCTCGCAGGCCTACTAAATAATAATTATATATAAACCAATACATAATAAAATAAACATACAAAAAATTTAATAAAAATAATAAATATAACCTCATAACAATATATTTATATTATATTCATATATTATGTAATATATATAGATATATATGTATATATATATAAACGTAAATAGTCTATATTCATTAGCGTAATATATAATATTATGTTATACTACAAAATACAGCATGTGATACACAAAAAAATAAAAAAATAAAATAAAAATAAACAAAAGCAATAACGAGAAAAACAAAGGAACAATATAATAATAATGAGTTTTCGAACGCCACTTAAACTAGTCACATCTGTCACGAATGTCAAGAAAGCGTCTACCAGAGTCGAATACATAAATGATAAAACATACATTACCGCTGCGTACGCGCAAATTAACAAAATATACACTATAATATCACAATCATTATTAGATTTATTTATACAATATGTTTCGTAATGATGGGTACCATACGTGTAAGTAAAGTTGCTATACATATCTGTTATAAAGGTAAGTACGTAAAATTATAACAATGATTTTTGTTTGTTTATTAAAAACATCTTAAACTTATTACGGAATGTATGTAATGTTTTCAGATTTCGCATAGGTGGCGGAAGGTCATTCCAGCAATGGGTTGCGGCGTATCTGAAACTACCCCTGAAAACCGTGGTTCTGTGACTCGATGTGACCAAAAGATGTGATGCCGCCCGTGTACTGTACTGATTAACATTACGAGACCACGTTAATTTTTTGTACAGGTATTCCGGTTTTTTGTATAGAACAATGCCAAAAAGTAAAACTGCCAGATGAAGGTGCCTGCGAGTAGACATCTTCATTAGGTTTCCACTGTTCAGGAATGGGGTGACATGTGTACGAGGTGGGATGTTATAACAAAATCGAGCACATGCGTTCTGTACTCGCTGGATTACTTTCTCCGTTCTTTTCAATATGCATGGACCAAACACAGTATCCACATAGTTTAATTTTGAAAATATTAGGGTCTCACAGAGCAATATACGCATTTCAGTACTCAGGTGTTGGCGAATTAGGTATAGCAACTTGAGACGGTAAAAACAGTTTTTCACAGCTTCAAGTACATGCGTCTCAAAATGCAGTTCACCATCCATGACCAATCCTAGATTTCGAGCCTCACGAACTTGCTCAATGGGACAGCTATCAACCATTACTAAAGGATTTAGGTCTTGTATCTTTTTAATGCATTCCTTTGAGCCTAGTATTAAAAATTTGGATTTAGTAGGGTTAAGTACCAGTGAATTTTTTCTAGCCCAGTCTGATATTTTATCTAAATCTATATTCATTTTATTTACAGATCCATGGCAGTCATTGGGGTGAAAGGATATATATAATTGCAGATCATCTGCATACATATGAAACTGGGTATTATGTATATGGTTGGTAACATCTGCACTGTATAATAAGAAGAGCAGAGGGCTGAGGACAGATCCCTGCGGGCAGCCCCGTTTTACCTGACAACAAGAAGAATTTGTCTTGCTACCATTTCTGACATTATCCAGTTGAACAAATTGAGATCTGTCAGTTAAATAACTATAGAACCATTTTACCATTGCTGAGTCAAACCCATAGTAGGAAAGTTTAGCAAGCAGAAGGGAAATATTGATTGTCTCAAAGGCACGGGAGTAATCAAGCAGGGTAAGCAAGGTACCCATACCCTTGTCCCTAGCTTCTAAAACGTCATCAACTATATCAATGAGAGATGTGGTTGTACTGTGACCTTGGCGAAACCCAGACTGTTTCTGAGGTATGATGCTATATTTCTCAAGGTACTTCCTTAGTTGACTGCCTACCACCTTTTCCAATACTTTTGATAAACAAGGAAGCAAGCTGATAGGTCTTAGATCTTTAGCTAAGGTTGGATTGAGAATTTTAGGTATCGGTTTAATAATAGCAGTTTTCCATATATTAGGGAAGGTAGAAGATGTAATAGATTTATTTATAATAGCTGTGATGTATGGTAGGCTATGAGGAAGTGTCATCTTTAGCATTTCTAGAGAAATGTTGTCAACACCAAGGGCATTAGATTTAAGACTGCTAATATGCAGGCGGACAACCTCTTCACTAACTGGCTCAAGAGTAAAGGTATTTGTGTGGAACCTGTTTGTACATGTACCTGTTTGTAACATGGCGTTCGTCGCCTAGCGTTTGTCGCTACAACATGGCGTTCGTCGCCTAGCGTTCGTCGCTACAACACGCCGTTCGTCGCCTAGCGTTCGTCGCCTAGCGTTCGTCGCTACAACATGGCGTTCGTCGCCTAGCGTTTGTCGCTACAACATGGCGTTCGTCGCCTAGCGTTCGTCGCTACAACATGGCGTTCATCGCCTAGCGTTCGTCGCTACAACATGGCGTTCGTCGCCTAGCGTTCGTCGCTACAACATGGCATTCGTCGCCTAGCGTTAGTCGCTACAGCTAGACGTGCGTCGCTGACTGGAGATGGATACTTCTTTGGCAAGGAAGTTTTATGGAAGCCTAACATTGGTTTGATTAAAAAGAGAGACGTCTCTGTTCATTTTTAGAGCGATGAATGAACGATTGATTCCCATACGTGTTTGTAAGACGAAGTTTGAATTGACTGAACGACGACTGAGTGAAAGATATGAGACTGAATGCATTTTATTAAACCTACGAAACTGTTCCTAATAACTTGTCGTTTTCAGCCGAAAATACGGACGAGGGTGGAGACATGGTGGTGACAGCGGACACCGCCCCTGCAGTCGGAATTTCTATGCCTCTGTTAGACGCTGAAGCTGGGCCGTCGACACTGGACATCACAGGTCCCGACGGTAATACCCAAGGAGCTTGTGTTGAGGGCAACACACGTTCAGGAGAGGCCGTGTAAGGAACATAGCCCTACCGACCTACCTACATAAACACACTTACCGCACGTTTCTTATATAAACAGTGCGGCACTGCTGTTGAGCTCATTTGATCGTTGGTGCTCGCAACAGACAGTCGTTCCCAGGTCACGTAAGCCACTTACATTGTATAAAGTACATTCGTTTATATTTCCATTGTCTTTAAAGTGTGCAATCGTAATTATGTAATTTGGTGTTATTATTTTGAGGTTAAAAGTGTAAAAGGCATTAAAACGGTTTCCTTGTTTAGTTTTGTTTTATTTTTTTAATTTTCTACTTCCTATCCTAAAAATATATATACATACACACACATATATATATATATACATATATACCTACCTACCTACCAACTACCTACCAACTACCTACCTACCTACCTAAGCCTGCCCTGGCCTTACGGGCCCCTACTTGTTATTTTTTACCGAGGTTTTCTTCCTCTACCCTCCCTGTCTCAAATCCACGTTTCCTCTGCTAATCAGAGGAACACGTGGAGAGACCCCCAAATGCGGCCCTTGCGGGCCGATGACCCCGAGACAAACTGCCTCGGGTTCCCTACGCGTGTGCCAGAGTATTAGCCACGAGTAATAATGCCCCCGAAAGGACATTATTACCCGTGTTGCCCGGGGTGTACCGGCCCAACGACTGCCGTTCCAATCCACTAAAAGGTAGAAAGGACCAGCAGCCGTCGGGCACACGGGGAGGTTCTCTGGCCACACACCCCATGCCGCCAGGAACCTAACCTTTTTTTTTTTTTTTTTTTTTGATACCCAGGAAAAAATGCTTGATGCACTACCCGCCGGCTAGGGGACGGCACCGGCGGGGCGTGTGGGACTCACCAGCCTAGTGCTGGGATACCCACTAAAAAAACCTGGGGTGTTCCCTCTCCCACCCAATGGGGGGGGCCAGTTGGGAGTCTAAAAGATTCATCCATAGCAGGCCCCCCCGTGTGGGTGCCGGCCGGGTCAATCAGGCCCGACCTCCTCTCGTCCCCGGGGGAGAGCATTTCACTGCTCTCCCCTTTCGACGTTAGAAGGCGCGCGGGAACACCGCGCGCGCCCTCTGTGGGTTCTTACTCACGGGTGGCAGGGTCCCCTGAGGCCTTGCCACCCAGAACCCTTAGGTGGGGGGCAGGAGAGCGACATAAGCGCGTCTCCTGCGCCCCCTCCTCCGGCGGCGGATGTCCGGGGCGTAAGGATCTTCCTCACGCCCCCGCTCCGCCGCCTCCTTCTGCGAGATGACAGCCTCGCAGAAGGACCTCATTGCGCCCCAGCACCTGTCGTCGCCGACCATCATGGATACGACGGTCGGCAACGAGAGGTCGGGGCCAATCACGGCGACCAGGGCACAGCGCTCCTCGGCCCACGCTGGACACTCCTCCAGCGTGTGCTGCGCCGTGTCCCGGTCGCACTCCTCGCAGTGGTGACACCTGGTTGTCGGCTCCCTACCGGCTATCTTGCACAGGTACTCTCCGAAACAGCCGTGTCCGGAGAGCACCTGAGTAAGCCGGTAGGTGAGCGGTCCGCGCCGTCTGTCCATCCACTGCCTTAGCACCGGATGGACAGCCTCGACGGTCCTCACCCCGTAGCGGGGCTGGGCCAGCCTTTCCTCCCACTTGGCCTCGAGGACCAGTCGAGCCTGGGACCTTCGCGTCTCCACCGCCCCGTGAGTGGGTTCCTCACCATGGAGCCGGAGGTCCACGCGCCAGTGATACACCGACGCTTGGACCTCCGCCTCCAAATCCCAGGGCGGCGATGCCGCCAGGATGCACGCCGCCTCAAAGGAGACGGTGCGGTACGCCCGCGACACCCTGATCGCCATCGCCCTCTGAGGTTTCCTCAAGAGGGCGATGTTTCGGCGATCGAGGGCGCCGGCCCAAATGGGCGACCCGTAAAGGGCCATCGACCGCACCACCCCCAAATAGAGGCGGCGGCAGACGACACTCGGCCCCCCGATATTCGGCAGCAGAGAGCTAAGCGCTCCCGCCGCCGACATCAGCCGGGGGGCCAGGCGGCTAAAATGGACGCGAAAGTTCCAGCGGCCGTCGAGGTGGAGCCCCAAGTATTTCATACTCGGCTCCACCCCGATGCGGACCCCTCCAACTATGATGTGGGCATCTGGTGGCGGCGCCCGCCGAGGCCCATGAAATAACAGGGCCTCGGACTTTTCCAGCGCCACCTCCAGTCCCAACATCCTAATTCTACCGACTACCAGGGCCACCCCTTTTTTTTTTTTTTTTTTTTTGTTGCCCAGGAAAAAATGCTTGATGCACTACCCGCCGGCTAGGGGACGGCACCGGCGGGGCGTGTGGGACTCACCAGCCTAGTGCTGGGATACCCACTAAAAAAACCTGGGGTGTTCCCTCTCCCACCCAATGGGGGGGGCCTGTTGGGAGTCTAAAAAGATTCATCCATAGCAGGCCCCCCCGTGTGGGTGCCGGCCGGGTCAATGGGACCCGACCTCCTCTCGTCCCCGGGGGAGAGCATTTCACAGCTCTCCCCTTTCGACGCTAGAAGGCGCGCGGGAACACCGCGCGCGCCCTCTGTGGGTTCTTACTCACGGGTGGCAGGGTCCCCTGAGGCCTTGCCACCCAGAATTCTTAGGTGGGGGGCAGGAGAGCGACATAAGCGCGTCTCCTGCGCCCCCTCCTCCGGCGGCGGATGTCCGGGGCGTAAGGATCTTCCTCACGCCCCCGCTCCGCCGCCTCCTTCTGCGAGATGACAGCCTCGCAGAAGGACCTCATTGCGCCCCAGCACCTGTCGTCGCCGACCATCATGGATACGACGGTCGGCAACGAGAGGTCGGGGCCAATCACGGCGACCAGGGCACAGCGCTCCTCGGCCCACGCTGGACACTCCTCCAGCGTGTGCTGCGCCGTGTCCCGGTCGCACTCCTCGCAGTGGTGACACCTGGTTGTCGGCTCCCTACCGGCTATCTTGCACAGGTACTCTCCGAAACAGCCGTGTCCGGAGAGCACCTGAGTAAGCCGGTAGGTGAGCGGTCCGCGCCGTCTGTCCATCCACTGCCTTAGCACCGGATGGACAGCCTCGACGGTCCTCACCCCGTAGCGGGGCTGGGCCAGCCTTTCCTCCCACTTGGCCTCGAGGACCAGTCGAGCCTGGGACCTTCGCGTCTCCACCGCCCCGTGAGTGGGTTCCTCACCATGGAGCCGGAGGTCCACGCGCCAGTGATACACCGACGCTTGGACCTCCGCCTCCAAATCCCAGGGCGGCGATGCCGCCAGGATGCACGCCGCCTCAAAGGAGACGGTGCGGTACGCCCGCGACACCCTGATCGCCATCGCCCTCTGAGGTTTCCTCAAGAGGGCGATGTTTCGGCGATCGAGGGCGCCGGCCCAAATGGGCGACCCGTAAAGGGCCATCGACCGCACCACCCCCAAATAGAGGCGGCGGCAGACGACACTCGGCCCCCCGATATTCGGCAGCAGAGAGCTAAGCGCTCCCGCCGCCGACATCAGCCGGGGGGCCAGGCGGCTAAAATGGACGCGAAAGTTCCAGCGGCCGTCGAGGTGGAGCCCCAAGTATTTCATACTCGGCTCCACCCCGATGCGGACCCCTCCAACTATGATGTGGGCATCTGGTGGCGGCGCCCGCCGAGGCCCATGAAATAACAGGGCCTCGGACTTTTCCAGCGCCACCTCCAGTCCCAACATCCTAATTCTACCGACAACCAGGGCCACCCCTGCCGTGGCAAGACGGGCAGCTGCCCCGTAATCCTCTCCCCGGGCCGTGACCAGCGTGTCGTCGGCGTAACAAGTTACGCCGACGCCCGGGGGCAGGGCGCCCCGCAGAACCCAGTCGTAGCCGATGTTCCACAGGATCGGTCCAAGAACGGAACCCTGCGGAACACCGCACGACACCTCCCTCCGGAACGTCTCTCCGTTCCGCCCCACACAGAATACGCTCCTCTGGTGCAGGTAGTCCCCGACTATTCGGCGCAGGTAGGGAGGCACTCCATGAAATCGGAGCGCCTCCCTAATAGTCGCCCACGGCAGGGTGTTGAACGCGTTGGCGATGTCCAAGGACACCGCCAACACCACCCCGCGCGAGGCGACCGCCTCATCCGAGAGGGCCTTGACGCGACTGATCGCGTCAATCGTCGATCGACCCTCTCGGAATCCGAACTGCAGTTCGGACAAGTCGGGGCCCACCCGCACCAGGTGCCTGGAGAGGCGGGCAACCACTACACGCTCAAAGAGCTTGCCCACCTCATCCAACAGCACTATGGGGCGGTACGCGGAGGGAGAGTCCGCGGGGCGGCCCTCCTTTCTCAGGAGGACCAGCTTACCCGTCTTCCACATGGCAGGGAACCGTCCCGACTCCAAACAGGCGTTAAACAGCCTGAGGAGCCGGTCCCCTAGGGCGTCGTAGGCCAAAACCCAGGCGCGGCCAGGAATTCCGTCCGGCCCCGGGGCGGTGTTTTTGCCCCGGAGCCGAACCATTGCCGCGCCGAGCTCCGCCATTGTTACCTCTGGCGCCCCGGCATCGGCACCGCCCTCCTCAATATCGGGCGGCGCCATTTCGGGAGGCGTGTGCTCCGCTCTCGAAGGAAAGAGAGCGGAGACCACCTCCTCTAATTGCCGGGGCTGGAGACTCTCGGTGACCGGTGGGGCCCAGGGGCGCAACTTGCCCCTGACCGCCTTGTACGGGCGGCCCCACGGATCTGCCTCGAGAGTCCCCAGGAACTCTTCCCATCTTTGGGTTTTGGCCTCACTGATGGCGGACTGCAGGGCGTGCTTCCGATGTACGTAATCGCCCCGCAGCCGTGCCTCCACGGTCGGGTCACGGTACCGCCTGCGTCGGCGGTACCTAGTGTACTGGCGACGCGCCGCAATGCAAGCGGCGCGTTTCTGACTAATGTCGTCAGACCACCAGTACACCTGACGCCTAGGAGGTCGAGCACTGGCCCGGGGCATCGACGCGTCGCAAATCCGCGTCATCGCACCCCGGAACCACTGCGCCTCTAGCTCAACCTCCACAGGCCCTTCGCCCATTGGGGTCCAGGCCTGGACGATGGAGGCTTCCACCAGCACGTCTACGTTGAGACGTTTCAACGCCCATCGTGGGGACGACGGGGTGTGCACTCTCCTCGGGCGATCGTCCGGGAACGCCGGCGAGGCGGAGATGTCGAACCGCACGTAACGGTGGTCCGACAGTGACTCCGCCTCGACCAGCACTTGCCAGTCCCGGACGCGGCGCGCTACGGCAGGGCTTGCGAACGAAATGTCCACAATGGACTCGCCCTGCCAGCGCACGCACGTGGCGACCGATCCCCGGTTAAGGACCACGAGACCGGTCGCAATCGCCCACTCCTCCAGCGCGTCGCCGCGAGCGTCGGTGACAGGGGATCCCCAAGCCGTTGATTTGGCATTGAAGTCCCCCGCCACCACGATCGGACGCGATGGGTACCGGTTAATAACGGCCCCCACCGCGCCCAAAAATTGCTCAAACTCGGCGAGGCGCCGGTTCGGAGAAAAGTACACCCCGATCAGGACGGTTCCCTCCCAATCAACACATATATAACCCTCGCCCCTGTCTGTCATCACCAGGAGCGAGGGTCCGGACGAAACAATGGCCGCCGAGCCTCCGAGGTCCCCAAACCAGTTGTGTCGGCTGGGGACGCAGTAAGGCTCGGCGACCACAGCGATGTCTATTGACCACTCCGCCATGTGCTGCAGCAAGATATCCTGCGCCCTGGCGGAGTGGTTAATATTCACCTGTAGGAGGCGATGGGCCATAATTAATTATGTGTCCATCGCCTCCGTACTGCTCCCTGCTTGGGACGGGGCCGGGGCGGCCGGAGTCCCGGCGACCGCCCCTCTGGCCCTACGTCGTTTCGGTGGGGAGCAAGATTTGCTCCCCATCCGGTGCTCCGCCGGCTTTCCTGCAGCAGAACAGAGGCTGCAGGAAGGTTTTGCGGCGGAGCAGGCGGCGGCCTTGTGGCCGGGCTGACCGCAGCGATAGCAGAGATCGCTGCGGTCAGTTTCGGCGGTGCATTGCTGCCTCACGTGCCCCGGTTCGAGGCAGCGGTAGCACCGCCTAGGCCTCGGCGCTAGGAGATTCACCTGAGCCGAGACCATCCCGACCAGCAAACGGCCGGCCGCCACCTTCTTCGCCGCGGCGATGGGGCAGTGCACCACCACCGTGCACAGACCACCATTGCCGCGGCGCATATCCCCCACCTTGACCTGCGCCTGAGGGCAGGCTCCGGCTTGTGCCACCGCAGCGGCGACATCCTCAGAGAAGGCCGAGTCGTCCAGCCCGGTTATCCGCATTTCTGCGGACTTCACCGGGCGGGAGATCTTGACCTCCTCAGGTGAGAACAGGGAGCGGAGTTTATCCGCTACCCTGTCCGCCTTGTCGCCGGAGGTGGCACCTGGGACCTCCAGAATTCTGGCCCCAGTGGCGGCAACCTTAAAGTGGACGCCTCCGGCGAGGCCCATCTCGGCGAGATTGTCTCTCATAGCCTGAGTGGCCTGCCGGAGGACGCCCGCATAGCTGCCGCCCTGCCGGAGCCCCTCCTCTGTCAGCTCCACCACAATGGCGGTGGAGCGCGGGGAGCGCAGGTCGGCCGGGCGGAGGCCCCTCTTTTTGCTGGGGGCCGGGATAGCCCGGGAGGCCTTCTTTTTCCTCTTCCTCTTCTTCTTGGTGACCTCCGTCCACGGCTGTTCAGCCGAGGTAGAGGCCACCGAGGTGGGTTGGGCATGGGGACCGGGACGCGGTGGCGCCTCAGTGGCAGTCGCCCTCCCCTTGCCCTTCCCTTTCCTCTTGGAAGAAGAAGAGGAAGCCAGCGGATTGGGGGCAGATGTCTGCCGTACCACCGGTCGGCCGGAGGGCGCCGGGTCAGCTGGCACACCTCCGACCATCCGGAGGCGGCCCCCGAGCGGAGGGCCTGGGGTCAGGATGGGCACGAGGCCGTGGTTGGCCAGGCACGCTTCAACTACGTTGCGCGCCTGAGCCACCGTGGCCCGCATAAGCTCCTCCGCCCAAGCGGGACGCCGGTCCTCCACGGGAGTGATGGTCGACGCTGTGCGCCGCGGGAGGAGCGGGAACTCCTCCCTCGGCCTCCTGGCAGGCGCCCTGGTGGTGGCCGAGGGCGCCTTGGCTGCGTCGGCCCGAGCGGCAATGGCAGTGGCCGCCTTCATGGCCGCCACCTCCGCTCGGAGCTCCGCCAGCTGCATATGCAGCCCCTCATGCCAGGAACCTTTTTTTTTTTTTTTTGATACCCAGGAAAAAATGCTTGATGCACTACCCGCCGGCTAGGGGACGGCACCGGCGGGGCGTGTGGGACTCACCAGCCTAGTGCTGGGATACCCACTAAAAAAACCTGGGGTGTTCCCTCTCCCACCCAATGGGGGGGGCCAGTTGGGAGTCTAAAAAGATTCATCCATAGCAGGCCCCCCCGTGTGGGTGCCGGCCGGGTCAATCGGACCCGACCTCCTCTCGTCCCCGGGGGAGAGCATTTCACCGCTCTCCCCTTTCGACGTTAGAAGGCGCGCGGGAACACCGCGCGCGCCCTCTATGGGTTCTTACTCACGGGTGGCAGGGTCCCCTGAGGCCTTGCCACCCAGAACCCTTAGGTGGGGGGCAGGAGAGCGACATAAGCGCGTCTCCTGCGCCCCCTCCTCCGGCGGCGGATGTCCGGGGCGTAAGGATCTTCCTCACGCCCCCGCTCCGCCGCCTCCTTCTGCGAGATGACAGCCTCGCAGAAGGACCTCATTGCGCCCCAGCACCTGTCGTCGCCGACCATCATGGATACGACGGTCGGCAACGAGAGGTCGGGGCCAATCACGGCGACCAGGGCACAGCGCTCCTCGGCCCACGCCGGACACTCCTCCAGCGTGTGCTGCGCCGTGTCCCGGTCGCACTCCTCGCAGTGGTGACACCTGGTTGTCGGCTCCCTACCGGCTATCTTGCACAGGTACTCTCCGAAACAGCCGTGTCCGGAGAGCACCTGAGTAAGCCGGTAGGTGAGCGGTCCGCGCCGTCTGCCCGTCGACTCCCTTAACACTGGACGGACAGCCTCGACTGTCCTCACCCCATAGCGGGGCTGGGCCAGTCGCTCCTGCCACTTGGCCTCGAGGACCAGTCGAG
This sequence comes from Catocala nupta, assembly GCA_963675205.1. NCBI lineage: Eukaryota > Metazoa > Arthropoda > Insecta > Lepidoptera > Erebidae > Catocala > Catocala nupta. Next base: position 764,868 of record OY776109.1, read on the forward strand.
CCTGGGACCTTCGCGTCTCCACCGCCCCGTGAGTAGGTTCCTCACCATGGAGCCGGAGGTCCACGCGCCAGTGATACACCGACGCTTGGACCTCCGCCTCCAAATCCCAGGGCGGCGATGCCGCCAGGACGCACGCCGCCTCAAAGGAGACGGTGCGGTACGCCCGCGACACCCTGATCGCCATCGCCCTCTGAGGTTTCCTCAGGAGGGCGATGTTTCGGCGATCGAGGGCGCCGGCCCAAATGGGCGACCCGTAGAGGGCCATCGACCGCACCACCCCCAGATAGAGGCGGCGGCAGACGACACTCGGCCCCCCGATATTCGGCAGCAGAGAGCTAAGCGCTCCCGCCGCCGACATCAGCCGGGGGGCCAGGCGGCTAAAATGGACGCGAAAGTTCCAGCGGCCGTCGAGGTGGAGCCCCAAGTATTTCATACTCGGCTCCACCTCGATGCGGACCCCTCCAACTATGATGTGGGCATCTGGTGGCGGCGCCCGCCGAGGCCCATGAAATAACAGGGCCTCGGACTTTTCCAGCGCCACCTCCAGTCCCAACATCCTAATTCTACCGACTACCAGGGCCACCCCTGCCGTGGCAAGACGGGCAGCTGCCCCGTAATCCTCTCCCCGGGCCGTGACCAGCGTGTCGTCGGCGTAACAAGTTACGCCGACGCCCGGGGGTAGGGCGCCCCGCAGCACCCAGTCGTAGCCGATGTTCCACAGGATCGGTCCAAGAACGGAACCCTGCGGAACACCGCACGACACCTCCCTCCGGAACGTCTCTCCGTTCCGCCCCACACAGAACACACTCCTCTGGTGCAGGTAGTCCCCGACTATTCGGCGCAGATAGGGAGGCACCCCATGAAATCGGAGGGCCTCCCTAATAGTCGCCCACGGCAGGGTGTTGAACGCGTTGGCGATGTCCAAGGACACCGCCAACACCACCCCGCGCGAGGCGACCGCCTCATCCGAGAGGGCCTTGACGCGACTGATCGCGTCAATCGTCGATCGACCCTCTCGGAATCCGAACTGCAGTTCGGACAAGTCGGGGCCCACCCGCACCAGGTGCCTGGAGAGGCGGGCAACCACTACACGCTCAAAGAGCTTGCCCACCTCATCCAACAGCACTATGGGGCGGTACGCGGAGGGAGAGTCCGCGGGGCGGCCCTCCTTTCTCAGGAGGACCAGCTTACCCGTCTTCCACATGGCAGGGAACCGTCCCGACTCCAAACAGGCGTTAAACAGCCTGAGGAGCCGGTCCCCTAGGGCGTCGTAGGCCAAAACCCAGGCGCGGCCAGGAATTCCGTCCGGCCCCGGGGCGGTGTTTTTGCCCCGGAGCCGAACCATTGCCGCGCCGAGCTCCGCCATTGTTACCTCTGGCGCCCCGGCATCGGCACCGCCCTCCTCAATATCGGGCGGCGCCATTTCGGGAGGCGTGTGCTCCGCTCTCGAAGGAAAGAGAGCGGAGACCACCTCCTCTAATTGCCGGGGCTGGAGACTCTCGGTGACCGGTGGGGCCCAGGGGCGCAACTTGCCCCTGACCGCCTTGTACGGGCGGCCCCACGGATCTGCCTCGAGAGTCCCCAGGAACTCTTCCCATCTTTGGGTTTTGGCCTCACTGATGGCGGACTGCAGGGCGTGCTTCCGATGTACGTAATCGCCCCGCAGCCGTGCCTCCACGGTCGGGTCACGGTACCGCCTGCGTCGGCGGTACCTAGTGTACTGGCGACGCGCCGCAATGCAAGCGGCGCGTTTCTGACTAATGTCGTCAGACCACCAGTACACCTGACGCCTAGGAGGTCGAGCACTGGCCCGGGGCATCGACGCGTCGCAAATCCGCGTCATCGCACCCCGGAACCACTGCGCCTCTAGCTCAACCTCCACAGGCCCTTCGCCCATTGGGGTCCAGGCCTGGACGATGGAGGCTTCCACCAGCACGTCTACGTTGAGACGTTTCAACGCCCATCGTGGGGACGACGGGGTGTGCACTCTCCTCGGGCGATCGTCCGGGAACGCCGGCGAGGCGGAGATGTCGAACCGCACGTAACGGTGGTCCGACAGTGACTCCGCCTCGACCAGCACTTGCCAGTCCCGGACGCGGCGCGCTACGGCAGGGCTTGCGAACGAAATGTCCACAATGGACTCGCCCTGCCAGCGCACGCACGTGGCGACCGATCCCCGGTTAAGGACCACGAGACCGGTCGCAATCGCCCACTCCTCCAGCGCGTCGCCGCGAGCGTCGGTGACAGGGGATCCCCAAGCCGTTGATTTGGCATTGAAGTCCCCCGCCACCACGATCGGACGCGATGGGTACCGGTTAATAACGGCCCCCACCGCGCCCAAAAATTGCTCAAACTCGGCGAGGCGCCGGTTCGGAGAAAAGTACACCCCGATCAGGACGGTTCCCTCCCAATCAACACATATATAACCCTCGCCCCTGTCTGTCATCACCAGGAGCGAGGGTCCGGACGAAACAATGGCCGCCGAGCCTCCGAGGTCCCCAAACCAGTTGTGTCGGCTGGGGACGCAGTAAGGCTCGGCGACCACAGCGATGTCTATTGACCACTCCGCCATGTGCTGCAGCAAGATATCCTGCGCCCTGGCGGAGTGGTTAATATTCACCTGTAGGAGGCGATGGGCCATAATTAATTATGTGTCCATCGCCTCCGTACTGCTCCCTGCTTGGGACGGGGCCGGGGCGGCCGGAGTCCCGGCGACCGCCCCTCTGGCCCTACGTCGCACTGTGGGCTGAAAATCGACCTCCATAGACATAGAAATGAAAGTTGCTAGATGTTCGTTTTGTTGACAGATATGGCTTCTATTAGCTATTATACACATAACAATGTCGTCTGAGCTAACTCCGCACAGAAATGAATTTATTATAAGGTTTTTTCGAAAAAAATGTATGGAGCTAGCATGAAAAATCTGAATATCTCTGAACTTGCAAGGAAAACCGTAATATCCTCAGAGATGGTTATAGGACTAATTATTTGTGATTTTTTGACATACTTCATATAACGGTACCTGCTGCAGAATTTTTTTTAAAAATCATCTAAGTTTTAATTAATTTTTTTTAACATTAAACGATTTGTTTTATTGTAAAAGTAAAGAAACAACACGTTATATGCATATAATACTAAATCTTCGCCAGTTATTTGTTAAAATATCAAGAAAATTATTTTTGCCTTACATAGTATATATGTTTTAAAACAGGTAATTGGATACCATTACTAAACTTTGCATACAGGTAAACCACTGAATATTAAATTAGCCTTCTAATGAGTTCTGAATAAGAGATTAAGTGATTTGCAATATCGCACAATGGTAACTACGGAGTACACTAATTAAATTCTTACAGGTAAGTACATAAGTAAACTAATTAGTTAATTAGACATGTTACGAGTTCTAAGAAATATTTTTCGACAACTGTCTAATTTTTTTATTATTATGTCTAAATGAAGGTATTTTTTTAAATCATTAAATTCTACTAATGTCAAAGTAAAGATCAATCGATAAGTTAGTTATTTTATTAACGCTAATAATAGGCATTAAATAAAAAGAAAAATAAATTAAAAAGGTATTTTTTAATAGTTGATAAAATTTATATAAAACAAAACATAGGTACAAAAGTATGCAAAAATATAAATAGGTACAAGAATAGTAATATAAAATATTTAAAAATAAATCAATTGCAAAACATAGTTACGTACCAAAGCTAAATAACGAAAGATCATGAAAAAATTACATTGAATAGAATTATAATTAAAAGCACAAAAAGTTTCTAGTTTTCCTTATCACTCTCGTCGATTTCTGAATCAGAATCTAGATTGCCTAGAAACTCAAAGTCAGTTTCTTGAAACTGAATTAAATTGAGGGTTTCAGGAAATAAATCCTCCTTTTTCTTGGCATCTAACTTGGGCCTTTGTACATTTATAAAAGGATCCGAAGAAACAACTAACATATTAAGGATATCATGATTCGAATCTTGCCTGCTCTTTTTCTGCGAATGATGTTCCCGAAACCTCCTAAAATCTTTATTGCGAGACTCGGATGCTTCTTCCGAGAGACTTCCTATGGGTACAACATCATTCTTCTCGATTATGTCTGCCCCGTGTATAAGTAATTTGTGGACGGTTGATGACATATAGTACCAGTCATATAATTCCACGTACCTCTCTGCTGTTTTGAAGGCATAATCTTTAAATTTAATTATATCTACTTTTTCCCCGGAAGTTATTGCCTGTAAAATCACAGCAAATCTTCTTATTAGTTCTTTGTCCAACCCAGTAATGGCTGCAGTTTTATGGGGAAATTTGAAAAACTTTCTTGCAGTGTTGCCGTCATTAGTAGTTCCGGAACCTTGTTTAACAATGTCAATCAATAGATTTAATTCGTCTTTAAATTTGTCTTGAATAATCTTTTTTCTCTTACTTAGCATTTCTTTGTGCTCGTTACCTCTCGCAGCCCACTCTTTAAAATCTAGTCTATACGAAATATGTAGTAAACATTCCATACAATTTATACGGGCGTGTAGAGATGACAATCCAAACTCGTATATATCAGAAGATACGGTCTTTGCTGTTACTACACTCAAACGGTTCATTTCTGTCGGTTTTGCCAGACACAAATAGCATGATGAACTTGATCTGGCTTGAGACAAATACGTGCAGACTTTACCATCGATCATTGTCATCATTAGGTGATGATTCACCCTGTTTCTATTATTGCACTCTGTAGGAATGAGAGCCTTAATTTCTTCATCCATTCGTCGTTTGTGTTCGATGACTACTGCTTCGCTTTCCTTCACAAAAGTAAATTGAACTGGACGACAATACATTGCTGAGCATGGTTTTGGGTTCATCCACAAAGTATTGTCTCCATCAGTCAGTTTTAGTGGCACCAAGGAAGTCATGAAAATACTTAAATCGTCTTGATCGCTATCCATTTTCTGCTTGTATCGGCTTTGGTTTGACGCACCATCGAAACCCCATTTAGATATCAATTTTAAATCCTTATTTTGCACATCATCGTTAGGAAAACTTTGGAGGATTCTTTTGACCGTAATGTCGAGTAAAGCTTGAAGGGTTATTCTTGCCGATGAATCGGTCACTAACACTGATTGCTTCGGAGGATAGCATGCCAGCTTGGTTTGTTGCACTTTATAGTAGGATGGATAAATATCCTTTCTACCTTCCCGAATAGCTGACTCTCGTAAAGTGATGTATTGCCACTTTGATAATTTTAATGAAAGGAGTAATCCAAGTGCTTTTTCTGGTGTAAATAAGATAGTTTTCACCGGTTGCTTAAGCGTTTCCTTAATTTTAGAGGCTGCTTCAGGATGTTTCAGCATATATTCGATTACAGATGCGATATCCTCACAACCTTCTTCCTTAAAACGCGCTGCTGCTGTATATGCCAATTCACTGGGATTGTCAGTTTTATGCTCATCAGATCTTCTCTTCTTCTGTTTGCTTTCCAGATCTTCGAATGGTTTTCGTGACCTCTTTGTCATTGTACCAACAGAGTATGATGTTGAGGGTTCTGGAGAGATTGATCTTGATCCCTCAGCAACAGTTGGTTCTTGAGCGACTAAATTTATACAACTTGGCCAATCGATAGTTGCTTGCAGCCAAATTTCGTATTGTTTTCTAAAAGTATCAAGAATTCGGTGAGATTTTTGCCACCTTTGTGATGCAGCTCGTACAAATCTCCGACAAAATTCTTTTAGAGTCACTTGATCTTCAACGGAAAGACAAACGTCTAGGCGGGATATAACTTCACTAAACAATACCTCATGATCAAATGAAGTACTCTTACATTTTAGAAGAACGAATAGGTCTAAATTGGTATTTAAATTTTCCATTATAAAATTTCACAGTGATATGTTAGGGGCAACAAAGCTTAGAATAAACTAAATTATGATGCAAAATGTTAACCATTTTATATTTCAGTCCAACATTAGTTAACGACCTCATTAGACAGTTGTCGAAAATATTTCTTAGAACATATCTAATTAACTATTTAAGTTACTTATGTACTTACCTGTAAGATTTTAATTAGTGTAATCCGTAGTTACCATTGTGCGACATTGCAAATCACTTAATCTCTTATTCAGAACTCATTAGAAGGCTAATTTATTATTCAGTAGTTTACCTGTATGCAAAGTTCAGTAATGGTATCCAATTAACTGTTTTAAAACATATATACTATGTTAGGCAAAAATAATTTTCTTGATATTTTAACAAATAACTGGCGAAGATTTAGTATTATATGCATATAACGTGTTGTTTCTTTACTTATACAGCAAAACAAATCGTTTAATGTTAAAAAAAATTAATTAAAAATAAGATGATTTTTAAAAAAAATTCTGCAGCAGGTACCGTTATATGAAGTATGTCAAAAAATCACAAATAATTAGTCCTATAACCATCTCTGAGGATATTACGGTTTTCCTTGCAAGTTCAGAGATATTCAGATTTTTCATGCTAGCTCCATACATTTTTTTCGAAAAAACCTTATAATAAATTCATTTTTGTGCGGAGTTAGCTCAGATGACATTGTTATGTGTATAATAGCTAATAGAAGCCATATCCGTCAACAAAACGAACATCTAGCAACTTTCATTTCTATGTCTATGGAGGTCGATTTTCAGCCCACAGTGCGTCGTTTCGGTGGGGAGCAAGATTTGCTCCCCATCCGGTGCTCCGCCGGCTTTCCTGCAGCAGAACAGAGGCTGCAGGAAGGTTTTGCGGCGGAGCAGGCGGCGGCCTTGTGGCCGGGCTGACCGCAGCGATAGCAGAGATCGCTGCGGTCAGTTTCGGCGGTGCATTGCTGCCTCACGTGCCCCGGTTCGAGGCAGCGGTAGCACCGCCTAGGCCTCGGCGCTAGGAGATTCACCTGAGCCGAGACCATCCCGACCAGCAAACGGCCGGCCGCCACCTTCTTCGCCGCGGCGATGGGGCAGTGCACCACCACCGTGCACAGACCACCATTGCCGCGGCGCATATCCCCCACCTTGACCTGCGCCTGAGGGCAGGCTCCGGCTTGTGCCACCGCAGCGGCGACATCCTCAGAGGAGGCCGAGTCGTCCAGCCCGGTTATCCGCATTTCTGCGGACTTCACCGGGCGGGAGATCTTGACCTCCTCAGGTGAGAACAGGGAGCGGAGTTTATCCGCTACCCTGTCCGCCTTGTCGCCGGAGGTGGCACCTGGGACCTCCAGAATTCTGGCCCCAGTGGCGGCAACCTTAAAGTGGACGCCTCCGGCGAGGCCCATCTCGGCGAGATTGTCTCTCATAGCCTGAGTGGCCTGCCGGAGGACGCCCGCATAGCTGCCGCCCTGCCGGAGCCCCTCCTCTGTCAGCTCCACCAGAATGGCGGTGGAGCGCGGGGAGCGCAGGTCGGCCGGGCGGAGGCCCCTCTTTTTGCTGGGGGCCGGGATAGCCCGGGAGGCCTTCTTTTTCCTCTTCCTCTTCTTCTTGGTGACCTCCGTCCACGGCTGTTCAGCCGAGGTAGAGGCCACCGAGGTGGGTTGGGCATGGGGACCGGGACGCGGTGGCGCCTCAGTGGCAGTCGCCCTCCCCTTGCCCTTCCCTTTCCTCTTGGAAGAAGAAGAGGAAGCCAGCGGATTGGGGGCAGATGTCTGCCGTACCACCGGTCGGCCGGAGGGCGCCGGGTCAGCTGGCACACCTCCGACCATCCGGGGGCGGCCCCCGAGCGGAGGGCCCGGGGTCAGGATGGGCACGAGGCCGTGGTTGGCCAGGCACGCTTCAACTACGTTGCGCGCCTGAGCCACCGTGGCCCGCATAAGCTCCTCCGCCCAAGCGGGACGCCGGTCCTCCACGGGAGTGATGGTCGACGCTGTGCGCCGCGGGAGGAGCGGGAACTCCTCCCTCGGCCTCCTGGCAGGCGCCCTGGTGGTGGCCGGGGGCGCCTTGGCTGCGTCGGCCCGAGCGGCAATGGCAGTGGCCGCCTTCATGGCCGCCACCTCCGCCCGGAGCTCCGCCAGCTGCCTATGCAGCCCCTCATGCCAGGAACCTTTTTTTTTTTTTTTGATACCCAGGAAAAAATGCTTGATGCACTACCCGCCGGCTAGGGGACGGCACCGGCGGGGCGTGTGGGACTCACCAGCCTATTGCTGGTATACCCACTAAAAAAACCTGGGGTGTTCCCTCTCTCACCCAGTGGGGGGGGCCTGTTGGGAGTCTAAAAAGATTCATCCATAGCAGGCCCCCCCGTGTGGGTGCCGGCCGGGTCAATGGGACCCGACCTCCTCTCGTCCCCGGGGGAGAGCATTTCGCAGCTCTCCCCTTTCGACGTTAGAAGGCGCGCGGGAACACCGCGCGCGCCCTCTATGGGTTCTTACTCACGGGTGGCAGGGTCCCCTGAGGCCTTGCCACCCAGAACCCTTAGGTGGGGGGCAGGAGAGCGACATAAGCGCGTTTCCTGCGCCCCCTCCTCCGGCGGCGGATGTCCGGGGCGTAAGGATCTTCCTCATGCCCCCGCTCCGCCGCCTCCTTCTGCGAGATGACAGCCTCGCAGAAGGACCTCATTGCGCCCCAGCACCTGTCGTCACCGACCATCATGGATACGACGGTCGGCAACGAGAGGTCGGGGCCAATCACGGCGACCAGGGCACAGCGCTCCTCGGCCCACGCCGGGCACTCCTCCAGCGTGTGCTGCGCCGTGTCCCGGTCGCACTCCTCGCAGTGGTGACACCTGGTTGTCGGCTCCCTACCGGCTATCTTGCACAGGTACTCTCCGAAACAGCCGTGTCCGGAGAGCACCTGAGTAAGCCGGTAGGTGAGCGGTCCGCGCCGTCTGTCCATCCACTGCCTTAGCACCGGACGGACAGCCTCGACGGTCCTCACCCCGTAGCGGGGCTGGGCCAGCCTTTCCCCCCACTTGGCCTCGAGGACCAGTCGAGCCTGGGACCTTCGCGTCTCCACCGCCCCGTGAGTGGGTTCCTCACCATGGAGCCGGAGGTCCACGCGCCAGTGATACACCGACGCTTGGACCTCCGCCTCCAAATCCCAGGGCGGCGATGCCGCCAGGATGCACGCCGCCTCAAAGGAGACGGTGCGGTACGCCCGCGACACCCTGATCGCCATCGCCCTCTGAGGTTTCCTCAAGAGGGCGATGTTTCGGCGATCGAGGGCGCCGGCCCAAATGGGCGACCCGTAAAGGGCCATCGACCGCACCACCCCCAAATAGAGGTGGCGGCAGACGACACTCGGCCCCCCGATATTCGGCAGCAGAGAGCTAAGCGCTCCCGCCGCCGACATCAGCCGGGGGGCCAGGCGGCTAAAATGGACGCGAAAGTTCCAGCGGCCGTCGAGGTGGAGCCCCAAGTATTTCATACTCGGCTCCACCCCGATGCGGACCCCTCCAACTATGATGTGGGCATCTGGTGGCGGCGCCCGCCGAGGCCCATGAAATAACAGGGCCTCGGACTTTTCCAGCGCCACCTCCAGTCCCAACATCCTAATTCTACCGACAACCAGGGCCACCCCTGCCGTGGCAAGACGGGCAGCTGCCCCGTAATCCTCTCCCCGGGCCGTGACCAGCGTGTCGTCGGCGTAACAAGTTACGCCGACGCCCGGGGGCAGGGCGCCCCGCAGAACCCAGTCGTAGCCGATGTTCCACAGGATCGGTCCAAGAACGGAAGCCTGCGGAACACCGCACGACACCTCCCTCCGGAACGTCTCTCCGTTCCGCCCCACACAGAATACGCTCCTCTGGTGCAGGTAGTCCCCGACTATTCGGCGCAGGTAGGGAGGCACTCCATGAAATCGGAGCGCCTCCTTAATAGTCGCCCACGGCAGGGTGTTGAACGCGTTGGCGATGTCCAAGGACACCGCCAACACCACCCCGCGCGAGGCGACCGCCTCATCCGAGAGGGCCTTGACGCGACTGATCGCGTCAATCGTCGATCGGCCCTCTCGGAATCCGAACTGATGTTCGGACAAGTCGGGGCCCACCCGCACCAGGTGCCTGGAGAGGCGGGCAACCACTATACGCTCAAAGAGCTTGCCCACCTCATCCAACAGCACTATGGGGCGGTACGCGGAGGGAGAGTCCGCGGGGCGGCCCTCCTTTCTCAGGAGGACCAGCTTACCCGTCTTCCACATGGCAGGGAACCGTCCCGACTCCAAACAGGCGCTAAACAGCCTGAGGAGCCGGTCCCCTAGGGCGTCGTAGGCCAAAACCCAGGCGCGGCCAGGAATTCCGTCCGGCCCCGGGGCGGTGTTTTTGCCCCGGAGCCGAACCATTGCCGCGCCGAGCTCCGCCATTGTAACCTCTGGCGCCCCGGCATCGGCACCGCCCTCCTCAATATCGGGCGGCGCCATTTCGGGAGGCGTGTGCTCCGCTCTCGAAGGAAAGAGAGCGGAGACCACCTCCTCTAATTGCCGGGGCTGGAGACTCTCGGTGACCGGTGGGGCCCAGGGGCGCAACTTGCCCCTGACCGCCTTGTACGGGCGGCCCCACGGATCTGCCTCGAGAGTCCCCAGGAACTCTTCCCATCTTTGGGTTTTGGCCTCACTGATGGCGGACTGCAGGGCGTGCTTCCGCTGTACGTAATCGCCCCGCAGCCGTGCCTCCACGGTCGGGTCACGGTACCGCCTGCGTCGGCGGTACCTAGTGTACTGGCGACGCGCCGCAATGCAAGCGGCGCGTTTCTGACTAATGTCGTCAGACCACCAGTACACCTGACGCCTAGGAGGTCGAGCACTGGCCCGGGGCATCGACGCGTCGCAAATCCGCGTCATCGCGCCCCGGAACCACTCCGCCTCTAGCTCAACCTCCACAGGCCCTTCGCCCATTGGGGTCCAGGCCTGGACGATGGAGGCTTCCACCAGCACGTCTACGTTGAGACGTTTCAACGCCCATCGTGGGGACGACGGGGTGTGCACTCTCCTCGGGCGATCGTCCGGGATCGCCGGCGAGGCGGAGATGTCGAACCGCACGTAACGGTGGTCCGACAGTGACTCCGCCTCGACCAGCACTTGCCAGTCCCGGACGCGGCGCGCTACGGCAGGGCTTGCGAACGAAATGTCCACAATGGACTCGCCCTGCCAGCGCACGCACGTGGCGACCGATCCCCGGTTAAGGACCACGAGACCGGTCGCAATCGCCCACTCCTCCAGCGCGTCGCCGCGAGCGTCGGTGACAGGGGATCCCCAAGCCGTTGATTTGGCATTGAAGTCCCCCGCCACCACGATCGGACGCGATGGGTACCGGTTAATAACGGCCCCCACCGCGCCCAAAAATTGCTCAAACTCGGCGAGGCGCCGGTTCGGAGAAAAGTACACCCCGATCAGGACGGTTCCCTCCCAATCAACACATATATAACCCTCGCCCCTGTCTGTCATCACCAGGAGCGAGGGTCCGGACGAAACAATGGCCGCCGAGCCTCCGAGGTCCCCAAACCAGTTGTGTCGGCTGGGGACGCAGTAAGGCTCGGCGACCACGGCGATGTCTATTGACCACTCCGCCATGTGCTGCAGCAAGATATCCTGCGCCCTGGCGGAGTGGTTAATATTCACCTGTAGGAGGCGATGGGCCATAATTAATTATGTGTCCATCGCCTCCGTACTGCTCCTTGCTTGGGACGGGGCCGGGGCGGCCGGAGTCCCGGCGACCGCCCCTCTGGCCCTACGTCGTTTCGGTGGGGAGCAAGATTTGCTCCCCATCCGGTGCTCCGCCGGCTTTCCTGCAGCAGAACAGAGGCTGCAGGAAGGTTTTGCGGCGGAGCAGGCGGCGGCCTTATGGCCGGGCTGACCGCAGCGATAGCAGAGATCGCTGCGGTCAGTTTCGGCGGTGCATTGCTGCCTCACGTGCCCCGGTTCGAGGCAGCGGTAGCACCGCCTAGGCCTCGGCTCCAGGAGATTCACCTGAGCCGAGACCATCCCGACCAGCAAACGGCCGGCCGCCACCTTTTTCGCCGCGGCGATGGGGCAGCGCACCACCACCGTGCCCAGGCCACTATCGCCGCGGCGCATCTCCCCCACCCTGACCTGCACCAGGGAGCAGGCTCCGGCTTGTGCCACCGCAGCGGCGACATCCTCAGAGGAGGCCGAGTCGTCCAGCCCGGTTATCCGCATTTCTGCGGACTTCACCGGGCTGGAGATCTTGACCTCCTCAGGCGAGAACAGGGAGCGGAGTTTATCCGCTACCCTGTCCGCCTTGTCGCCGGAGGTGGCACCTGGGACCTCCAGAATTCTGGCCCCAGTGGCGGCAACCTTGAATTGGACGCCTCCGGCGAGGCCCATCTCGGCGAGATTGTCTCTCATAGCCTGAGTGGCCTGCCGGAGGACGCCCGCATAGCTGCCGCCCTGCCGGAGCCCCTCCTCTGTCAGCTCCACCACAATGGCGGTGGAGCGCGGGGGGCGCAGGTCAGCTGGGCGGAGGCCCTTCTTCTTGCTCACCGGGGGAGCCTGGGAGGCCTTCTTCTTCTTCTTCTTCCTCCTCTTCTTCCCGACGACCTCTGTCCACGGCTGCTCAGCCGAAGTAGAGGCCACCGGGGCGGGTTGGGGCTGGGAGGCGGGGCGCCGCGGCGCCACAGCGGCGGTCGCCCTCCCCTTGCCCTTCCCCTTCCCCTTAGAAGAGGAGGCCGATAGTGTGGGGGCAGATGTCTGCCGCGCAACCGGTGGACTGGAGGGCGCCGGGCCAGCCGGCGTGCCTCCTATCATCCGGGGGCGGCCCCCGAGCGGAGGGCCCAGGGTGGGGACGGGCGTGAGGCCATAGTTGGCCAGGCACGCATCAACTACGTTGCGCGCCTGAGCCACCGTGGCCCGCATCAGTTCGTCCGCCCAGGCGGGACGCCGGTCCTCCGCGGGGGTGAGGGGCCGCGCTGTGCGCCGCGGGAGGGGTGGGAACTCCTCCCGTGGCCTCCCGGCAGGCGCCCCGGCGGCGGCCGAGGGCGTCTTGGCGGCGTTGGCCCGAGCGGCAGTGGCAGCGGCCACCTTCATGGCCGTCACCTCCGCCCGGAGCTTCGCCAGCTGCCTATGCAGCCCCTCATTCTCTGACCTCCAGCGCCTCTGAAGATCGGAGGAAGTCCGCCCCCACAGGTCGAAGAAGGCTTCCCTCATTTCCTTCGTAGCTTCTTTAAGGTCCCGGACGAACCCCCCCTTTAAATTGCCGGACCGGGCCGCCACCCTCAGGACGGTCTCGGCGCCAACCTCGAACCGCTGTCTGAGGTCGGCAACCGAGTCCCCAGCCGAGGGGGACGCATCCGGGACCTCAGCCGTCTTGGGGGCATCCCGACGGGCAGATAAAGGCTGCCCTGGGAGCCTCCTAGTGGAGGGAGGCGGCATCGGGGAACCAGCGCCCTCTCGACAGGGCATCCCCTCCACTACCTCAACCTCCGTGTCCGAGCACGAACGCGTTGGCACGGGATGCGACGTCTTCCGGCGCTTCGCGGAAGCGCCAGGCGTCGCCCTGAGCTTGCGGGAGAGGGAAGCAGGACTATCCCCCCCCTCCTCCCTCTCCCGTCGAGCCGCCGACGAGCACCGGCTCTGAGGCCGACTGGCCTCCGAACCGGAGCCCGCCTCGGACCCAGACTCGACGCTGACGGAGCTCCTCCGGCTTCCGTCAGGCGTCGACGCGCTAGTGGGCGTGCATGCCCCCGTTTCTCCGCCATCGCCAGCGCGTGGTCGTAGAGGGCGTTTAAAGCGCCCTTTGGAGTCGCGCAATACGCCTCCACGCTCCTCCGTCTTCTTCTCATTAGGTTTTTGTGTTATAAAATTTTCCATATTGTTCCCACGTGTGGAGCCGATCTAAACTCGACCCCCGGGTGACGCTCATTCCGGGGGAAGGCCTACATACTGCTGGGGGACGGCAGGTACCCAGAGGTTTTTACAACTTCGCTGTTGGGTGGTGTGAGTTTTCCTTCTCGCGGGCCGGCCAACTAAGGCAAGCCCCTCGGTCCCGTTGAGCCGCTAGACATGATCAACGACACTCAACGGGTAACGAGTTCATTGGAGCAGGGTTGGGTTTCCCCTCCCCTATGTGCTCCCGCCCGGGCCTTACAGGCCCCACTGGTGATTTTTATAGAGGTTTTCTTCCTCGCAGCCCGAAGGCCCCCGGTCCTGTCAGTTCAGGATTACGGGTTGGGCCGGATGGGGGTCCATGCTGGACCGATCCACCCGCCCCAAAACCGCCCGACTGGGCAGGAAGCCTAAGCTTCCCAAACCGGTCTAACGGCCACCACTAGTGATAGAGGAAGACAACCTCTCTAAAAAATAGAGAGGTTGTCTTCCTCCATCGCCCCGCGTGTTGAGCCGGATGGGGGTCCATGTTGGACCAATCCACCCGCCCCAACACCCCAAAACCGCCTAACTGGGCAGGACGCCTACACCTAGACCTAAAAACCTAACAACCCTAACCTAAAACCCTAACATCCTAAATATATATATATATATATACATACACAAACACATATATATATATATATACATATATACCTTTTTTTTTTTTTTGATACCCAGGAAAAAATGCTTGATGCACTACCCGCCGGCTAGGGGACGGCACCGGCGGGGCGTGTGGGACTCACCAGCCTATTGCTGGTATACCCACTAAAAAAACCTGGGGTGTTCCCTCTCTCACCCAGTGGGGGGGGCCTGTTGGGAGTCTAAAAAGATTCATCCATAGCAGGCCCCCCCGTGTGGGTGCCGGCCGGGTCAATGGGACCCGACCTCCTCTCGTCCCCGGGGGAGAGCATTTCACCGCTCTCCCCTTTCGACGTTAGAAGGCGCGCGGGAACACCGCGCGCGCCCTCTATGGGTTCTTACTCACGGGTGGCAGGGTCCCCTGAGGCCTTGCCACCCAGAACCCTTAGGTGGGGGGCAGGAGAGCGACATAAGCGCGTCTCCTGCGCCCCCTCCTCCGGCGGCGGATGTCCGGGGCGTAAGGATCTTCCTCACGCCCCCGCTCCGCCGCCTCCTTCTGCGAGATGACAGCCTCGCAGAAGGACCTCATTGCACCCCAGCACCTGTCGTCGCCGACCATCATGGATACGACGGTCGGCAACGAGAGGTCGGGGCCAATCACGGCGACCAGGGCACAGCGCTCCTCGGCCCACGCCGGACACTCCTCCAGCGTGTGCTGCGCCGTGTCCCGGTCGCACTCCTCGCAGTGGTGACACCTGGTTGTCGGCTCCCTACCAGCTATCTTGCACAGGTACTCTCCGAAACAGCCGTGTCCGGAGAGCACCTGAGTAAGCCGGTAGGTGAGCGGTCCGCGCCGTCTGTCCGTCCATTGCCTTAGCACCGGACGGACAGCCTCGACTGTCCTCACCCCATAGCGGGGCTGGGCCAGTCGCTCCTCCCACCTGGCCTCGAGGACCAGTCGAGCCTGGGACCTTCGCGTCTCCACCGCCCCGTGAGTGGGTTCCTCACCATGGAGCCGGAGGTCCACGCGCCAGTGATACACCGACGCTTGGACCTCCACCTCCAAATCCCAGGGCGGCGATGCCGCCAGGACGCACGCCGCCTCAAAGGAGACGGTGCGGTACGCCCGCGACACCCTGATCGCCATCGCCCTCTGAGGTTTCCTCAGAAGGGCGATGTTTCGGCGATCGAGGGCGCCGGCCCAAATGGGCGACCCGTAGAGGGCCATCGACCGCACCACCCCCAGATAGAGGCGGCGGCAGACGACACTCGGCCCCCCGATATTCGGCAGCAGAGAGCTAAGCGCTCCCGCCGCCGACATCAGCCGGGGGGCCAGGCGGCTAAAATGGACGCGAAAGTTCCAGCGGCCGTCGAGGTGGAGCCCCAAGTATTTCATACTCGGCTCCACCCCGATGCGGACCCCTCCAACTATGATGTGGGCATCTGGTGGCGGCGCCCGCCGAGGCCCATGAAATAACAGGGCCTCGGACTTTTCCAGCGCCACCTCCAGTCCCAACATCCTAATTCTACCGACAACCAGGGCCACCCCTGCCGTGGCAAGACGGGCAGCTGCCCCGTAATCCTCTCCCCGGGCCGTGACCAGCGTGTCGTCGGCGTAACAAGTTACGCCGACGCCCGGGGGCAGAGCACCCCGCAGCACCCAGTCGTAGCCGATGTTCCACAGGGTCGGTCCAAGAACGGAACCCTGCGGAACACCGCACGACACCTCCCTCCGGAACGTCTCTCCGTTCCGCCCCACACAGAATACGCTCCTCTGGTGCAGGTAGTCCCCGACTATTCGGCGCAGGTAGGGAGGCACTCCATGAAATCGGAGCGCCTCCCTAATAGTCGCCCACGGCAGGGTGTTGAACGCGTTGGCGATGTCCAAGGACACCGCCAACACCACCCCGCGCGAGGCGACCGCCTCTTCCGAGAGGGCCTTGACACGACTGATCGCGTCAATCGTCGATCGGCCCTCTCGGAATCCGAACTGATGTTCGGACAAGTCGGGGCCCACCCGCACCAGGTGCCTGGAGAGGCGGGCAACCACTATACGCTCAAAGAGCTTGCCCACCTCATCCAACAGCACTATGGGGCGGTACGCGGAGGGAGAGTCCGCGGGGCGGCCCTCCTTTCTAAGGAGGACCAGCTTACCCATCTTCCACATGGAGGGGAACCGTCCCGACTCCAAACAGGCGCTAAACAGCCTGAGGAGCCGGTCCCCTAGGGCGTCGTAGGCCAAAACCAGGGCGCGGCCAGGAATTCCGTCCGGCCCCGGGGCGGTGTTTTTGCCCCGGAGCCGTACCATTGCCGCGCCGAGCTCCGCCATTGTTACCGCTGGCGCCCCGGCATCGGCACCGCCCTCCTCAATATCGGGCGGCGCCATTTCGGGAGGCGTGTGCTCCGCTCTCGAAGGAAAGAGAGCGGAGACCACCTCCTCTAATTGCCGGGGCTGGAGACTCTCGGTGACCGGTGGGGCCCAGGGGCGCAACTTGCCCCTGACCGCCTTGTACGGGCGGCCCCACGGATCTGCCTCGAGAGTCCCCAGGAACTCTTCCCATCTTTGGGTTTTGGCCTCACTGATGGCGGACTGCAGGGCGTGCTTCCGATGTACGTAATCGCCCCGCAGCCGTGCCTCCACGGTCGGGTCACGGTACCGCCTGCGTCGGCGGTACCTAGTGTACTGGCGACGCGCCGCAATGCAAGCGGCGCGTTTCTGACTAATGTCGTCAGACCACCAGTACACCTGACGCCTAGGAGGTCGAGCACTGGCCCGGGGCATCGACGCGTCGCAAATCCGCGTCATCGCACCCCGGAACCACTGCGCCTCTAGCTCAACCTCCACAGGCCCTTCGCCCATTGGGGTCCAGGCCTGGACGATGGAGGCTTCCACCAGCACGTCTACGTTGAGACGTTTCAACGCCCATCGTGGGGACGACGGGGTGTGCACTCTCCTCGGGCGATCGTCCGGGAACGCCGGCGAGGCGGAGATGTCGAACCGCACGTAACGGTGGTCCGACAGTGACTCCGCCTCGACCAGCACTTGCCAGTCCCGGACGCGGCGCGCTACGGCAGGGCTTGCGAACGAAATGTCCACAATGGACTCGCCCTGCCAGCGCACGCACGTGGCGACCGATCCCCGGTTAAGGACCACGAGACCGGTCGCAATCGCCCACTCCTCCAGCGCGTCGCCGCGAGCGTCGGTGACAGGGGATCCCCAAGCCGTTGATTTGGCATTGAAGTCCCCCGCCACCACGATCGGACGCGATGGGTACCGGTTAATAACGGCCCCCACCGCGCCCAAAAATTGCTCAAACTCGGCGAGGCGCCGGTTCGGAGAAAAGTACACCCCGATCAGGACGGTTCCCTCCCAATCAACACATATATAACCCTCGCCCCTGTCTGTCATCACCAGGAGCGAGGGTCCGGACGAAACAATGGCCGCCGAGCCTCCGAGGTCCCCAAACCAGTTGTGTCGGCTGGGGACGCAGTAAGGCTCGGCGACCACAGCGATGTCTATTGACCACTCCGCCATGTGCTGCAGCAAGATATCCTGCGCCCTGGCGGAGTGGTTAATATTCACCTGTAGGAGGCGATGGGCCATAATTAATTATGTGTCCATCGCCTCCGTACTGCTCCCTGCTTGGGACGGGGCCGGGGCGGCCGGAGTCCCGGCGACCGCCCCTCTGGCCCTACGTCGCACTGTGGGCTGAAAATCGACCTCCATAGACATAGAAATGAAAGTTGCTAGATGTTCGTTTTGTTGACAGATATGGCTTCTATTAGCTATTATACACATAACAATGTCGTCTGAGCTAACTCCGCACAGAAATGAATTTATTATAAGGTTTTTTCGAAAAAAATGTATGGAGCTAGCATGAAAAATCTGAATATCTCTGAACTTGCAAGGAAAACCGTAATATCCTCAGAGATGGTTATAGGACTAATTATTTGTGATTTTTTGACATACTTCATATAACGGTACCTGCTGCAGAATTTTTTTTAAAAATCATCTAAGTTTTAATTAATTTTTTTTAACATTAAACGATTTGTTTTATTGTAAAAGTAAAGAAACAACACGTTATATGCATATAATACTAAATCTTCGCCAGTTATTTGTTAAAATATCAAGAAAATTATTTTTGCCTTACATAGTATATATGTTTTAAAACAGGTAATTGGATACCATTACTAAACTTTGCATACAGGTAAACCACTGAATATTAAATTAGCCTTCTAATGAGTTCTGAATAAGAGATTAAGTGATTTGCAATATCGCACAATGGTAACTACGGAGTACACTAATTAAATTCTTACAGGTAAGTACATAAGTAAACTAATTAGTTAATTAGACATGTTACGAGTTCTAAGAAATATTTTTCGACAACTGTCTAATTTTTTTATTATTATGTCTAAATGAAGGTATTTTTTTAAATCATTAAATTCTACTAATGTCAAAGTAAAGATCAATCGATAAGTTAGTTATTTTATTAACGCTAATAATAGGCATTAAATAAAAAGAAAAATAAATTAAAAAGGTATTTTTTAATAGTTGATAAAATTTATATAAAACAAAACATAGGTACAAAAGTATGCAAAAATATAAATAGGTACAAGAATAGTAATATAAAATATTTAAAAATAAATCAATTGCAAAACATAGTTACGTACCAAAGCTAAATAACGAAAGATCATGAAAAAATTACATTGAATAGAATTATAATTAAAAGCACAAAAAGTTTCTAGTTTTCCTTATCACTCTCGTCGATTTCTGAATCAGAATCTAGATTGCCTAGAAACTCAAAGTCAGTTTCTTGAAACTGAATTAAATTGAGGGTTTCAGGAAATAAATCCTCCTTTTTCTTGGCATCTAACTTGGGCCTTTGTACATTTATAAAAGGATCCGAAGAAACAACTAACATATTAAGGATATCATGATTCGAATCTTGCCTGCTCTTTTTCTGCGAATGATGTTCCCGAAACCTCCTAAAATCTTTATTGCGAGACTCGGATGCTTCTTCCGAGAGACTTCCTATGGGTACAACATCATTCTTCTCGATTATGTCTGCCCCGTGTATAAGTAATTTGTGGACGGTTGATGACATATAGTACCAGTCATATAATTCCACGTACCTCTCTGCTGTTTTGAAGGCATAATCTTTAAATTTAATTATATCTACTTTTTCCCCGGAAGTTATTGCCTGTAAAATCACAGCAAATCTTCTTATTAGTTCTTTGTCCAACCCAGTAATGGCTGCAGTTTTATGGGGAAATTTGAAAAACTTTCTTGCAGTGTTGCCGTCATTAGTAGTTCCGGAACCTTGTTTAACAATGTCAATCAATAGATTTAATTCGTCTTTAAATTTGTCTTGAATAATCTTTTTTCTCTTACTTAGCATTTCTTTGTGCTCGTTACCTCTCGCAGCCCACTCTTTAAAATCTAGTCTATACGAAATATGTAGTAAACATTCCATACAATTTATACGGGCGTGTAGAGATGACAATCCAAACTCGTATATATCAGAAGATACGGTCTTTGCTGTTACTACACTCAAACGGTTCATTTCTGTCGGTTTTGCCAGACACAAATAGCATGATGAACTTGATCTGGCTTGAGACAAATACGTGCAGACTTTACCATCGATCATTGTCATCATTAGGTGATGATTCACCCTGTTTCTATTATTGCACTCTGTAGGAATGAGAGCCTTAATTTCTTCATCCATTCGTCGTTTGTGTTCGATGACTACTGCTTCGCTTTCCTTCACAAAAGTAAATTGAACTGGACGACAATACATTGCTGAGCATGGTTTTGGGTTCATCCACAAAGTATTGTCTCCATCAGTCAGTTTTAGTGGCACCAAGGAAGTCATGAAAATACTTAAATCGTCTTGATCGCTATCCATTTTCTGCTTGTATCGGCTTTGGTTTGACGCACCATCGAAACCCCATTTAGATATCAATTTTAAATCCTTATTTTGCACATCATCGTTAGGAAAACTTTGGAGGATTCTTTTGACCGTAATGTCGAGTAAAGCTTGAAGGGTTATTCTTGCCGATGAATCGGTCACTAACACTGATTGCTTCGGAGGATAGCATGCCAGCTTGGTTTGTTGCACTTTATAGTAGGATGGATAAATATCCTTTCTACCTTCCCGAATAGCTGACTCTCGTAAAGTGATGTATTGCCACTTTGATAATTTTAATGAAAGGAGTAATCCAAGTGCTTTTTCTGGTGTAAATAAGATAGTTTTCACCGGTTGCTTAAGCGTTTCCTTAATTTTAGAGGCTGCTTCAGGATGTTTCAGCATATATTCGATTACAGATGCGATATCCTCACAACCTTCTTCCTTAAAACGCGCTGCTGCTGTATATGCCAATTCACTGGGATTGTCAGTTTTATGCTCATCAGATCTTCTCTTCTTCTGTTTGCTTTCCAGATCTTCGAATGGTTTTCGTGACCTCTTTGTCATTGTACCAACAGAGTATGATGTTGAGGGTTCTGGAGAGATTGATCTTGATCCCTCAGCAACAGTTGGTTCTTGAGCGACTAAATTTATACAACTTGGCCAATCGATAGTTGCTTGCAGCCAAATTTCGTATTGTTTTCTAAAAGTATCAAGAATTCGGTGAGATTTTTGCCACCTTTGTGATGCAGCTCGTACAAATCTCCGACAAAATTCTTTTAGAGTCACTTGATCTTCAACGGAAAGACAAACGTCTAGGCGGGATATAACTTCACTAAACAATACCTCATGATCAAATGAAGTACTCTTACATTTTAGAAGAACGAATAGGTCTAAATTGGTATTTAAATTTTCCATTATAAAATTTCACAGTGATATGTTAGGGGCAACAAAGCTTAGAATAAACTAAATTATGATGCAAAATGTTAACCATTTTATATTTCAGTCCAACATTAGTTAACGACCTCATTAGACAGTTGTCGAAAATATTTCTTAGAACATATCTAATTAACTATTTAAGTTACTTATGTACTTACCTGTAAGATTTTAATTAGTGTAATCCGTAGTTACCATTGTGCGACATTGCAAATCACTTAATCTCTTATTCAGAACTCATTAGAAGGCTAATTTATTATTCAGTAGTTTACCTGTATGCAAAGTTCAGTAATGGTATCCAATTAACTGTTTTAAAACATATATACTATGTTAGGCAAAAATAATTTTCTTGATATTTTAACAAATAACTGGCGAAGATTTAGTATTATATGCATATAACGTGTTGTTTCTTTACTTATACAGCAAAACAAATCGTTTAATGTTAAAAAAAATTAATTAAAAATAAGATGATTTTTAAAAAAAATTCTGCAGCAGGTACCGTTATATGAAGTATGTCAAAAAATCACAAATAATTAGTCCTATAACCATCTCTGAGGATATTACGGTTTTCCTTGCAAGTTCAGAGATATTCAGATTTTTCATGCTAGCTCCATACATTTTTTTCGAAAAAACCTTATAATAAATTCATTTTTGTGCGGAGTTAGCTCAGATGACATTGTTATGTGTATAATAGCTAATAGAAGCCATATCCGTCAACAAAACGAACATCTAGCAACTTTCATTTCTATGTCTATGGAGGTCGATTTTCAGCCCACAGTGCGTCGTTTCGGTGGGGAGCAAGATTTGCTCCCCATCCGGTGCTCCGCCGGCTTTCCTGCAGCAGAACAGAGGCTGCAGGAAGGTTTTGCGGCGGAGCAGGCGGCGGCCTTGTGGCCGGGCTGACCGCAGCGATAGCAGAGATCGCTGCGGTCAGTTTCGGCGGTGCATTGCTGCCTCACGTGCCCCGGTTCGAGGCAGCGGTAGCACCGCCTAGGCCTCGGCGCTAGGAGATTCACCTGAGCCGAGACCATCCCGACCAGCAAACGGCCGGCCGCCACCTTCTTCGCCGCGGCGATGGGGCAGTGCACCACCACCGTGCACAGACCACCATTGCCGCGGCGCATATCCCCCACCTTGACCTGCGCCTGAGGGCAGGCTCCGGCTTGTGCCACCGCAGCGGCGACATCCTCAGAGGAGGCCGAGTCGTCCAGCCCGGTTATCCGCATTTCTGCGGACTTCACCGGGCGGGAGATCTTGACCTCCTCAGGTGAGAACAGGGAGCGGAGTTTATCCGCTACCCTGTCCGCCTTGTCGCCGGAGGTGGCACCTGGGACCTCCAGAATTCTGGCCCCAGTGGCGGCAACCTTAAAGTGGACGCCTCCGGCGAGGCCCATCTCGGCGAGATTGTCTCTCATAGCCTGAGTGGCCTGCCGGAGGACGCCCGCATAGCTGCCGCCCTGCCGGAGCCCCTCCTCTGTCAGCTCCACCAGAATGGCGGTGGAGCGCGGGGAGCGCAGGTCGGCCGGGCGGAGGCCCCTCTTTTTGCTGGGGGCCGGGATAGCCCGGGAGGCCTTCTTTTTCCTCTTCCTCTTCTTCTTGGTGACCTCCGTCCACGGCTGTTCAGCCGAGGTAGAGGCCACCGAGGTGGGTTGGGCATGGGGACCGGGACGCGGTGGCGCCTCAGTGGCAGTCGCCCTCCCCTTGCCCTTCCCTTTCCTCTTGGAAGAAGAAGAGGAAGCCAGCGGATTGGGGGCAGATGTCTGCCGTACCACCGGTCGGCCGGAGGGCGCCGGGTCAGCTGGCACACCTCCGACCATCCGGGGGCGGCCCCCGAGCGGAGGGCCCGGGGTCAGGATGGGCACGAGGCCGTGGTTGGCCAGGCACGCTTCAACTACGTTGCGCGCCTGAGCCACCGTGGCCCGCATAAGCTCCTCCGCCCAAGCGGGACGCCGGTCCTCCACGGGAGTGATGGTCGACGCTGTGCGCCGCGGGAGGAGCGGGAACTCCTCCCTCGGCCTCCTGGCAGGCGCCCTGGTGGTGGCCGGGGGCGCCTTGGCTGCGTCGGCCCGAGCGGCAATGGCAGTGGCCGCCTTCATGGCCGCCACCTCCGCCCGGAGCTCCGCCAGCTGCCTATGCAGCCCCTCATGCCAGGAACCTTTTTTTTTTTTTTTGATACCCAGGAAAAAATGCTTGATGCACTACCCGCCGGCTAGGGGACGGCACCGGCGGGGCGTGTGGGACTCACCAGCCTATTGCTGGTATACCCACTAAAAAAACCTGGGGTGTTCCCTCTCTCACCCAGTGGGGGGGGCCTGTTGGGAGTCTAAAAAGATTCATCCATAGCAGGCCCCCCCGTGTGGGTGCCGGCCGGGTCAATGGGACCCGACCTCCTCTCGTCCCCGGGGGAGAGCATTTCGCAGCTCTCCCCTTTCGACGTTAGAAGGCGCGCGGGAACACCGCGCGCGCCCTCTATGGGTTCTTACTCACGGGTGGCAGGGTCCCCTGAGGCCTTGCCACCCAGAACCCTTAGGTGGGGGGCAGGAGAGCGACATAAGCGCGTTTCCTGCGCCCCCTCCTCCGGCGGCGGATGTCCGGGGCGTAAGGATCTTCCTCATGCCCCCGCTCCGCCGCCTCCTTCTGCGAGATGACAGCCTCGCAGAAGGACCTCATTGCGCCCCAGCACCTGTCGTCACCGACCATCATGGATACGACGGTCGGCAACGAGAGGTCGGGGCCAATCACGGCGACCAGGGCACAGCGCTCCTCGGCCCACGCCGGGCACTCCTCCAGCGTGTGCTGCGCCGTGTCCCGGTCGCACTCCTCGCAGTGGTGACACCTGGTTGTCGGCTCCCTACCGGCTATCTTGCACAGGTACTCTCCGAAACAGCCGTGTCCGGAGAGCACCTGAGTAAGCCGGTAGGTGAGCGGTCCGCGCCGTCTGTCCATCCACTGCCTTAGCACCGGACGGACAGCCTCGACGGTCCTCACCCCGTAGCGGGGCTGGGCCAGCCTTTCCCCCCACTTGGCCTCGAGGACCAGTCGAGCCTGGGACCTTCGCGTCTCCACCGCCCCGTGAGTGGGTTCCTCACCATGGAGCCGGAGGTCCACGCGCCAGTGATACACCGACGCTTGGACCTCCGCCTCCAAATCCCAGGGCGGCGATGCCGCCAGGATGCACGCCGCCTCAAAGGAGACGGTGCGGTACGCCCGCGACACCCTGATCGCCATCGCCCTCTGAGGTTTCCTCAAGAGGGCGATGTTTCGGCGATCGAGGGCGCCGGCCCAAATGGGCGACCCGTAAAGGGCCATCGACCGCACCACCCCCAAATAGAGGTGGCGGCAGACGACACTCGGCCCCCCGATATTCGGCAGCAGAGAGCTAAGCGCTCCCGCCGCCGACATCAGCCGGGGGGCCAGGCGGCTAAAATGGACGCGAAAGTTCCAGCGGCCGTCGAGGTGGAGCCCCAAGTATTTCATACTCGGCTCCACCCCGATGCGGACCCCTCCAACTATGATGTGGGCATCTGGTGGCGGCGCCCGCCGAGGCCCATGAAATAACAGGGCCTCGGACTTTTCCAGCGCCACCTCCAGTCCCAACATCCTAATTCTACCGACAACCAGGGCCACCCCTGCCGTGGCAAGACGGGCAGCTGCCCCGTAATCCTCTCCCCGGGCCGTGACCAGCGTGTCGTCGGCGTAACAAGTTACGCCGACGCCCGGGGGCAGGGCGCCCCGCAGAACCCAGTCGTAGCCGATGTTCCACAGGATCGGTCCAAGAACGGAAGCCTGCGGAACACCGCACGACACCTCCCTCCGGAACGTCTCTCCGTTCCGCCCCACACAGAATACGCTCCTCTGGTGCAGGTAGTCCCCGACTATTCGGCGCAGGTAGGGAGGCACTCCATGAAATCGGAGCGCCTCCTTAATAGTCGCCCACGGCAGGGTGTTGAACGCGTTGGCGATGTCCAAGGACACCGCCAACACCACCCCGCGCGAGGCGACCGCCTCATCCGAGAGGGCCTTGACGCGACTGATCGCGTCAATCGTCGATCGGCCCTCTCGGAATCCGAACTGATGTTCGGACAAGTCGGGGCCCACCCGCACCAGGTGCCTGGAGAGGCGGGCAACCACTATACGCTCAAAGAGCTTGCCCACCTCATCCAACAGCACTATGGGGCGGTACGCGGAGGGAGAGTCCGCGGGGCGGCCCTCCTTTCTCAGGAGGACCAGCTTACCCGTCTTCCACATGGCAGGGAACCGTCCCGACTCCAAACAGGCGCTAAACAGCCTGAGGAGCCGGTCCCCTAGGGCGTCGTAGGCCAAAACCCAGGCGCGGCCAGGAATTCCGTCCGGCCCCGGGGCGGTGTTTTTGCCCCGGAGCCGAACCATTGCCGCGCCGAGCTCCGCCATTGTAACCTCTGGCGCCCCGGCATCGGCACCGCCCTCCTCAATATCGGGCGGCGCCATTTCGGGAGGCGTGTGCTCCGCTCTCGAAGGAAAGAGAGCGGAGACCACCTCCTCTAATTGCCGGGGCTGGAGACTCTCGGTGACCGGTGGGGCCCAGGGGCGCAACTTGCCCCTGACCGCCTTGTACGGGCGGCCCCACGGATCTGCCTCGAGAGTCCCCAGGAACTCTTCCCATCTTTGGGTTTTGGCCTCACTGATGGCGGACTGCAGGGCGTGCTTCCGCTGTACGTAATCGCCCCGCAGCCGTGCCTCCACGGTCGGGTCACGGTACCGCCTGCGTCGGCGGTACCTAGTGTACTGGCGACGCGCCGCAATGCAAGCGGCGCGTTTCTGACTAATGTCGTCAGACCACCAGTACACCTGACGCCTAGGAGGTCGAGCACTGGCCCGGGGCATCGACGCGTCGCAAATCCGCGTCATCGCGCCCCGGAACCACTCCGCCTCTAGCTCAACCTCCACAGGCCCTTCGCCCATTGGGGTCCAGGCCTGGACGATGGAGGCTTCCACCAGCACGTCTACGTTGAGACGTTTCAACGCCCATCGTGGGGACGACGGGGTGTGCACTCTCCTCGGGCGATCGTCCGGGATCGCCGGCGAGGCGGAGATGTCGAACCGCACGTAACGGTGGTCCGACAGTGACTCCGCCTCGACCAGCACTTGCCAGTCCCGGACGCGGCGCGCTACGGCAGGGCTTGCGAACGAAATGTCCACAATGGACTCGCCCTGCCAGCGCACGCACGTGGCGACCGATCCCCGGTTAAGGACCACGAGACCGGTCGCAATCGCCCACTCCTCCAGCGCGTCGCCGCGAGCGTCGGTGACAGGGGATCCCCAAGCCGTTGATTTGGCATTGAAGTCCCCCGCCACCACGATCGGACGCGATGGGTACCGGTTAATAACGGCCCCCACCGCGCCCAAAAATTGCTCAAACTCGGCGAGGCGCCGGTTCGGAGAAAAGTACACCCCGATCAGGACGGTTCCCTCCCAATCAACACATATATAACCCTCGCCCCTGTCTGTCATCACCAGGAGCGAGGGTCCGGACGAAACAATGGCCGCCGAGCCTCCGAGGTCCCCAAACCAGTTGTGTCGGCTGGGGACGCAGTAAGGCTCGGCGACCACGGCGATGTCTATTGACCACTCCGCCATGTGCTGCAGCAAGATATCCTGCGCCCTGGCGGAGTGGTTAATATTCACCTGTAGGAGGCGATGGGCCATAATTAATTATGTGTCCATCGCCTCCGTACTGCTCCTTGCTTGGGACGGGGCCGGGGCGGCCGGAGTCCCGGCGACCGCCCCTCTGGCCCTACGTCGTTTCGGTGGGGAGCAAGATTTGCTCCCCATCCGGTGCTCCGCCGGCTTTCCTGCAGCAGAACAGAGGCTGCAGGAAGGTTTTGCGGCGGAGCAGGCGGCGGCCTTATGGCCGGGCTGACCGCAGCGATAGCAGAGATCGCTGCGGTCAGTTTCGGCGGTGCATTGCTGCCTCACGTGCCCCGGTTCGAGGCAGCGGTAGCACCGCCTAGGCCTCGGCTCCAGGAGATTCACCTGAGCCGAGACCATCCCGACCAGCAAACGGCCGGCCGCCACCTTTTTCGCCGCGGCGATGGGGCAGCGCACCACCACCGTGCCCAGGCCACTATCGCCGCGGCGCATCTCCCCCACCCTGACCTGCACCAGGGAGCAGGCTCCGGCTTGTGCCACCGCAGCGGCGACATCCTCAGAGGAGGCCGAGTCGTCCAGCCCGGTTATCCGCATTTCTGCGGACTTCACCGGGCTGGAGATCTTGACCTCCTCAGGCGAGAACAGGGAGCGGAGTTTATCCGCTACCCTGTCCGCCTTGTCGCCGGAGGTGGCACCTGGGACCTCCAGAATTCTGGCCCCAGTGGCGGCAACCTTGAATTGGACGCCTCCGGCGAGGCCCATCTCGGCGAGATTGTCTCTCATAGCCTGAGTGGCCTGCCGGAGGACGCCCGCATAGCTGCCGCCCTGCCGGAGCCCCTCCTCTGTCAGCTCCACCACAATGGCGGTGGAGCGCGGGGGGCGCAGGTCAGCTGGGCGGAGGCCCTTCTTCTTGCTCACCGGGGGAGCCTGGGAGGCCTTCTTCTTCTTCTTCTTCCTCCTCTTCTTCCCGACGACCTCTGTCCACGGCTGCTCAGCCGAAGTAGAGGCCACCGGGGCGGGTTGGGGCTGGGAGGCGGGGCGCCGCGGCGCCACAGCGGCGGTCGCCCTCCCCTTGCCCTTCCCCTTCCCCTTAGAAGAGGAGGCCGATAGTGTGGGGGCAGATGTCTGCCGCGCAACCGGTGGACTGGAGGGCGCCGGGCCAGCCGGCGTGCCTCCTATCATCCGGGGGCGGCCCCCGAGCGGAGGGCCCAGGGTGGGGACGGGCGTGAGGCCATAGTTGGCCAGGCACGCATCAACTACGTTGCGCGCCTGAGCCACCGTGGCCCGCATCAGTTCGTCCGCCCAGGCGGGACGCCGGTCCTCCGCGGGGGTGAGGGGCCGCGCTGTGCGCCGCGGGAGGGGTGGGAACTCCTCCCGTGGCCTCCCGGCAGGCGCCCCGGCGGCGGCCGAGGGCGTCTTGGCGGCGTTGGCCCGAGCGGCAGTGGCAGCGGCCACCTTCATGGCCGTCACCTCCGCCCGGAGCTTCGCCAGCTGCCTATGCAGCCCCTCATTCTCTGACCTCCAGCGCCTCTGAAGATCGGAGGAAGTCCGCCCCCACAGGTCGAAGAAGGCTTCCCTCATTTCCTTCGTAGCTTCTTTAAGGTCCCGGACGAACCCCCCCTTTAAATTGCCGGACCGGGCCGCCACCCTCAGGACGGTCTCGGCGCCAACCTCGAACCGCTGTCTGAGGTCGGCAACCGAGTCCCCAGCCGAGGGGGACGCATCCGGGACCTCAGCCGTCTTGGGGGCATCCCGACGGGCAGATAAAGGCTGCCCTGGGAGCCTCCTAGTGGAGGGAGGCGGCATCGGGGAACCAGCGCCCTCTCGACAGGGCATCCCCTCCACTACCTCAACCTCCGTGTCCGAGCACGAACGCGTTGGCACGGGATGCGACGTCTTCCGGCGCTTCGCGGAAGCGCCAGGCGTCGCCCTGAGCTTGCGGGAGAGGGAAGCAGGACTATCCCCCCCCTCCTCCCTCTCCCGTCGAGCCGCCGACGAGCACCGGCTCTGAGGCCGACTGGCCTCCGAACCGGAGCCCGCCTCGGACCCAGACTCGACGCTGACGGAGCTCCTCCGGCTTCCGTCAGGCGTCGACGCGCTAGTGGGCGTGCATGCCCCCGTTTCTCCGCCATCGCCAGCGCGTGGTCGTAGAGGGCGTTTAAAGCGCCCTTTGGAGTCGCGCAATACGCCTCCACGCTCCTCCGTCTTCTTCTCATTAGGTTTTTGTGTTATAAAATTTTCCATATTGTTCCCACGTGTGGAGCCGATCTAAACTCGACCCCCGGGTGACGCTCATTCCGGGGGAAGGCCTACATACTGCTGGGGGACGGCAGGTACCCAGAGGTTTTTACAACTTCGCTGTTGGGTGGTGTGAGTTTTCCTTCTCGCGGGCCGGCCAACTAAGGCAAGCCCCTCGGTCCCGTTGAGCCGCTAGACATGATCAACGACACTCAACGGGTAACGAGTTCATTGGAGCAGGGTTGGGTTTCCCCTCCCCTATGTGCTCCCGCCCGGGCCTTACAGGCCCCACTGGTGATTTTTATAGAGGTTTTCTTCCTCGCAGCCCGAAGGCCCCCGGTCCTGTCAGTTCAGGATTACGGGTTGGGCCGGATGGGGGTCCATGCTGGACCGATCCACCCGCCCCAAAACCGCCCGACTGGGCAGGAAGCCTAAGCTTCCCAAACCGGTCTAACGGCCACCACTAGTGATAGAGGAAGACAACCTCTCTAAAAAATAGAGAGGTTGTCTTCCTCCATCGCCCCGCGTGTTGAGCCGGATGGGGGTCCATGTTGGACCAATCCACCCGCCCCAACACCCCAAAACCGCCTAACTGGGCAGGACGCCTACACCTAGACCTAAAAACCTAACAACCCTAACCTAAAACCCTAACATCCTAAATATATATATATATATATACATACACAAACACATATATATATATATATACATATATACCTTTTTTTTTTTTTTGATACCCAGGAAAAAATGCTTGATGCACTACCCGCCGGCTAGGGGACGGCACCGGCGGGGCGTGTGGGACTCACCAGCCTATTGCTGGTATACCCACTAAAAAAACCTGGGGTGTTCCCTCTCTCACCCAGTGGGGGGGGCCTGTTGGGAGTCTAAAAAGATTCATCCATAGCAGGCCCCCCCGTGTGGGTGCCGGCCGGGTCAATGGGACCCGACCTCCTCTCGTCCCCGGGGGAGAGCATTTCACCGCTCTCCCCTTTCGACGTTAGAAGGCGCGCGGGAACACCGCGCGCGCCCTCTATGGGTTCTTACTCACGGGTGGCAGGGTCCCCTGAGGCCTTGCCACCCAGAACCCTTAGGTGGGGGGCAGGAGAGCGACATAAGCGCGTCTCCTGCGCCCCCTCCTCCGGCGGCGGATGTCCGGGGCGTAAGGATCTTCCTCACGCCCCCGCTCCGCCGCCTCCTTCTGCGAGATGACAGCCTCGCAGAAGGACCTCATTGCACCCCAGCACCTGTCGTCGCCGACCATCATGGATACGACGGTCGGCAACGAGAGGTCGGGGCCAATCACGGCGACCAGGGCACAGCGCTCCTCGGCCCACGCCGGACACTCCTCCAGCGTGTGCTGCGCCGTGTCCCGGTCGCACTCCTCGCAGTGGTGACACCTGGTTGTCGGCTCCCTACCAGCTATCTTGCACAGGTACTCTCCGAAACAGCCGTGTCCGGAGAGCACCTGAGTAAGCCGGTAGGTGAGCGGTCCGCGCCGTCTGTCCGTCCATTGCCTTAGCACCGGACGGACAGCCTCGACTGTCCTCACCCCATAGCGGGGCTGGGCCAGTCGCTCCTCCCACCTGGCCTCGAGGACCAGTCGAGCCTGGGACCTTCGCGTCTCCACCGCCCCGTGAGTGGGTTCCTCACCATGGAGCCGGAGGTCCACGCGCCAGTGATACACCGACGCTTGGACCTCCACCTCCAAATCCCAGGGCGGCGATGCCGCCAGGACGCACGCCGCCTCAAAGGAGACGGTGCGGTACGCCCGCGACACCCTGATCGCCATCGCCCTCTGAGGTTTCCTCAGAAGGGCGATGTTTCGGCGATCGAGGGCGCCGGCCCAAATGGGCGACCCGTAGAGGGCCATCGACCGCACCACCCCCAGATAGAGGCGGCGGCAGACGACACTCGGCCCCCCGATATTCGGCAGCAGAGAGCTAAGCGCTCCCGCCGCCGACATCAGCCGGGGGGCCAGGCGGCTAAAATGGACGCGAAAGTTCCAGCGGCCGTCGAGGTGGAGCCCCAAGTATTTCATACTCGGCTCCACCCCGATGCGGACCCCTCCAACTATGATGTGGGCATCTGGTGGCGGCGCCCGCCGAGGCCCATGAAATAACAGGGCCTCGGACTTTTCCAGCGCCACCTCCAGTCCCAACATCCTAATTCTACCGACAACCAGGGCCACCCCTGCCGTGGCAAGACGGGCAGCTGCCCCGTAATCCTCTCCCCGGGCCGTGACCAGCGTGTCGTCGGCGTAACAAGTTACGCCGACGCCCGGGGGCAGAGCACCCCGCAGCACCCAGTCGTAGCCGATGTTCCACAGGGTCGGTCCAAGAACGGAACCCTGCGGAACACCGCACGACACCTCCCTCCGGAACGTCTCTCCGTTCCGCCCCACACAGAATACGCTCCTCTGGTGCAGGTAGTCCCCGACTATTCGGCGCAGGTAGGGAGGCACTCCATGAAATCGGAGCGCCTCCCTAATAGTCGCCCACGGCAGGGTGTTGAACGCGTTGGCGATGTCCAAGGACACCGCCAACACCACCCCGCGCGAGGCGACCGCCTCTTCCGAGAGGGCCTTGACACGACTGATCGCGTCAATCGTCGATCGGCCCTCTCGGAATCCGAACTGATGTTCGGACAAGTCGGGGCCCACCCGCACCAGGTGCCTGGAGAGGCGGGCAACCACTATACGCTCAAAGAGCTTGCCCACCTCATCCAACAGCACTATGGGGCGGTACGCGGAGGGAGAGTCCGCGGGGCGGCCCTCCTTTCTAAGGAGGACCAGCTTACCCATCTTCCACATGGAGGGGAACCGTCCCGACTCCAAACAGGCGCTAAACAGCCTGAGGAGCCGGTCCCCTAGGGCGTCGTAGGCCAAAACCAGGGCGCGGCCAGGAATTCCGTCCGGCCCCGGGGCGGTGTTTTTGCCCCGGAGCCGTACCATTGCCGCGCCGAGCTCCGCCATTGTTACCGCTGGCGCCCCGGCATCGGCACCGCCCTCCTCAATATCGGGCGGCGCCATTTCGGGAGGCGTGTGCTCCGCTCTCGAAGGAAAGAGAGCGGAGACCACCTCCTCTAATTGCCGGGGCTGGAGACTCTCGGTGACCGGTGGGGCCCAGGGGCGCAACTTGCCCCTGACCGCCTTATACGGACGGCCCCACGGGTCTGCCTCGAGAGTCCCCAGGAACTCTTCCCATCTTTGGGCTTTGGCCTCGCTGATGGCGGACTGCAGGGCGTACTTCCGCTGTACGTATTCGCCCCGCAGCCGTGCCTCCACGGTCGGGTCACGGTACCGCCTCCGTCGGCGGTACCTAGTGTACTGGCGACGCGCCGCGATGCACGCGGCGCGTTTTTGACTGATGTCGTCAGACCACCAGTACACCTGACGCCTAGGAGGTCGAGCACTGGCCCGGGGCATCGACGCGTCGCAAATCCGCGACATCGCGCCCCGGAACCACTCCGCCTCTAGCTCAACCTCCACAGGCCCTTCGCCCATTGGGGTCCAGGCCTGGACGATGGAGGCTTCCACCAGCACGTCTACGTTGAGACGTTTCAACGCCCATCGTGGGGACGACGGGGTGTGCACTCTCCTCGGGCGATCGTCCGGGATCGCCGGCGAGGCGGAGATGTCGAACCGCACGTAACGGTGGTCCGACAGTGACTCCGCCTCGACCAGCACCTGCCAGTCCCGGACGCGGCGCGCTACGGCAGGGCTTGCGAACGAAATGTCCACAATGGACTCGCCCTGCCAGCGCACGCACGTGGCGACCGATCCCCGGTTAAGAACCACGAGACCGGTCGCAATCGCCCACTCCTCCAGCGCGTCGCCGCGAGCGTCGGTGACAGGGGATCCCCAAGCCGTTGATTTGGCATTGAAGTCCCCCGCCACCACGACCGGACGCGATGGGTACCGGTTAATAACGGCCCCCACCGCGCCCAAAAATTGCTCAAACTCGGCGAGGCGCCGGTTCGGAGAAAAGTACACCCCGATCAGGACGGTTCCCTCCCAATCAACACATATATAACCCTCGCCCCTGTCTGTCATCACCAGGAGCGAGGGTCCGGACGAAACAATGGCCGCCGAGCCTCCTAGGTCCCCAAACCAGTTGTGTCGGCTGGGGACGCAGTAAGGCTCGGCGACCACGGCGATGTCTATTGACCACTCCGCCATGTGCTGCAGCAAAATATCCTGCGCCCTGGCGGAGTGGTTAATATTCACCTGTAAGAGGCGATGGACCATAATTAATTACGTGTCCATCGCCTCCGTATTGCTCCCTGCTTGGGACGGGGCATGGGCGGCCGGAGTCCCGGCGACCGCCCCTCTGGCCCGACGTCGTTTCGGTGGGGAGCAAGATTTGCTCCCCATCCGGTGCTCCGCCGGCTTTCCTGCAGCCAAACAGAGGCTGCAGGAAGGTTTTGCTGCGGAGCAGGCGGCGGCCTTGTGGCCGGGCTGACCACAGCGATAGCAGAGATCGCTGCGGTCAGTTTCGGCGGTGCATTGCTGCCTCACGTGCCCCGGTTCGAGGCAGCGGTAGCACCGCCTAGGCCTCGGCTCCAGGAGATTCACCTGAGCCGAGACCATCCCGACCAGCAAACGGCCGGCCGCCACCTTCTTCGCCGCGGCGATGGGGCAGCGCACCACCACCGTGCGCAGGCCACTATCGCCGTGGCGCATCTCCCCCACCCTGACCTGCGCCAGGGGGCAGGCTCCGACTTGTGCCACCGCAGCGGCGACATCCTCAGAGGAGGCCGAGTCGTCCAGCCCGGTTATCCGCATTTCTGCGGACTTCACCGGGCGGGAGATCTTGACCTCCTCAGGCGAGAACAGGGAGCGGAGTTTATCCGCTACCCTGTCCGCCTTGTCGCCGGAGGTGGCACCTGGGACCTCCAGAATTCTGGCCCCAGTGGCGGCAACCTTGAATTGGACGCCTCCGGCGAGGCCCATCTCAGCGAGATTGTCTCTCATAGCCTGAGTGGCCTGCCGGAGGACGCCCGCATAGCTGCCGCCCTGCCGGAGCCCCTCCTCTGTCAGCTCCACCACAATGGCGGTGGAGCGCGGGGGGCGCAGGTCGGCCGGGCGGAGGCCCCTCTTTTGGCTGGGGGCCGGGATAGCCCGAGAGGCTTTCTTTTTCTTCTTCCTCTTCCTCTTGGTGACCTCCGTCCACGGCTGTTCAGCCGAAGTAGAGGCCACCGGGAGGGGTTGGGGCTGGGAGGCGGGGCGCCGCAGTGCCACAGTGGCGGTCGCCCTCCCCCTGCCCTTCCCCCTCCCCTTAGAAGAGGAAGCCGATGGTGTGGGGGCAGATGTCTGCCGCGCAACCGGTGGGCCGGAGGGCGCCGGGCCAGCCGGCGTGCCTCCGACCATCCGGGGGCGGCCCCCGAGCGGAGGGCCCGGGGTGGGGACGGGCGTGAGGCCATAGTTGGCCAGGCACGCATCGACAACGTTGCGCGCCTGAGCCACCGTGGCCCGCATTAATTCGTCCGCCCAGGCGGGACGCCGGTCCTCCACGGGAGTGAGGGGCTGCGCTTTGCGCCGCGGGAGAGGTGGGAACTCCTCCCGCGGCCTCCCGGCAGGCGCCCTGGCGGTGGCCGAGGGCGCCTTGGCGGCGCTGGCCCGAGCGGCAGTGGCAGCGGCCGCCTTCATGGCCGCCACCTCCGCCCGGAGCTCCGCGAGCTGCCTATGCAGCCCCTCGTTCTCCGACCTCCAGCGCCTCTGGAGGTCGGAGGAAGCCCGTCCCCACATGCCGAAGAAGGCCTCCCTCATTTCCTCCGTCGCGTTCTTGAGGTCCCGGACGTACCCTCCCTTTAAATTGCCGGACCGGGCCGCCACCCTCAACACGGTCTCGGCTCCAGCCTCGAATCGTTGCCGGAGGTCGGCAACCGAGTCCCCGGCCGAGGGGGACGCATCTGGGACCTCAGCCGTCTTGGGGGCATCCCGAGGGGCAGGTGAAGGCCTTCTCGTGGAGGGAGGCAGCATCGGGGAAGCAGCCCTTCCTGGACAGGGCATCCCCTCCACTACCTCCACCTCCGTGTCCGAGCACGAGCGTCTCGGCACGGGATGCGTCGTCTTCCGGCGCTTCGCGGCAGCCTCCCTCTTTCCTCGAGCCGCCGACGAGCACCGGCTCTGAGGCCGACTGGCCTCTGAACCGGAGCCCGCCTCGGACCCAGACTCGACGCTGACGGAGCTCCTCCGGCTTCCGTCAGGCGTTGACACGCTTACGTGATCGCTGGCGCGTGGTTGTAAAGGGCGCTTAAAGCGCCCTTTGGAGTCGCGCAAAGGCACTCCGCGCTCCTCCGTCTTCTTCTCCTTTTCATTGGGTTTTTTTGAGTTTTCCATGTTGTTCCCACGATTGGAGACGATCTAAACTCGACCCCCGGGTGACGCTCATTCCGGGGGAAGGCCTACATACTGCTGGGGGACGGCAGGTACCCAGAGGTTTTTACAACTTCGCTGTTGGGTGGTGTGAGTTTTCCTTCTCGCGGGCCGGCCAACTAAGGCAAGCCCCTCGGTCCCGTTGAGCCGCTAGACGTGATCAACGACACTCAACGGGTAACGAGTAGGTTGGAGCAGGATTGGGTTTCCCCTCCCCTATGTGCTCCCGCACGGGCCTTACAGGCCCCACTGGTGATTTTTTAAAGAGGTTGTCTTCCTCTATCCCCCCTGTTAGGGCGGATGGGGGTCCATGTTGGACCAACCCACCCGCCCCAACACCCCAAAACCGCCTAACTGGGCAGGACTCCTAAACCTAAACTAGCCTAACAAGCCTAACCTAAAACCCTAACAACCCTAAATATATATATATATATACACACACACACATATATATATATACATATATACCTACCTACCTACCTACTACCTACCTACTCCTACCACCCTACCTACCTACCTAAGCCTGCCCTGGCCTTACGGGCCCCTACTTGTTATTTTTTACCGAGGTTTTCTTCCTCTACCCTCCCTGTCTCAAATCCACGTTTCCTCTGCTAATCAGAGGAACACGTGGAGAGACCCCCAAACGCGGCCCTCGCGGGCCGATGACCCCGAGACAAACTGCCTCGGGTTCCCTACGCGTGTGCCAGAGTATTAGCCACGAGTAATAATGCCCCCGAAAGGACATTATTACCCGTGTTGCCCGGGGTGTACCGGCCCAACGACTGCTGTTCCCATCCACGAAAAGTGTAGAAGGGACCCGCAGGCGTCAGGCACACTAGGAGGTTCTCTGGCCACACACCCCTCATGCCAGGAACCTTTTTTTTTTTTTTTTTTTTTTTGTTGCCCAGGAAAAAATGCTTGATGCACTACCCGCCGGCTAGGGGACGGCACCGGCGGGGCGTGTGGGACTCACCAGCCTAGTGCTGGGATACCCACTAAAAAAACCTGGGGTGTTCCCTCTCCCACCCAATGGGGGGGGCCTGTTGGGAGTCTAAAAAGATTCATCCATAGCAGGCCCCCCCATGTGGGTGCCGGCCGGGTCAATAGGACCCGACCTCCTCTCGTCCCCGGGGGAGAGCAATTTCACCGCTCTCCCCTTTCGACGTTAGAAGGCGCGCGGGAACACCGCGCGCGCCCTCTGTGGGTTCTTACTCACGGGTGGCAGGGTCCCCTGAGGCCTTGCCACCCAGAACCCTTAGGTGGGGGGCAGGAGAGCGACATAAGCGCGTCTCCTGCGCCCCCTCCTCCGGCGGCGGATGTCCGGGGCGTAAGGATCTTCCTCACGCCCCCGCTCCGCCGCCTCCTTCTGCGAGATGACAGCCTCGCAGAAGGACCTCATTGCGCCCCAGCACCTGTCGTCGCCGACCATCATGGATACGACGGTCGGCAACGAGAGGTCGGGGCCAATCACGGCGACCAGGGCACAGCGCTCCTCGGCCCACGCTGGACACTCCTCCAGCGTGTGCTGCGCCGTGTCCCGGTCGCACTCCTCGCAGTGGTGACACCTGGTTGTCGGCTCCCTACCGGCTATCTTGCACAGGTACTCTCCGAAACAGCCGTGTCCGGAGAGCACCTGAGTAAGCCGGTAGGTGAGCGGTCCGCGCCGTCTGTCCATCCACTGCCTTAGCACCGGACGGACAGCCTCGACGGTCCTCACCCCGTAGCGGGGCTGGGCCAGCCTTTCCTCCCACTTGGCCTCGAGGACCAGTCGAGCCTGGGACCTTCGCGTCTCCACCGCCCCGTGAGTGGGTTCCTCACCATGGAGCCGGAGGTCCACGCGCCAGTGATACACCGACGCTTGGACCTCCGCCTCCAAATCCCAGGGCGGCGATGCCGCCAGGATGCACGCCGCCTCAAAGGAGACGGTGCGGTACGCCCGCGACACCCTGATCGCCATCGCCCTCTGAGGTTTCCTCAAGAGGGCGATGTTTCGGCGATCGAGGGCGCCGGCCCAAATGGGCGACCCGTAAAGGGCCATCGACCGCACCACCCCCAAATAGAGGCGGCGGCAGACGACACTCGGCCCCCCGATATTCGGCAGCAGAGAGCTAAGCGCTCCCGCCGCCGACATCAGCCGGGGGGCCAGGCGGCTAAAATGGACGCGAAAGTTCCAGCGGCCGTCGAGGTGGAGCCCCAAGTATTTCATACTCGGCTCCACCCCGATGCGGACCCCTCCAACTATGATGTGGGCATCTGGTGGCGGCGCCCGCCGAGGCCCATGAAATAACAGGGCCTCGGACTTTTCCAGCGCCACCTCCAGTCCCAACATCCTAATTCTACCGACAACCAGGGCCACCCCTGCCGTGGCAAGACGGGCAGCTGCCCCGTAATCCTCTCCCCGGGCCGTGACCAGCGTGTCGTCGGCGTAACAAGTTACGCCGACGCCCGGGGGCAGGGCGCCCCGCAGAACCCAGTCGTAGCCGATGTTCCACAGGATCGGTCCAAGAACGGAACCCTGCGGAACACCGCACGACACCTCCCTCCGGAACGTCTCTCCGTTCCGCCCCACACAGAATACGCTCCTCTGGTGCAGGTAGTCCCCGACTATTCGGCGCAGGTAGGGAGGCACTCCATGAAATCGGAGCGCCTCCCTAATAGTCGCCCACGGCAGGGTGTTGAACGCGTTGGCGATGTCCAAGGACACCGCCAACACCACCCCGCGCGTCATGCCAGGAACCTAACCTAACCTAACCTAATGTATAATATAAAATAGTAATGTGCAACCTTTAAATAATATTGTCAATTACCATGCAGAATGAGATTTTAACAAGGAAATTTATAGCAGCACGGCCAATCGTTCATATTAGGGAGATACGATCTCAAAATTCACATACTCATTACTATAAATGCATTTGTAAATTTTTCAGTCCTTAAGATAAAGAAACATTCCTATTTTGCTGTGAGAAAAGCCTATTTATACCATTTTATTAAGAATGATGTTTCAAAAATCTTTAATTATAGTTTTAAAGCTTGAAAGATATATTTCTATATATTTCTGTAGATATATTTCTAAGCGGTTAGCTAAGGTAAGCTGCTAATTAGGTCCTTGTAAAAATCTTACCCTGCTCTGTACATAAATTAAGGCCTCTTATATATTTATTTATTTGATCACCAACAATTTTTACATTTTGTTTGATTTTGTACATAATTGGCATTACATAGTAGAATAATATAATACAATAAAATAATTCAATTTAAATAAAAACAAAGCAAAAAAAAACCACACAAATTGCTATATATGAATAATAATTAAATCTATGTTAAGTGACTAATTGTCAGTACTAGGATATATAATATTATATGTCATTTAAAATATGGACAATATTCACTATAAATTTTATTTATCTAAATAAAATAAATTCAATATGTCATTTATGATTAAATACAAAATTAATAAATTACACCATTATAAATAATCATAATAAATAAATATTCTATCACATACACACAACACCATCTAGCCCAAACTAAGCAGAGCTTGTACTATGGGTAATTGACAATGGATATATACATATTTTTTTGTAAATACGTAGGTACATATTATACATAGAAACACCCAGACCAAGACAAACATCCAAGTTCATGCACACAAATGTTTGACTTGTGCGGGAATCAAACCCGTGACCTCAGGCGTGGCAGTCGGTTACACTGACCACTACACCATCGCGGCCGACAATTATCGCTAGCTTTCAAACAATTGACAGGTTATATAGTTATTTGCCACAAGATTTGGAGGTTGTCATTAGCAATTACATTTTTAATATTTGTTAATCAGGCTTTTAAGATTTTACTAACCTGTACTCTCACTTAACCGTCGTCAGCAGTATATACTTGCATTCTAAATAATATCGCGCCTTAATGTATAGCGATGTAGGGTCAGCAGAGGTCTTTCTGTCTTAATCTTGCTCTTGCTTCTTAATAGTTCAGGGTCTAGCACAAGACTTATATCCCAGATAATATAGCAATCGTACATCAATTTATAAGTAGCAAATATTTAGGTAGGTATTTAGTTAAAGGATAAACTTAATAATCTATTCTATAGTTAATTAAATGTAGCAACTAAACTGGTTTACTAAAGCAATTCAAAATTAAATTGCATTAGTAAGTAGACCGGAAATAAAAAAATCTTAAATCCACGAAATTAAATTATCGAGTGATAATAAATATGTCGGTGAATAATGCCTACTTTTATCGCTTGTGCTGTATGAATTATAACAATTCTAAATGTCATTAATGGGAATATATCGCTTAATTAAACTTAAATTGTCTCAAATAATTATCTGATCAAAGTTCAAGTCTAATCAATTCAGTTCTTCTTAAGTATAGTTAAATGACATGACTTTATGATAAATTTTGGTTTTTATGACTGGAACTAATTACAAAGAAATACACAATAAAGATACAACTAACTGTGTGCTTGCGGGCAGATGACTGCCGCGCGGCGCTGTGGCATACTTGCGCCTGAGTTTCACTTCCTTTTCATTCAGAATACTTGCTTAATGGATCAACTTTTAAAACTTAATACTCTTATCTCATAAATCTTATTAATATTGTATTACTTAATCACCCGTAAACCGTTGAACAGATTTGGATAAAATTTGGAGCACACGAATCAAAATCATATTTTATTTTGCAATAGACGTGATTTTACAAAAGATGTTACATTATTTTAAACACAGACGTCTTACCTACAATGGGTATGGAAATAAAACATAGGAGAATAGAAAATTAATAAAATTGTGGTTGATTATAATTTATTACAATTTAATAAATGGAACCACATGGCTTATTATAGTTCAGTATAATATAAATTTAATTGAGGTTAATATATTGAGACAATAGATACGTATTGAAAAATACGTATCTAAACCGAATATATTTTTGTTTTGAAAAATAAATATCAAACTTACTGACAATTAATACTACTTACTAAAATAATATTTGATAATAATATACCTAAATAAATAACTTTAGAATTCATTTGTTTTGAATTCTAAACCATTATAATTTCTGTTAACATCTATTAAAATTACATTTGAATACTAAGCACATTTTGCCTTCTCCAATTTTAATTTAATACAATCCCTTCTCCTTTATCCCTGTTCTCCCCTACTGGACCATAGAGTAACCCTTTCCTGTCTACAGGTACCACCTGGCTATATGAAACACCCAAAACAATTCAGTTTTCCGTACGAGCACCCCAGGTATGGAGATATTGTGTAATTATACATATCATTAGCCGTGACTGTAATTACACAATATCACCATAAAAAGTGTCTAGGATCTACGCAAGAACCACAAACAGACGTGACATAGATCAGTAGCAAGCTGTCCAGGTATCAGTCTGATGGATCATCATTACGGCGAGATACCCAACGGGAGGATGCCGCGAGCTTGCAAACGTGGTAGAAGGAACCAGGGGGAGACGGCCGCGAGGTAAGCCATCACTATTACTCTTACACGAGCATGCACCAGATACCGTCAGCAACATAAGTCGATATATACTT
Organism: Catocala nupta; assembly: GCA_963675205.1. Lineage (NCBI taxonomy): Eukaryota > Metazoa > Arthropoda > Insecta > Lepidoptera > Erebidae > Catocala > Catocala nupta. Next base: position 805,906 of record OY776109.1, read on the forward strand.
GAAACATTTCGACTGCCTCTTCCTTTCAAAATTATAACAAATATTAGTTTTACAGCATTAATAACTAAAATATAGTTGATATAATAATAATAATGTCCCCAAACCTCGGTCACGGCGGCCAATCTTAACGGAGACTGACCATCTGCGCAGGAGATATTATAGTGCACAAGTATGTGCGCAAACACAAGTGCACTCTATGTTCTCTAACTCTCATGATCCGATGGGACGGTAATACGACACGACTGGAGAGATATCAGGCGCAAGACCAACGGCTTTACGTGCTTTTCGAGGCACGGAGTGTCTAACACCGCCAACTTTCTAACACCGGGCTGTTATTGAAATTTCCAATAACTTTGTTTTGGCCCGACCCGGGATTCGAACCCGAGACTTCATTCATGCACAGCAGTCGCATTCACTACCGCTGCGCCACGGATAGTTGATATAATAACAGTTTAAAATACAGGATATTTTTAAACTATTTTCGGAATTTTAATTCATAAAATACTTTTACTTATTAGTTATGCGTTTAGCTACATAATTATGTTGCTATGTTGCATGGTCGAGTAAGATACCTATAGTTATCTTATCTTGATCCGGGGGCCAGTCATTGTAGACCGGCGACACTTCGACCCAGTGGGATCTTTTGTGTCGGCCCCGAGGTTTATCCCTGAGCTATCTCCCTATGAATGTACTGCATCAGTCGCAGCGTACACTTCAGAGGGAGAAGCCTGAAGTCTTCAGGGTTCGGATATGCCAATCCCATCAAACCCATCCTTAGTCCGGCCAACGCGTCACATTCACACAGTAGGTGTGATATGGATTCGTCCTGTTCACCACAGGCTCTGCAGATCGAATTGTTTGACAATCTCAATCTGCACAGGAAGTCGTTGGTGCCAAAATGACCAGTAAACGCTCCTGTGAATAGACGTATTTGGCCCTTGTTGTACCCACAGAACTTCCGGGTAAAGCCCGTGGCTCTGTTTGCAATAAATTTCTTGGAGTGTACCAGACCCCTAAGGGCCATCCACTCCAGCCTGTGTTTATCATTGCCATGTGCATTCAAAGCTGCCTTGACGGTACTCTCAGAGAGACCTACGAATGGCTCGGGGCCCACAAATAGTTGCTCCGAGCCCTTTTTGGCTAATACATCAGCCTCCTCATTACCCTGCACCCCTGCATGCCCCGGAACCCACACCAGCCTGACTGTGTTTTTCCTGCCAAGTTTGTTAAGGGCTTTAACACAGTTCAGGACCAGTGCTGAGTCCACCCTACAGGAGTTCAGAGCCTTAATAGCAGCTTGACTGTCACTGAGAATATAAACAATCTTGTCAGTGACATTGTTGTTAATATTCTCCTGCGCACAGGCAATTATAGCATAGGTTTCCGCCTGGAAGACCGTTGCATATTTGCCCATGCTTTGGTTCACCTTGCAGTCGTTGGCATAAATACCAGCGCCTGATCCTGTTTCCATTTTGGAACCATCGGTGTACCAGATCAGACAACCCTTGTCAGGGGATCGATCGGTCTCCATTCGTCCCTTGTGAGGACCTTTATTTTAAAATTCTTTTTGAATATGTGCATTGGTTGCATTTTGTCACATCCCATGCTCATAATCTCTTTAAGATCCTTCGAGATCTCCAGTTTTGTGTGTCGAGTTACTGGCATGTTGACGCTCCACAGCCCATGTATAGATAGTCTATGTAGCGCCTTCATCGCCTCTAACTCCATAACAATGTGTAGCGGCGTTATGAATCGCGTTGTATACTGTATCCCCATTTGGGGAAGTGCTGCTAAAACCCATTTTATCGGCGTTGAACGAGCACAACGTGCACTTATTAAATTAATGTATTTTAAAAAGATTACGTACCCTACCGAAAGATTATACCAAATAAGTAATTTACTCTCAGTTAGAAAACTTTATATAGTGCATATTATTCTAAGGACACATAAGACTACATCATACCATTCTGATAGAACCTCCAAAAGGAGAAAGGACGTAATAATACCGACTCCTCAGACAAACACCATATTTGCCAGTAATCAATTCAAAAAACGAGCTGCCAAACTATATAATAAAATAAATAAGGAAATTTACATACATATACAAAAATATTACATAGCTAAAAAAGCTCTAATTGGCTGGGTTATGACACTTACCTTTGATGAAACGGAAGCACTGCTGCAACACTTAAAATAAAACACATTACAACACATGACAAACTTCCCATCTACAGTCCGATATACACAAACAAACACTTACACATTCTCGTACACACACATACACACTCACATACACACATACACACACACAAATACACAAACACACACACTCACTCACACACACACACACACACTGCACTAATACACAAAGATTGCATGCATTAATTTATATTAATAGTAATAAGATAGTAAACAAAAAAAAAAAAAAATAATCAGTTTTGTAAGGACTTTATTTGCTGTATATGTCAAATAATGTCTAATATTATTATTTTATATCATTGTAAATTGTTTATAATTATCCATAATTTTTATTTTAAATATGTAATTTTACGGTATGGAAGAGCGGAGCCTCCTAACACAGGCATTAAATGCTTAAAAGGAGACTCCACAAACTAACTTAAGGATATTTATTGTTGAAACGAAATAAAATAATTTTAATTTAATTTAATTTTTTTAATAATATATTATTTATAACTTAGAAATAGTGAACAGTAGGTATTCAACAAAATTATTCATTTCATCAAAAAATATGTCAACTTCTGGATATTGAGCAACCAGAGAGTAGAGAAGTCTCATTGTCTGATTGGTCGGAACAAACTGAGCAGTACAAGTATGCACCCTCGGCACCGCCAGCAATCGTCGCGATCGCAGTCTCGTGTACTGGTCGGACACGGACAGGGCACAGCGACACAACGCGGATGGGTTGTCAACCCTATGGTGCAACAAAATATAGAAATGTACCATGAGGGCAAATTTACGTCGCAATTCAAGCATATTTTTCTTACCATACCCGATACGAAGACGCAAGGATATAAATACGGGTAATACCCATACATTTTCGAAAACCGATATCTAGCGATCTTACGCTGCACACGTTCTAACATCAGAATGCGAACAAATGAAAAGTAAAGTGCCACAATGGCACTCCTGTCCTGAAATCGTGCTGATTGTCTCATGACGAAACCTAGCGATTTAATACCCCTGCTGCATAGATTCAGTATATGGTCATCGAACGTCAGCCCAACATCCATACTCAAACCTAAATCGCGTATCTGCGTGACGCGCTCCAACGCTCACTCACCATTTTCTAGATGTATATATATGGTGATCATGATCGAGTGAAAGTGACAATTTTGCACTTTGCTATGTTAAACTCCAGCTGGTTACAGATACCCCAGGCAATAACATTCTCGATGTCTTGTTGGAGCGCGTCGCTGTCTTCGATATATCCTATACCCAAGAACAATTTCAAATCATCGGCAAACATAAGACACCGTGGCGTCTTAACGACATTCGGCAAGTCGTTCACCATAATTAAAAACAAAGTCGATCTTAAAACAGAACTTTGACTCACTCCAGATCGAGTATTATATGGGTCAGATCGATGCTGAAATAATTGTACGTACTGGGTACGGTTTTCCAAATAACTAGCAATTAATTTCAGAAGTATATAGCATGAATGGGCCGGCTCGACCGGGGATGTACCACAGAAGATCGACGTAAAGTAACAGTATCTGTTGTTTCGTTCGGTGAATGAGAGCGCTAGAGGCCCAATCACCCTTCCCTTCCCAAACCCCATCCTGCTCCATTCCCCTTTTCCTTCCGGTAGGCAGCGAATTGGTTGTGTTTTTTGACATTGCTTCTGTAATGTTAAGAAAACATAGCAATGTGTATGAGCCACGGTTCTCGCTTACTATCAGGTGGGCCGCTGGCTCGTCTGTCACGGATGAACACAATAAAAAAAAAGTCTAGGCGTGAACCCAATGCTCGAACACTTTGCCAGCAGCACATCGTTATGGACGCGATCAAAAGTTTTTTTTATATCGAAATATGTTGCATCCTCTTGCTTATTCCAATCCATCTCAGCTACCGTGAAATCGACAAATTCTAATAAATTTGTAGCCGTCGATCTGCCGGCTCTAAACCTGTGTTGGCTGTCGTTCAGCAGCGGTTTAATTTGCCTAACAATATGTCGATTGAGAATAGACTCAAATACTTTGGCAAATACTGACAGTATAGCGATGGGTCTGTAGTTGTTGACTTGAGACCTGGCACCATCCCTGGGTATAGGTGTAACACGCGATCTTGTCAAGGAAGATTAGATCCAGAATGTCTATTCACAACTCATTTACAGTTTTATAATAGTAAAAATACATATTAATTTACATACATAGTCTAATCCCAAAGGGGTAGGGGTACCTGTATCCCAATAGTAGGTTACTGTACCTACATTTTACCAACTATGGTTTTCAGGACCCACGGAATTTCTTGTTGGCATACTGTTTTCCCTGTGATTCTTGACATAGGATCATGATTAACTTAGTTTGTAAAGCGACGAAACGGTTTGACCAGTTCCCATGTACAACTTCTTTATGGAAGATTTTGCCACTTAATAATGAATAAGAAGAATTTCGCTAGTAAAAGCGGCGGTAGCTTAAAAGATAAGGCATTGGACTTGTGATCAAGAGGTTGTGGGTTCGAATTTCACCTGTTGCACTACTTACGTGAACTCCCTCCTAATACAAGCATTCTAGCTTAGCTGGAGGGGTTATTAGGAATACTAGTAATTTGAAACCCAAATTGCTAGTAAGTAATTCATTTAAAAAAAAAAGGGAAATTCTTAAATTTGTATATTACTGGAACCTAATCATAAACTGTTGTAGTAGAGGCAGGCGGACGCGTGCATCTACTACGGCAGAGATGGTGCAGAACAACCCCACGTACGGTGCGCAGGCGCAGGTGCCCGACCACGCCGCCGGCTACCCACGGACAGAGTAAGTTTAACAACTTGACAGATAATACTCAAATTATTTTATTTATACTGAACTACAACTTGTATATTATCTGAGATTGGTTAAGAAAGCGCCTCTTATATAAATATCACATCATATAGAAATATTTTATTTTAGGAATTAATAGTGTTGTCTGAATTACATAATAAGATTTATTAATGTTTTTGCTATAGAAACGATATTAGCAACTGGTTGTCTAGACTAAAGTGTATATTATACACTAAGACAGATTGAAAAATATAAAACATAAACATTTTTAAGTTATCAATCAAGCAAACGACTCTTGTGCTAAGCTGTTACCGCAGCAGTTAACGCTTGCGAATTGCGATACTATCAGTATTTGTTGTGCAACAATCCTGCAAATTGGAAAATTTATGCTGAGTGCGCAAGGAACAAAGGTCGCTAAGACCTATGCCTTAGTGACCTTGAACCCTTGCTCCGATATACAAACTGCAGTTACTTCTGCGGTGAATAGTGTAGACGTTATAGATTGCAGACTACAGTACAATAGTAGCCATTATTGTTTCAGCTCGGAAAATACACAACATAATATGCTTCATACCCAACTTTCCGCTCCTTATCAAAGACAACAGTAAGTCGAATACACAGATTTTAAGCAATATTCATATTACTTGTAAACTTATATAAAAGTGTTCTTGATGATCCCTAATTGATGTAGGATTCGGCCGCCTGCAGAGCACCCAGAGAGGCCCAGCTCGAGATATTACACACGCGCACAGGTCAATGAACGCGCCACTCCTTATGTAAGAGCAGAGTAAGTTCAATCATATGCTTCATAGTAATGCATATAATCTACGTCCTTAAATATTGATGGTATTTAATGGAGTCGTGGTAATAGGACACACTAGCCATTTCTTCTATTAGCTTTATTTTCGATGAAATTTATTAAAGTGCTCTTAAAGAATTACAGAGAAATATAGTGTTTTATATTCGTGTGACCTGGTATCCTAACTCAATTGCCGACTATATAAGTTTACTTTAAAAAATCTGTAGTAATTTTACTTGTTTCAGTCAAAACATGGGCCAACCAACAGCAAACCAAATATTATATCCAAACATGGTGCCGAGATCTACAGCTACATACACGGTCCCGGAGCAGTTGCTACAGCTGAGCACAGTCCCTGAGTAAACAAATTAATTTAAAATGCCGTTTTATGAAGCATATTTTTTTGTTGTGGTGATATTACTGATCTTGTGTATCTGTTACAGACATACGGTTGGTTCACGTTACAATACCAGAAGCGCGGTACACAATCTGCCGTTGGCGACGGCGCCCACCATGGAGCGATACTGGAACAGAAACGCAGCGCGCGCGCCTAGAACACCTGTGAGCATGGCCGCCGGCGCCGCCGCCGCTCAGCAGATGAAATCGCCACAACCGGCACCTGTTGCACCACCACAAATTAAAAACAAAACGACTCAAACTGATGTGTCGTTAACGGAAGCCGATATTAAATTAATAAAATTATTTTTATTTTTTTTTTATTTTATTTTCAATTTATAGGAAAACTTACAGCTAACAAGGTTTGACAACAAGTATTATAAAATGAAGATGGCCAATTACAAGTTTTCACAAGTATTAAACAAAAGTTGTATATAAAAACTAAAACACCTTAAAATTAAACAATCAAACAATATACTCCTTGCGATTAACATTCTCTTTCTTAAAACTGTGTCTTATTCTCAAAGAACTGAGTACATAGGCTCTTTTTCAATTTGAAAACGCTAGATGTAAAGAGATCGATATCGACACACTGGCATGTGTTATTGTACGTACGGCTCGCTCTTAATATATAAGAATTTTGCCTATAATTAGTCCTCGCCGTGGGTGTAAATAGTAAGTGAGATCTACGTAGATACGCAGATGGTACCCTCAGACCTATCTTACGTACCAGTTCTGATACATCGATTGAACCATTCATTATATTGAATAAAAACGATAAATCTGCTATTCTTCTTCGTTCATGAAGAGGGAGAAAATGAAATTTTCTACAGCGACTAATATAGTTTGGCAAATAACACTTTGATCGGAATTGAACGTACCTCAAGAACTTTCTTTGTACCCCCTCAATGCGATTGATATATACGTCGTAACAAGGATTCCATACTTGACAGGCATATTCTAAGTGACTACGAACCAGGGAACAGTATAAGATTTTAATAGTCTTAATATTTTTAAAATCAGATGATATTCGCAAGAGGAATCCCAGAGCCCTGGAGGCTTTTTTAATGATATTATCTATATGTACATCAAATAAAAGTTTCGAGTCAAAGGTCACTCCTAGGTCCTTAACGGTGTCGACCCTGGCTATCAACGTATCATGCAGTTTGTAGACATAATTGGTAGGATTTGGTTTGCGGGTGAATGAGCACACATAACATTTAGAGACATTTAAATCAAGCTTGTTAATAAAACAATAATCCTGAAAACGTTCAAGATCCTCCTGTAAACATCGAGCGTCTGAATCTGAAGTTATTGTTTTCATGATCTTCATGTCGTCAGCGTATAACAGAATTTTTGAGTTAATGAAACATGTAACTATATCATTCACGAAAATATTAAATAACAGAGGTCCCAGTAAGGAACCTTGGGGGACTCCTGAAGGAATGCGCATCGCTCTGGAGGAGTACCCGTTTAGTACGACAGTCTGACACCGATTGTCGACATATGATGCAAACCACCTGAATAGGTTACCCCTGATGCCGAAGGACAAGAGTTTTTGTAATAAAGTGCCATGATGTATTCTGTCAAAACATTTGCGATAATCGGTGTATATAACATCGACTTGGGACCGTAATGTCATGGACTCCGATAAATAATCTCCACAGAGTACTAGGTTAGTTGTAGTCGATCGACCTGTCATAAAACCATGTTGATATTTGCAAAAATTAAGTTTAAGTGCCGAAGAAACCTGTTTATGAACAATCTTTTCCAGAATTTTTGCGAATATACATAGCTTAGAGATCGGTCTATAGTTCTCTATGTGGCCCCGTGGTCCCGTCTTATGAATCGGTGTTATATATGCCGACTTCCAGATTATAGGTATTTCACCGGAATCAAGTGATCTCTTAAATAAAATTGAAAGGGGAGTAGTAAGGTTTTTAGAGCATGTCATTATAAAGAAAGGTGGCACATTATCAGGACCTGCAGATTTATTCAGGTTAACATTTTTGAGTAATGTGTGAACTTCATTTTCACGTACCTCAACAGAGCCTATATCAGACGGGCAATTTACATGTTGAGCATGGATTTGCACATTATGTAGCGGGAAACTGGTGCTGGTGTCTGTCTCCTGGATAAAGTTTGAGTAAAAGAAGTCCCCGAACATATTGCTAATATCGTCACCGTTACTAGACGACTGTTGTCCGAAACGCATTACCGCAGGGTACGAATTAGTTTGTTTTTTCGATTTCACGTAACTCCAAAAGGCACGCGGATTGTTGCATATGTTGGCTTCAATTTTAGATATGTAAGCATCAAATAACGTTTTTTCAAGATTTTTGCATCGTTTCCGTAAGATGGTAAAAGACGTGTAATCGGAGACATTTTTGTATTTTTTATATCTTGAATGATACCTTGACTTTTCCTTGATCATTTTTGCTAAAGGACTTATATACCAGGGTGGATACTTTGGATTTGAATATACTATTTTACTTGGTATATAGGATGTACGTAATCTATCTATTGTATTGTAAAAGTACTCTATAGCATTTTCAAGTGATCTACTGTTTAACTCGGCATGCCAATCCACCTTATCTAACTCACACTTAATTGCATCATAGTTTCCTGAACGGTATAGTAGCTTTTTAAAAGGTCGAGTAGGTAGACTGTGAAACTCAACAAAATCCGCAGTGATACACAAAGCTCTGTGATGAGGGTCCTCAGGCACCAACGCATCATTACAGTGCGAGACAGAAATCAAGTCATTTGAAAGTGCCAGATCAAGTAGCCTGTTATTATTATTAAAATGACAGTTATATTGAATCAAGTTACAGATGTTAAAGTTGTCTATCAGAGTTGTTTGTGCATCACCCTGCAGATTACTAGGACACAATGAACCATTTTCACCCGCGGGATGCCATGAAATGTTGGACTGATTGAAGTCGCCAAGAACAATGAATTTATCCGCAGGATGTGACAAAATTAAATTTGTCAGGCTATTCGAAAAATTTATCAACTGTACCGACAACATGTTTCCTCGGTTCTGGTTGCAAATATATACAACACAAATGTGTAATTTGTAGGCTACTCTAGGTTTTTTCCGTTGTAATGTTAATGTAACCCACAAATCCTCCGCAGACGTGCACCACTCACTACGAACATCGGCAACGAGATCCCTTCTAACCGCTATCAGTACCCCCCCTCCCATTGACTGATTCCTAGTAGCATAATCCCGGTCACGTCTCCATATCAAGTACTTGTCGTCAAACAACTCACTATCCGAGATACCACTATTTAGCCACGTTTCGGTCAAGCAAATAACTTCATAATTATTGATGCACACATTTCTATAGAATAAACCTGTTTTAGTTCGCAATCCCCTAACATTTTGATAAAAAATATCAATAGTCGCCATCATAAATCACAAGTCATAAAGGTAATTAGCAGTTGAATAGAAAAAATAAACAACCCGACATAAAAAATATAAAGCATTAAGTAAAGGTTCATTTTTATAATTAAGCGAAATAAAACATTAGCGACGTACAAATACGGTTCATACATGAAATAGCAAATACAATAACTCAAGTAAGAATTTAAAATTGTATATAAATATTTTTCTTGAGGCAAGCTAAATCCATCTCTATGTCGCAGCAAATAAAGTTTAAAGTAATTATAGCAAAAATATGCGGAAGGATTATTATTGAGCGATAAGTGAACAAGAAGCCGGCAAGTGTTGTTTGAATGGAAAGAATAGGTACCTACGGTTCTCAAACTTGTGTGGTGAATGTGAAGTAACAACATACCAGTATGTCGACTCGATGACCTTATGATAAAAACTTCTTTATATCTAGCTCTGATTTTATATGCAGAGGAGGAGAAGTGTAATTCTTGCGTATAAAAATTTTGCCTCCTTTAACCCAAGTATGTTCGTACCCGCGTTCTTTAGCTCGAACTTTGGTTTGGTTCAGTAGCGTTTTGTTCTTCAATGTTAAATGCTCATTAATGTAAATCCTATTTTCACTCTGTAGGCCTAAATCGGAAGCATTTAGGGTTTTATGCTTTTTTGCTGCAGCTACAAAGTTACTCTTAAGGTAATTGTTATGAACCGCGCATATGATGTTCTTGGTATTGTTATCGTTGCGCATTGGCACTCTTGTTATATAATTAATTTGCTCCTTAGGTATAGAACAACCAATCTTGTCCCCGATTTTTTCTAGGATGGTAAATAGGTTTTCGTTGTTGGACATAGGCACTCCTTTGACCTCAATATTATTCATGCGAGATCTTTGTTCGCTCTCGTGATACAGGGTCTCGAGTGTTTCGACCCGCGCACGTAAGCTTGTAATTTCATCCCTGGACCTTCTTAAGGATTCAATTTCTTTTTCAATAGAGGCGACCTTAGTAGTGAGACCTTCTGTCGACTCGTGTATGAACTCAATGGATGTCTTCAGTTCTGCAAATTCAGTTCTCATAGCTTTGATCTCGGAGAGTTCACTTTGTATGACCTTGACACTATCCATCAGTGCCGGCAGTACCTCCATTTGTGTTGAAAGCCTCTTCAGCTCAGCTATGATATCCGCGTCCGCCGATGGAGGCTTGAGAGAGACTGAGCGAGGACTACTCGCTGCTAGGGACTTACAAGTAGTACATTTCCAAGTAGCTCTGCGATCGCCAAGCTTCCGCCAGCCACCTTCAGTGATGCCGGCACAAGGAAAATCAAATTGCCCCGAACAAAGTGAACATGTGACGCCATCTCTAGCCTCTGTATCGCATCGCTTGCAACTAAACATTTTGTGGTGAAAGTTAAGACCGAGCCGGAAACTTTGAGAAACGTTGTAAGTCGGAGTGGCGTTAACAACTGAGTGTGTACGCGCGATAGGTTTGCTGTCGCACTATGTCACAAAATGTCAAAATATTTTGCAAAAATGGCCAAAAATATTGCAAAAATTCCCGTTGTTTCACAAAAAGATAAAGTATATCACAAAAAGGCAAGGCATAGATCAAAAAGTCAAATTAAGACACAAAAAATATATCAGAGTTCACTAGGGATCGAACGCGAACCACATGAGCGGAGCGGACACTTATAGGTAATGGACCACGCTTGCTAGTAGACACGACGTGTAATTAGTTATCTGTTATGTTGTTATCGATTTGAGCTAGCAATATTGCTCAACTTTTGCTCAGTCTTAATGAGTTCAAAGTCCAGTCTATTGTTTCAAGTGAACACCGTTTTAAAAGTTTTTGAATTTTAACAGAATTTCGATATCGTTTTTGGCATATAACACTTAACTGCACGGAAAATTCAAGTTAAAAGTTATGTCACTAGGTTGCGCGCTTCGTGGCGATCGTTCTGATATAAGATAGTCACTGCAACAATCACTTTTTCGACACTTTTAGAATTATTTTTATGGGACTGATAAGTAACACGGATGACTACTTCTGATGTCTAGACGGACAAACGATACGATCAAAACGAATGGACCCGAACCATATAAATGTGGTCATCGAAAAAGATGATTACATTGTAACATATAATCAGCCGGAAAAAGTGAATAGCATGATTAATCAAGAAACTTATGACAGCATTGTAAAAAACAGCGATCATATAAAAAATGTAATGGCATTATATTACGCACAAGCGTGTCACAATCGGCCAGGTGACCAAACTGGAGAATTAAATAAACCTGCGATTGAGTACCCCTCCCAGCAGGAGAGTGCTAGCACTAGTGGTGCAGAGAATTCACCAAACAATCAATCAAACCAAACGCCACCAATGACTGCATGTGCTCTTCAAACAATTCAACAGGTATTAAATCAACGTCAGTTTCTTAAAGAAATCGCTGAAGAATCCAGCCATGCAAATAATGCATTTACTTCAAATGCCGAGGACTTAACACCAGCGGAATTACAGGTTCAGTATATTTTGCCTGGTAGTATTTGCAAGTGAATAATTTGATTTTATACAAATGCTTATATATTTTTAGGCCCCGCAACAAAGCACGCAATCACCAAACATGGAAGCTTCTTTTCCTATTCCAAATATTGTAAACCAAAATTTAAACCACCCCAATAATTACTATAGATTCATGCACCACGTCCAGGAGGGTGGTCACCGTGTTCGAATGGTGCCTCATTTTAATCGAGGTCAGGATCCAAATTTCAATTTTCGTTACCATTTTCTCCAGAATTTTCAATTCCCTAATATGTTCATGGATTCCCGCTTTCTACCGCGTTCGTCACGTCACGATCCCAATCAATACGGGATGCATGGGTGGCAGTAAAAATTCCCATCACATAGCCACCGCGCCCTTGGTAGTTAAAGGTACGAGAACTTTGAACGGAAGTAAAACTTTGAGACTAGAAACGAAACTGCTCCAAATTAGATCAACGATGGAATGTGAAGACTATTTATGATATCAAGTAGATTCAATGACAGCTGTGATCAGCGATTCTTTTTAACATAAAGGAATATTGGATTGCTCTGTAACGCAAGTGTGTTAGCGTGTACGGCTATTGGCAGGTGCAGCCACAGGTAAAACAAAACGTATATTTTGTCCACTGTTTGATAAATAAGATAAATAAATAAACGAATATTAATTTAACATTTTTGCAGGTGCAGCAAATCAAAATTATAAAAACAGCGAATAGCAGTTAATTACTATGAGTGACTCGTACCACATAGGGCTCATGCATCTTTGAATGTAACACAAAATATTATATGTTAATTATAATGAAAATAGAATATATATAAGCTGAAGTCACCATTTAATCATAACTAGCTATACAATAAAAATGAGCGTCCTTTACCTCCTAGTTCAAAAAGAGGACAATAAATAGGTGAGCGGTCTGGCACAGCTGTTATTTACAACTGGAGTTCAACAGACGAGCCAGCTTGTTCATATAAACACATTTCACATTCATCATAAATTACATAAAGTAAATATTTTTAGGATTCTTTTATTCTAGCAAAAATATAGTTTGTAGACTAATATACATATATTTAAAAAACATGGCCGATATCTGCATTGACTGGGTAAGTAGACGATGAATATTTTATTTAAGTAATATGATGGTAAAATACGCATGACAGCAAAATCAGTTTGATATTTTTGCAGGTATAACAACAAGAGGATGAGACACACAGAACACAATGAAATTAATGCATATAGGCAAGATTCTAGACCAAATGACTTAGAGGACAAAATGAACAAAATTCGGATATCGATTAGGAAGAATACATATATGACACAATAGGGTATTGGATGGAGAATATATAATAATGACAAGTAAAAATTCTACCAAGTAGTACATAATATTTTTCTTTATATACATACAGAAATATATTATGTATGTCGTTATTTGTTAGTGATAATTGTACACACCGTATCAATACCACGGTGTCTCATTTATGGTACTCGTCAATAAAAAACCGATATGTATATAATAATAGGATCAAATATTTATAACGCATGCATCACTCATGGGGTGCTGGTATGGGCTTACTACAATTGCAAACAAATATTGACAAATAAGAAAGCGACGCATTTCGCAAGTGAAATTAAGACGCTGACACATAAGACAGCTCAATCAATCTCAAAATCACTGGAAGACGGAATTATGGTGAAATGGAAATATACTCTGATAATGGTAAGTCATAATATAGTTTAATAATAAAATAAATAATATATAGTAGTATAATATTATTTACTTCTCCCGATTATATTTTTCCTGATTCTCTGTGTAATGTCAAGCATTGATTAGTTTTTCGGAAGCAATTTTTATATCGGTATCCTTAGTTTTTTATGCGGGCTGTAACCAAAATGATACGATGACAGGCAGTGAAATTTCTTGCTAGTTTAATCTTATTCTAAGTTGTATCGAAGAATAAAAGTAAAAGTATTTTCAGGCATTGTGTCGGATGGCGTCCACTTTAGGTCAATAACAACCAGCACGGAAACGGTCTCGGTACCCGCGTCGCAAGCTGTTTCTTCTACAACATGAAATTATTCAAAAGAAACACAAGTGCAACTCTGTTAATGCACTAAATAATAGTTATTAAAATGTGATTCTCGTTCCTGATTGAAATAATGCAGCATCAAGAGGAAAAGGCGGTGAAACAGCATGATCTACTAACACGTAAGAAACTAATTGTACAGCGATACTGGTGTGAGATGTGTCTCTCCCTAGAAGATGTCAGATTTTTGGCCATGAATCATAAACGTCTAACAGTAAGGTGTGGTCATATTTAAATATATAATGTAATATATATTAATATGTATGTGATAAATAGCATTGTAAGCTAAAATATATTTATTCGGTTATCCATAAAATCTTTTTCAAAATTTTCTCATTCTGATTCACGGTTCTGATATTAACTTCTTAATTATTTCACTCAGTCATTAATTAAAACTATTTTATCAATCTGATGAGAAATTTACTGTGTCGGAATTATCAAGATAATATTACTTAAAAGAACGGATATTAATCTATTACAATATTCTATAATTTTCCATAAAAAGTTCAGAGGAGTGATTTTACGACTTTATAGTATGGCCACAGCTTAGTGTTACACACTGTATAACTTAATTTAATTTCAGGTCGGGGAGAAAGTTTCAACACATTAATACAAGACATTTTTTTTCAATGGATAATACATAGGTATATGGACTTAAGACTGTTTGCCGAATAGTTAGGCAGAGACTAGAGATTCCCATTTGCTACAATTCTGGCATTTCTCTCTTGCTTCATTCACTTTCATCAAATTTTTCATGCACGCTCAACAGTTTACTTGACCTTGTCTTTCTTCAGAATGATTCCGATATTGTCAATGATCATTCGCCGAGATCTTTTCTGTCGCCTTTTTAATTCACATTTGCCTTATTAGCTTTCTTGGGTAATATTTTGCCATGCATGCTTTTCACATGCCCAAATCATCTTAACACATCATTCTCAATTCTTGACACTATATCTTCTTTTACACCATAATCTTTTATCTTCTTCTTTATCTCTTCTTTACTCTGTTCTTTAAAGACACTATATGCACATAGGTACTTTTAATGCTCTCATTTACTTCACTGCATTTCTTTTACTTGCATGCTTCTCCTGGCATATTTAACTTTAACTACTGTACGTAAGTGTTGTCCAAATACAACTTTATGAACAGCTAATCGTGCTTTTGTGGACACGTTTTGGCTGTTCTTGAAAGCATATAGGGTCTTATTGGCTCTGTTGCCTGCATTCACTCTGCTTTTAATACTTTTATCATTTTAACAATATCTCTCGTAAACAAAGTACGCAATTATACAAGTTCTTTCACCTGTTCCACTCGCTCTTCAAGTCTAATTTTACCTTTAATTATTCGTGACATGATCCCAACCGTTGGAGAGATGTGATGTTTAATTGAAAAATTGGAAATATCAATTTTAATATTCTTCTCTTCATGTTCATCTTACTTACGGAGCGAAACAAATGAAAATGAATCAAGTTCAGAATGCAAGGTCATTGCTTGCTCCGCTTTTCACAAATGGCTTCAACTTTATATGTAGCAGTGCCATCTGCATCTTTAACATCTAAGTTCCATTCCAGTTCTAATGTTATGGTACTTTCGCTGACGCTTCGCATATTTATCGCAGTTTTCTTTTTTATAATAAATGATAAAAAATATATATATTTTGTCAGAACCACTAATATACGTAGTCTGAAAAGCAACCAACATCATTTTCACTTTTTTTTTGCGAATTCCTTCCATATTCGGGTCACACCACAGTGGCAAGAAAATCGTTTAAACAATAATGCTATTCGCACAGCTTTCTTTATACCATTGCACTTTTTTAATGTAACCGTTGTATGATATCTTAACCAGCCAGACACTAAGCAGTACAACCAAACATATTTGATTACAATTTTATTCATATAAAATACCAAAAAACTTTCTCCCCGACCGTATTGTAAATACAAGTAAAGCCTATCGAAGTAACTTTAGAAAATAATATAAAACTATTCGATTACCATGAAACGTAAAATGCAAAAATTAGCGCCGTGTTTGTCCCAACAGTACCGAATATTCGTATCACAATTTACTTCGTCTTCTCATGAAGTAACGTTTTTAACGTCTTATATAAATCTTATATACCTAGGAATACCTTTTTTTACGTGGTGGAATGCATTGACGTGTACCTCTCCTCGGGGTTATGTCGGACTCACCGGGGTAAAAGAGAAAGATGGTAATTAAGATAATAATGGACCTACCGGAATACCGACTAAACCTACCACGGTGTTCCTCGACAAAACCGCAATCGGCGGGGCCGCGCGAATCACTTTCACATGCGGTCGCGACCCCGCCGAGATTTCGGCCCATCGTATGAAACGGCACTACACAACAAGATTAGCCTAGATTCAAACCCTACTGTCTCCCCTTGTGGAGGAGACGGACACACGACACAGAGGCGCGAGTGGGAACACGCACGCCGCTTCTCGGACCTGGTGCTGATCGAGTGGCGGACAGGCCCACGAAGCTCACCACCCCCAGGTATATACCTAGGGATACTACGAAAAATGGTGCAACTCCACAAAAAACGAAACATCTTAATAAGTTCTATATTATATACTTATTAGGATTTTATTGATATCTCATTCGCCTCACAGATTCACATAGAAATTTTCATGGTAGGTTTACGGTGTCTAGGTTAATAAATATAATCTAACCATATATTACAAAGTAATGCATTTAATAAGTGTTAATTAACTACTTACATTTACTAATAAGGACCTCTCTCAATCGAATTTCCGACAGGGTGGCCAACGGAGACTGGCCATCTGCGCCGACGACATTATACTTAAGAAATATTAGTCATTATTATCATATAGCGATAGCTCAGTGGGGAGACCAACAGACTACAATGCAGAGGGTCTCGGGTTCGAATCCACGTCGCGCACTTCTGACTTTCGGAAGTTATATGACTTTTTGAAATGCTGTGCGTATTGATTGACAATTAGCGCCTGCTCCGTGCCTCGGAGAGCACGATAAGCCGTCGGTCCCGGCTACCATAAACATCTATGGCAGTCGTAACTGGGCAGTCAGTGTAGTCCCTATAATATCCTGACACTGGTCTAGCCTTAGGGTATCGTTAGCCTTCGGGTAGCGGAGGTCAGGTGGCAGCCGCTCCGTGTAAAAACTGATATCCAGTCAAATCCGGTTAGACCAGAAAAGCCGACCCGAAGTGACTTGGGAATAAAAAAGGCTAGGGAGAAGAGTAACTATTATAGTCCGATGGGACGCTAGTTCGACACGACTGCGGAGAGATCAGGCTTATCGACTTTAAGCGCGTTCCGACTCGCAGAGGCGGGCTTTTTCTTTGCTGTATGTGAAATGATTATGCAATATTTGAAACAATGAAACGTATAGTTTAATGACCTTTAAAGTTAGTATTGCTCGAATGTTATGGCATCAGTCTGCTGCAGCAAAAAGTTGGTCAGCCACCAATTCTAGATTAGTTTTATTCGGTTAGGGATTTCATATTTCTTTTTAGCGATATAGAGATAAATTTTATTAAATTAGTATAATAGCAGTATCTTTAATGTTATATGATATACTCTTTTCATACTAAATAGGATCTATTTATTTCTAACTAACTTTTAAAAAGAAGGTATACTCAATTTGACCCGTATGTATTTGTGTATGTTGATATAATCTCTTATCTTTTGCATTATTCATCTGATTCGGATAAATCTATTTTATTAGATAGAATATAATAACAGTGTTGTGCCATATAAATAAGGTCAAGATCAAATATTTTATTTTTATGTTTATAAATATTTATTTATTTATTTAAAATAACTTAAACTATCATTACAGGCTTGAACCTAATGCGACAGTTAAGAACTTACCTAATTAATAACCTAAACTACACAATTACACACAAGAATTAAAGAATGAAAGACAAGAATACATTACAAGAATAAAATTTTGAAAAAATAAAATAACAACATTATTAACAAACAGAAAACATAAAATATTACTAACTTAGACTAAACAATCATAATAGACAAAAGTCTAAACCTTAATATTATATATTGTAGCATAATATAAATAGTAACGCCCTTGCGAATTCACTGAATGAACAAGTAAATACATCAATCCGAGTTTGAAGGACGTTGATGTTACGGATGGCTCTGGTAAGGGGTGCCTTGGCCAGGAGGTTGGTTCTGGCTGTAGGTACCAGTAGCAATGGCGGACTGCGCCGTCTCCACACGTAGCGGTCCGGCACACACAGACTCAAGCGCTGTAATACGCCTGGGTTACTCTCTAATCCGCGAAGGACCTTCACCAAGTAGGCGACCAGCGCAAACTCCCTTCGGACATGCAGTTGGTTGTGTCAATAGAAAACCTATTTATATGAGAGTGGTACGGTGGAGTCGACTAGAGTGCGTACCAACAAGTTTGGGTCCTCATATCTCTGCCGAACGATCAAGGCATGGAATTATCTGCCAAGGCACGTGTTTCCTTCTTCCTTCAATCCTGGGTCCTTTACGCGGGGCGTGAAGAAGCACCTTCTCAAGCCGTCAAAGTAGAGACCTTAACATCGCCTCGGCTGCTATGAGGACGATTTGGAGGCCACTGCTCTAAGACCACACGACTGCTTACCATCAGGCGAAATGTGGTCATTTTGACGAGCAAAATAAAAAAATAATATTTTTTATCATTTAATCCTATCTATTAAAAAGAATAATCTAAAATCTTAAAAATATCGCGAGCGAGTTTTTATTTTATTTTATTTTTATTTTATTATTTATAGGAAAACTTACAGCTAAAACAGTATGCTAGAAAAACTTATAACATAAATAAGGCCAATTACAAGTTTTCACTTATAACCTAATTAAATAACTTAAAAACTAACCAACATGCAATAAAAATAAATATTAAATAAAATGGTCAACCGCGATTACTCCCAAAAAACTACTTACAAAATATTTGTTTTAACTTGGATACAGAAGTGGTAAATAGGTTGACATCAGCATTCCGGCATGTCATATTGTACATTCGGCTCGCCCTAGCCAAATATGAGTTCTGTCTATAATTTGTACTTACCTCAGGAATGTATACAAGATTCGATCTGCGTAGAAAAGCACATGGTACG
The DNA here is from genome assembly GCA_963675205.1 of Catocala nupta. Lineage (NCBI taxonomy): Eukaryota > Metazoa > Arthropoda > Insecta > Lepidoptera > Erebidae > Catocala > Catocala nupta. The sequence continues at coordinate 825,237 of OY776109.1, forward strand.
CGTAGACCAATTTTGCTCACAAACTTTGTTACATCAATACATCCATTCATAATATTTAACAAAAATTATAGATCAGCAATTTTGCGCCGCTCATAAAGAGGTAGCAAGTGAATTTTTTTATAGCGACTTACATAATTAGGTAGATAGCAGTTTGAGCGATATTGTATGTATCTTGCGAATTTTCTTTGTACGCTCTCAAGTCGATTTACGTACACATCGTATTGAGGATTCCACACTTGAGAAGCGTACTCGAGATGACCACGAACCAAGGAGCAATATAGAATTTCAATGGTCTAAATGCTTTTAAATTCGGAAGAAATTCGGCAAATGAATCCAAGCGCTTTCGCAGCTCTTTTGACTATGTTCTCTATGTGAACATCAAATATTAGCTTCGAGTCAAATGTAACGCCGAGATCCTTTATGTGGCTAACTCTGGTTACTAGTGAATTTTTGAGGGTATAATTAGTTGTAATAGGATTGAGCTTGCGAGTAAAAGAGCATACGAAGCACTTAGAGACATTTAAGTCGAGCTTATTAAGATCGCAATACATTTCAAAACGTTCTAAATCCTCTTGCAATAGACGAGCGTCCTCAGTCCCTCTGATTCGTCTCATGATTTTCATATCATCGGCGTACAAAATCATTTTTGAATGAGCAAAGCAAGAGCCGATACCATTAATAAAGATGTTAAATAACATGGGGCCTAGCAAAGATCCCTGGGGAATACCAGAACGAGCATGTAACGACCTCGAGGTATATCCACTCAACACCACAGTCTGACATCTATTTTCAACATATGATGTAAACCATCTGTAGAGGTTGCCTCTTATTCCGTCACTAAATAGTTTGCGCATCAGCGTTGCGTGATTTATGCGATCGAAGCACTTACTGTAATCAGTATATAATACATCTACATGTGTACGTTGTGCCATGGCTTCCGCTATAAAATCACTACAGAGGACTAGATTTGTTGTAGTAGATCGTCCTGTCAGGAATCCATGTTGGCATTCGCTAAAATCAAGCTTAAGCGCAGAGTAAACTTGCTTGTGAACTATTCTCTCTAAAATTTTAGCAAATACACACAACTTAGAAATGGGTCTGTAGTTTTCCACTTTTCCTTTGGTCCCTTTTTATGTACTGGTGTTATGTAAGCACACTTCCAGGTATTGGGCACCAGACCGTCATTGAATGATCGTTTAAATATAATCGTGAGGGGGATGGTAAGACTCTTAGCACAATATTGTCTGAGCCTGCTGACTTGTTTGGGTCGACATTCGCAACTAACTTTTGAACTTCCTTTTGCCAATCTCAATGTTGTATATGTGTGAATTTGATTGTGTCTGTGAAGGTAAGTTTTGCACGTTATGTGACAAACAAGCAGGATTCGACGCTTCAAGAAAATTTCAGTGGAAATAATCACCAAACATATTACAAATGTCCTCACCATTACTTGATGAAACCTGCCCAAACTGTAATGTTGAAGGATGTGGGCTAGAGGACCTCCTGGATTTAACATAGTTCCAAAAAGCTTGCAGGTTTTTACATAAATATATCACAATCTGCAGGATGGACTTTCTAAACTCCAAGCTATATGCTTACGCCGATGACACGGCAATAGTCGTTTATGGACCTACATGGGATATCATTAAAACACAAGCAGAAACTACTCTCTCTAAAATAATGAACTGGTTAAACTCGAACTTGTTGACCCTAAACCTAAACAAAACTGTTTTTATCCCCTTTACCATCCGACGTAACACTTCGCCGCCTTCTTCTTTTTTAATAACTGCCCATTCATGCGCAATCCGCGCCTTGTTCTTGCCCCAAACTCAGCAGGACAGATAGTGTTAAATACCTAGGCATACTTATTGACTTATTGACGATGCACTAAAATGGGACAAACAACTGGATACACTAACCACTCGTGTAATGCGTCTCATTCACATTTTTAAGACACTTAGGGAGTCTGCGAACAGTACTACATTAAATATGGTATATAACGCCTTATGCAAATCAATTATAGGATACTGTATTGCTGTTTGGGGAGGAGCAAATAAAACAAAATTTCTCAGAGTAGAACGAGCACCAAGAGCTATACTTAAAGTTATGACCAAAAAGCCCAGAAGATACCCAACCACAAAATTATACTCAGAATGTAGAGTACTAACAGTGCGTCAGCTCTTTGTGCTGAAATCTATCCTTAGGAAACATTCGAGGCTGCCCCCTGCGGATCCTACAAAGCGAAGAAACCTTCCCTTAGGTACCCCACATAATACCACATTTGCTAGACATCAGTTCTTTACGCAAAGCACTCATATAAACAAGCAAATTCATAAAAAACTAGGCATTAGAGATCTTAACATATACGTATATAAAGTAAAATCTAAAGTGACTGAGTGGCTACAAAATCAAGACTATTTCCAAACAGTCCCTTTTAAAGTACCTCTCATGACCACACACACACACCCACACACACACCCACACGCGCGCACACACTCACACACATACATACCATAAAATACATTCACATTATTGGACATTTAATATTATATATAATAAGAAGTTTTGTTTAATTTAACATAATCTCATGAAGGATCAACACTGCTTTCGAACCTGTTGTGTACATTTATTAGTGTACATTGATAGCCTAACACTATCTCTTAAAATACAGGAATACCTAGTTTAAGAGATAGGGTTTATTATTTTGTACAGATTTTAGCAACATAGTCTCAGTACAATGCACTACTGTTCCATAATCCATACTCAATTGTGTTTTTATGTACCTATCATATATACCTGTCTGTATTTTTGGTAAATAAAATATTATTACTATTATTATGTTTCTCTTATCACAGGTACTTTCTAACATATTATATTAGAAAATACCTGGCCCTTTGGGAGGCTTACACGGAGACATGGGTCCAACGTGAAGAGGCCCTTCGAGAGTTTTAATCAAAGGTGTGATGAAACACCTACAGCGGCACTAGCCGCAGCAGGCGTAGGACTATTGCTACGTATGGATTCTAATATATGGGCTATGGGTATGGGTGTTTGGTGGACCGGTATATTGCTAACTATGGATGAAAAACGGCGTCTGCCCTGAATACTCTAATAGCATCAATGCAATAGGCAGACGGTGACTCGCCAACTCACTAGATGGGCCCCCTGATAAGCCACTATAGGCATACAAGCCAGCAGCAGAGGGCAACACCGGTGCGAGTGGCTAGGGGTGTCGAGCGGTGCGGCGCCGGTTTCACCATCACGGGTCTCGTGACAACGGAGACCCGGAGCGGGTTTCTCCGCCCTTTGCCCTTGAAAATGACACTTCCACCTCCAAGCATATAGCTCTAGCGGCCCCCCTCTTACCGGCCGACCAAGGCAAGCCAGAGTTGAGAGTCCTACGGGCGCTCTTGAAGTTCCACCCCAGCCAACCAGTAACGGCAAGCCGGGGACGAGGCCCTAACCAACTCTCTGAGGCATTCAGGACCGCAGTGTCGCCACTCACATTCAGCCCGCCACAAGCTGCCCTGCGGTTTGTGCGCTTTAATTTAACCTGGTGATACATTTTTTGTTTATATCACAAGGCGAAGGTGATAGTTTTAAAGCTAGTGTACTGTGCCCTCCGATATCGCGTTATTAGAGGGGTTATTATTATTATTACATATGTCAGACTCAATTTTAGTGATATAATCATTAAATAATACGCTTTCTAATTCCTTTGAACGCTGCGTTAATAAAACAAATGATTGATAATGCGAGATGTTATGATACTTCTTAAATTTTGAATGATATCTTGACTTTTCTTTTTAACCCCCGACGCAAAAACGACGGGGTGTTATAAGTTTGACGTGTCTGTGTGTGTGTGTGTGTGTGTGTGTGTGTGTGTGTGTGTCTGTCTGTGGCATCGTAGCTCCCGAACAGATGAACCGATTTTAATTTTGTTTTTTTTATTTGAAAGGTGAATTAGTCGGGAGTGTTCTTAGCTACGTTTGATAAAAATCGGTCCAAGATGGCCGCCACCACAAAATGGCGGATTATATATTTTTTCACAACTCCCTCAATATGGGTATCAAATGAAAGGGCTTGACGAGTAGAATACTATACACTATGATAAATTTCAAATCCAAGATGGCCGCCATCAGAAAATTACAAATTTCCACAAATTAAAATTGTTCAATCAAATGAATATTGTGTCGGGGTTTTTTTAAATTTTAAATTTAGTATTATTTTAATTAATGGTCTTTTGTACCAGGGAGGATGTATTAATATATGGCTATCTATAAATAGATATGTAATTATGAAATAAGCTTCGTTTACAATAAATAACTTAATACGATTATAAAATTAAAATTAAAGTCAAAAAAGGAAGAAAGGGTATTAAATTTATTAGTAGATATATGTACATATGTAATGTGTAAGATATTCGGTTTGTTTTCCAAAAGACTTGAGTCTTTCAGCCTTTTTTTAACGCACGCTTCTTTTCATGAGGCCTTGAAGGCTAAATACCCAAAAAGCTCCTTTAGCCTCCAAACCTAGTTCTTTTCTCTAGCATCGAATCTGGTGTCTGGTAACCTTAATAAAAGACTATTTTATTTTAAAGCTAACAGCTTCTATTGAAATCTTGTTACAACTTTAAAATATTTTCGTGTTTAGTCTCCAAGCCTGACTAGAAAAAGGTTTAATACATTTCCGGACCTTTTTGTGTAGTTTTATTAAAGACTATATTAGTTATTACCTGTACTATATTAGTTAATTACGATGCTTTGTGTTTTGAATTTAAGTTTATAATGGCATTTCTTAATTTCCCAGGCAACCAAGAACTTTTAATGTTTATAAATGTAAAATTATGAAGTTATACACTTATTTATTTTTGTTTATCTAAGTAGGTATGTGTTCCAGAGACATTCATTGAATTAAAAATATCAATTTTAATCAAACAATATTTTTACCTCTTTGAGAACGAACGAAACGAAAATCAACGTCTCGTCTGTCATCCCTACACGATTAAACGGTTTAACATTGCATTCAATTCCAACTATATAATAATTTTAAAATACTTTGCCGTATTTTAGAAAACTTAACCTGATTCCTAAAAATAACCTCAGTATTTTTTTAAGTAATTTAAAACTAGAATCTAATATCTAAAATAAAATTTAAATACAACTGGAACCTCAAAAATGTTAAATAGCTTAGGTTTAGGCTTAGATCATAAAAAGGACTAGGGACTTTTTTAAAAGCGCCACCCCTTTTTGCTTTGACGCTTAATAAAATTATTACCTAACTCATCGAACGCCTTTTTTGTGAGCCCAGCCCTAAAAAGGACTCAGAGGCTTTAAATTTCGGGCTAAAATGTTCGAGTCTTTTGAAACACCATATTCGGTTTTTAACGCATTAAAGCTGGCGGGCCAGGTCCGTAGCTGGTAACCGTTAGGGTTATATTGAAACACGTAGACTGATTCAACTGAGAATATATTTACAATTCTTAAGCCCTTTTATATCCCATTTATTGTTCATGCAAGTAACGCTAGCATTAATGTGTACAATAATCATTTACACCAATCAGCGACAAGTAAACAAAAAATCTAACATTTACGAGGGAATTCTTAGAAATCCTTATGCGTGTGTGCGTGCAGTGCGGCGGTCGGTCCTTACGCGTGTGTGCGTGCGTATAAAATAATGCCACGTATAAAAACAGATGGCCTCTTCGCGCGTCGCTAGTTCGTCAGTTGGTTTCGTCGCGGCTAGATGTATGATGCTCCGTTCGATAGCCTTCGCGCGTCGCTTGGTTTCAGCGCGACTAGACATATGATGCTCCGTTCGATTCTAGGTTCCTCATAAACTTATATTTTGTTATATACATACGCCACAGGTTAATAACTCTGTTGTATTTTAGCGTAGAACCGTTCAACTTTCAACGGTTCTACCTTAAAATGCAACAATGAGTAGCCTACTTTAACATTTAAAATACTAGTATGGCTCGGCGCAAACGAACCACCGGTGGCCAGAGATGAAAAGTTCACGTACTCTTTGTATAGATTCTTCGGCTTATACGCGTGACAAAAATGACAGTGTGGACGTCGCCCGTACACTGAGACTGTACCGGACGTCCATTGAAAAAGACCGACTTTGGATGGATCGGCCCGTGACCCGTGTCATTTCACCGTGACAAAACCAAAAACCGTTCACATTTGTGACTGGCAGTACGTACAATGTTCAGGCGTACTTTTTGATTGAAATATTTTGTATGGGAGTATGAGACGCATAAATGATCGTAACATTTGTACGCGTAACAAATCCCGTCCACACTATCGGTACAGACACCCGACTTTGTCACGATCATCTGTCTGTTTGTTTCGGCTTATCTCTGAAACTACTTGACCGATTTTGACGGGATTTTCACTGACAGATAGCTGATGTTATAAGGAGTAACATAGGGTACGTTTATTTTAGTTTTTTTTGGTGAAATTCCTCACAGGAACGAATAAGTATGATGCTCGGTAAAAAAACTGTTAATGGTAAATTACACGAAGCAAGTGTATCTTATTAGTTATCTTGGTCTGACTTGGTATAAACAGGAATAGCATGACAGTTGCTTCAAGAAACTTGCCTTGTTAATAGAAAAAGACTACGTCAGAATGTTTATTTTATATATTTTGTTTTCTACATTTACCTAGTCCACTATACGACTCTTGGTTAAATAATATGAGCACCTACATGATGCCTAACATGTGTACAATAAATAATATAACTGTAATAATATTATAGGTACGTAATTACATATATATTATACATAACTAAGTCGTATTTTAAATGTATATTATCAAAAACATCATGGTAAAGAAACTTTAATTATATCTTAATGGAGGTATATTTTAACGTGTAAGTATGTATGTAAGAAATAAAAATAATGATCTAATATTTGGATAGATATAAATCTACCTAATGTAATAATAAAATAAATGTAATATAAATTATATATATATATATATATATAAATGATCGTAATTGCCGGACAGTGCAATATAAATGTACTTAAACGTATAGTTACAGTAAAACTAGGCTTAATCTTCGTATAATATAGTAAATACATTAAAATTAACATTTATTATACGTAAGTAGAATAAAGATTATATCTAGTCGTAGAGTAAAATCATAACCAACACAATAACACATCTACAACCGCAATGTTGTAGATGTGTTATTGTGTTGGTCATATGTTTTTAAAAGTAACGAGTAGGTCGCGTACTATTATTCTGTACTTCTTTATTTCTTGCCTCAGATTTTTAAATAATGCCTGCAATTAACGCAAATTTGTATTTTTGCGGAGGGTTTCTTGATAATCGACCACCTTTTGAGTTCAGATTTTTTACGGCTTTCTTGTACAAGCTGCTATGAAAGCAGAATATGACTCGTCATATCATCACTTATCATATTAGTCTCAACTAATATTACTGTAAGATCTTTTATACCTACGCATGTTCTACAAAATAAAGTTTTGATTTCATTTGATTTAGTTAGGATTCAAGATTCACCACTTTTTTATAACGCGTGCAGGTCAGAGACGCCTCTGTGAGCTTTACTAGTATTGGCTTCAAATTACCTTAGATGTTAATGTAGTATCTGTATTACGATCGACGCAAATAAAAAACACACATACATAATCAAAAAACATAAAAACATAATAAAAAAGCATGTCTTGTATGTCCGTGCTTGAAAAATATCAACAAACATCTTAAAAGTATGTTCATTGGAACTAAGTCCCGTATTGACACACTTAATAAATTTGTCATTTACAGATAAACACTTTCCAACCCTAGGACTTTAGACAAACGCGTAATAGAAAAGTCCCTATATGAAAGCGGAGGAAGCTCTAAAATAGACAATTACAGGCCAATTAGTCTCATACCGATTATCTCAAAAGTCTTTGGAATAGCTTTGCAACGTAGTATATTGAATTTCATTGAAAAACAACCTCCCAAGAAATAAACAGTATGGATTTAATAAAATAAATTTACTCCTCTTGCTTGCTCCTACCTCTGGAAAACTATTGTAGATGAAACTGATGCGGGAAAACAAGTGTCAGTTATTTTCTTTCACGTGTCAAAAGTACTTCAAAATAGCTGAACAGATTCTGATATTACTCTACATATTTGTAGATACTTGAATAACGTTTACGCTACTTTTGGCCTCTAATTTATACATAATGTCCATGGTTATCGCACTAAACATTTATTAATTGTAAATTTTAATTTTAATGTTAATGTTTTAGAAACATTATTTAATAATCAGTAGTTTTAAGTACAATTTACCTGTATGTTTACCGCTTTTCACATTACAATATAAACATAAGCTCTACAATAAGTGAACATATGAATTTAAACAAATAAATAATAAATTAGTATAAATTAGATTTATACTTAAATTCGATATGCGTATGTATTTATGTGTGTAAGACACGTGAAGTTCGATAACGCACTTGCAAAAACATACATATATTATCATGATAATTGGTTGCTGATTTTGCCATAATTTACCATAGTTTTACAGCAATGACCAGAACCAAATTTTGTAAAAATTTATATATGTAAATAATATATATATATATATATATATATATATATAAATATTGGTTCTACTTTCGTCTAAAAACCACTTTATTATAGCATACTTACCTACTATATATAATAATAATTTAAATGTATGTGTGTATTCGGTTAATATGCGTAATAAATAAATTTAGTGAAAAGCGCCCAAAATGTTGGATGGCTGTCAAATCATTAACTAAAAGTATAGTATTTCAATCTGCAGAAAACAACCATGACGTTGGTCATATTCTACATAAAAATTATAATACAAATCACTTATGTAATTATTTTATTCATTCAAAGAAGGCAGCATGTCTCTTGTCTCAGCAGGTCGGTTTCAGGAATTATAATTTTCAGATGTTCCACGTATACGTATAAGTTCACTAAACATTTTGTTAAAAAAATAAAAATAGTCACAATAACGAAATTCAAACTGTTTTTATTTTTTACGAGATCTAATAGCAATTCTAAGCGAACAATAATATTCATTATAAATATCCAATATTTAAAAAGTTATTATTTTGCAGAAAAGGATCAAGTTCCAAAAATCAATTATAAAATATTTTATTTTTTGATCTTAAATCCTTACTTTTACTACTAGTATAGTATTATATTATCTGTGCTTATACTACGGCCATATTTCATAAAACAAAAATAAGACGCTTTGACTTTAATAAAACTAGGATACTGATTAAATTTTAATTAAATTACACAGTTAAAAATTAGTTTTATGCAATTGTGGTGATATATTTTAGCCAAGTTTATGCCGTAGTAGATATAATTAATTGGTAAAATTTATTTGTACATAAAATGAAAAAAGAATAACGAGCATATCGCCAAGCATTTTATCCAATTATTTTACAGTTTGTAAGTAGTATCCAATCATATTATCATAGAATAATCATCTATTAGCTGATTAGGTTTGTATGAAGTTGCAACTGAATGGAGTCTGTGTACATAAAGTGAAATGCATGGAATGTCAATTAAACACCGTAGCCTGTACATAAATTAGAAGTAGTTTTATAATAATTATGGAGATCAGTTTAGTGGCATTACCCCGTGACCCGGACTGCATTAAAGTCGCCACCGCGCCTTTCGCTTATTTTTGAACCTCCTAAAGAAAGTTACTGCAACTGTCAGGATATCTGTTCGAACTGGTTAACCCTGGTGACCTTAGCATAGCGCATAATTATATATATATATATATGTATGAATCAATATAAAGCCCGAGCAAATGCAGGATTAATTGGTAGCGGTAATATTAATATATATTTTATTCGTATTTATTCATAACTTGTACTCGTGTATATTATTTCATAAAATCATCAATTGTGGCTGTTTATATTTAAGAAAAATTATATTTATTGATAATATCTACATATTATAACTAACTCAGAATCAAATTAAAATATTATTATAAGTATGTATCGATGCTTCTTGGATATAATATTTGCCAAGCATATACCTTAGTATTCATTAGGATCAATTAAAAATGTTAATGTATACGTTTCAAACTATTTTATTGGTTGACACTAATTATACTTACACTTGTTTCACATTTAAGTCAAGTAATTATTATTGATGTAATCTTTTAAACGAATTTTATTTAATATTATTCCATAAAAGACCTTTTGCATTATAAATGTCTATATAACTAATTATAAGTTTCTAATAATACCGATGTAATCCGTAGGTTAAAACTACATTGCTAAAGAATATAATTGTGTGTATGTAGTAGAATAGATGATAAAAATGTATAAAAGGAAATAAAAGAACTCGATGTCGATATTAAATCTATATGTTGTGAATAAATGTTGTAAGTAGATGTATTTAATTGTTTTATTTCACAAAATTATCTCTTCTTAGCCTTAATGTCCTACTCTACCAAAGTTGGGTATTAAGTCAAATGTAGGCTAAATATCAAATTTCGATCGCTATTAAATCCCAAGACACAAGTGCCGAAACAGGCGCTCACAGTTAAGTTGATAAAATCAACACTTTTTGTTTAATACAAATATAAAATATACATTTACCATAACAATGAATGTGTTTACAATTACTCTGTGTAAAAATCTTAAAATAATTAATATTTTCGTCTACAAAATTACGTAAATTTGCACGAAAAATGCAAAAACGTAAGCTCGTGTTACGTGATTTTTAGATTATAACAGTAGAAATCTATCCTATTTTACAGCTTAAACGAAACATAAATAGCTATATTACAATTTGTCCGTCCCAAATATTTAAATTATTGGTTGACAATAAAGATACATATTTATCAAAAAAGCACTTCAAATCCTCCATACAACTTCACTATGGCGGCCGCGCGCCGACTTGAATATCGCTCTGTCATTCAGTCCAACCGCGTCTTACGCTCGGCGCAGTCTTAAAGAACTGTGGTTACTTCGCATCATAGAAGGAGATCGACGCAAAACGCAATCAAGCCGCTGTCTGCTGCCACATAGATGGTAAACAAGCACGTGTCGCCACCTATGTGAATTACTGCACATAGTTATACTACGTTAAGTAGGCAGATGATAAAAGAGTAGGTCAAGGGAAGGGAAAAGAGACTGAGGAGATGTTCTTACACTCCGAACGAAACATAACAAACCTTTACGTTAATCTTCTATGAGAGAATAGTATTTCTCCAGTCGAACTATTGCACTGTAGCCGAAACCAGCATGGCCCTACTACTCAACTCTGCTTGACTCTGGTATTCAGGCCGGTAGACTTACCCGTTACTCTACCTTTTTATCTTATCTTAACGTAAGAGTTCAACATAGCTAACGAAATGTACGGGAGTCACCTCATTAATAAAAACTGTAATGCGAGATGTATACAAATGAATAAATTATGAAATTGTATCATCATTCGTGAAAATATGTTCAGTCTAGTAGACATCGTAAGGCTGATATGATAATTATCATGTTAATGAGTCACATATGTAGTAGGTAGACACAACAACATCTTGAACAGTAAATGGTGCTGACGTTACATGTAGTTAATTTATGGATACCTCCAGATTAATCATAGTGGCTAAGAGATTGGGACTCGAAGACTGGCCATCTGGACACAGGATTTATTATAATTAATTAGTCTGATCTGAGGAAGTTCCGGATTCATGACTATACATATGTATATGCTTTCTAAGAATCGGGCGTGTGCAACGTGACCAGTTTTTAAATCCGCTATTGAGAATTACTTAATAAATACCCAAATACTTGTGTTGGCTGGACTCGAGATTCAAGCCCGTGATGTCATTCGCTGAAGTCGCATTGACTATGGTTGCGTCACCAAGGCAGTTTAATAGCCAATCTATCTATAATATGTACCCAAAATAACAGTGTCCAACATGACAAATAATTTGAATAATAAATAATTTGCATCATATTGACGTCCATTAATTTCCAGTCAGTGTTAACGCATAATAAACTTCACTACCTCAATCTAATATAGGAAACTGTTATTACGATATTGACACGGCATCTCTTACTTCGACTGCCTAATACGATTTTCATTGCACGCTCCTATTAAAGAGAGGCGAATCACGTCAATATCCACAGACGTCGGGAACAAAGTCCCAGCACCCGGTGGTTAGAGCTCTAGATCAAGACGTTGCTTGTCAGAACAAGCAATGTCTCTGATACAGAAGCAAGAGACAGTTAATATAGCCATCTAATGCGAGCGTATTTAGTGGTCGAAGCTCCTCGCAGTCAGTACATTGACCGATACGACTATCGATACGATGACCGCTGGAATCCACATCCCTAATTAATTTCATATTTTACGGTACGTTTAAGATGAGATATGAGCTTTTACATATGTGGTGATATTATTTATACCTCAGCTTGGCACCCGCTGTTTCGCACAGAAAGAAAGATGTTGAGAAGCTCTTCAGAACACTCATTATGGAATGTATGGTGGCAGACGTCCTACGAGAGAGTTGTACGATTGTAGTAACCGCAGGATTATCGACAAAGCGAAAATCTAAAATTATTTACGTCATAAAGTAACACCTATAAATGTCAAACTTTAGTAGTTAGTTTATCAAAGTTACTGAAGCTACATTTAGGTTATTTGTTAGGTTTAGAGAAAGCGTTGAGCCTATTATTTGAAAGGCGGCGTGAGTTAAGTAAGAAAGAAGAGTTACTTACTCTTTCAAAACGCGGTAAACGTAACGCATAAAACGCACATCCTAATTACATTATATTAAATGATATTTTGTAGTATGTAATTATAATCTAAAACAGAGTATATAAACGAAAAAAGACTAAATAAAATGAATATTCACATAAAGAACAATAAACATTAATACATGAGAAGTATAACAGGTAACCAATATTTTTTAACAGATGGCGTTATGTTACGAGAGCCCTGAAGTTCCACCCCTAATATCAATAGATGCCACTGAAAACATATGTATACCTAAGTAGTCATAGTCTGATTCGCGAGGTCAACATTTTCCGCGATGCTAATGAAATTGCACCTTTACACATGTTGACGCTGATCTGTTATTTATTTATATTATTTCTGGTTTTGTATTACAATAATTGGGAAGTTTAATTTTGTGTTCTACGTGCTCGTCCGTACAGGCACGGTTAACACAAAATTCAATTTCTTAAGCATGCGGATGGCATAATGATATAAGTGGTCGCCTCGCCACTCTGCCATTGTGCCGCGTGTTGCGGGTTCGAATCCTACACGGGACAAAAATTAATGTGATCTACAAATGGTTGTTCCGAGTGTGGATGTTCTTTATGTCCGTTGTTTGCATGTTGGTCTAATTATACCCACCCACCACAATACACTTGGCAATACACATGGCCAATTGTATGATGCTCTGTCTCACATTAATAACCCAGCTTAATCTTTTTATCTATCTACTTCTAACATACACATAATCTATCGTAAATTATTTAAATACAATTTGAGAATTATAATTTATTTTATGAACCATATTTATAGTTGTATCACCATCATGAGGACCACATTTACTTACGTGCGAGCGACGCCGTAGTTACAGTTAATTATATAATAATTCAACCACACACAAATAATACACCTACACATGAGAGAATAGATTTACGTGTGTATGTATGTGACATACACACATACTCTCATGCTATTATTAGATAGTATTTCATGACTAACATGTATCTAATAAAAATAAAAGCAGAATACTACTCACTGACTAATCAAAAAATGTCGAAGGCTATTTGACCTGTAAACCTAAAATTGAGCATGTAAAATTAAGGGCCCGCGATGTCAGCTTAAATTATTTTTGCCAAAAGGGACGATAAAGTGTATATTAACTATTTCAAACAAACAATATATGTTAAAATTTATACAGGCGTTAGAAGTCATGATGTAAAATATCATTGCAGCATACATATGTATATAGTCTTACGTCTATTTCTTCGACGAAGCATGCCGAGGTATATTACAAACATATTGCATCACCTATTATTAAAAGAGCCACGAGCAACTATCATTATGAGTCTATCAGACCGCCTGCTGCAGACTATAACGTACCGACGATGGATGGCTATTGCCACTTAATTTGTTATTAACTCTAATTTTTATTTCTTAATTATTACTTAATTATGTGTCGACCTTGTATATGGATCCCAGAGTCCGAAATAAAGTATTATTATTGTTATTATTATATTTCCGTCTACAGAGCCTAATAACAGACCCCGTTCTACTACTGATCATTTCTTGATAGAAAAGCGCAATAGAACTTATCCAGGAATCGAAACCTGAAGCACAGCGGTCGCATTGACATAAATTGGAAACCGCATTACAAGAAACACAAGCAAATCCTTCACAATTCTCATAAGCTTTAAGTATCAAGTAAGTATACTAACTTACAAACTGCATTACTACGTATGCTTGTGCTGAAGCTTGGCTTAACTACGGTATTATACTAAGGGGAATAGCATAGCTTCACCGACCATATTTATACTAAAAATATTATAATTCAAAATTAGCTAATACATAACCGACAAACAGTTGTAAACAACATTTTCAAGAACACAAAACACCTAGCTTATATTTTTAATATGTAACTTTCTCCGGCAACGTCTAGAATGTTCTACTACGCGCGAAGAAATACAAACAACATATACTTTACGACACAAACATAGATCAAATTTACCAACATCCCGACTTAAGATACATACGTCTATCACTTTAGTCACGTCCATTAAAATTTATAATCAATTATCCAAACAAATTATACAGGAATATAACACAATATATTTAGTAATAAATTTTATTAATTTATTTCTTAACATACACTGCTTTTACAGGCTAACCTAATAATTAATATCAATGTAGTAATGATACATAAAATATTTTACTTTAAATTAATTCGTATTCTTTTAATTACATGATACCTACTACACCTTCAAAGAATTTTCTAAAAATAATTATTTAGTAAAACTAAACCTAATAAAATATATTCTTTAACCTCTTAACACAAATTTTATTAATAGATAAAGCTAGTCATTTTAAATATGTGTATGTAATATACATACCTATGTACACATATATTTATAAATAATGATTAACGTAAATAGGATAACAATATATAATAGGACATAAATACTAACATAAATACATATCAATAAATGTAAATATATTATTTGTATATACTTGAAAGGATATTATAATAATTAATACGTTGCCCTCTTCCTGTCTCCTAATTTGCTGTGCCTGATAAGATCCATAATTATCTAATTTGTTTACAAGTCCACCTTTGTTTAACATTATGAAATGCATTTTGAGTATTGATTACTCGGTGTCGCAAAGCACCGAGATGCAAGTATGCTTAATGTTTAAGATTCTCAATATTCTATAACAAGTATTGCTGCCAAATAACAAGTATTACTACTAAATTTTATATTACATCTCATATATTGAAATTAAACTACGGTATACGGCTTTTTTCAAAGCACATTTTAAAATGACATAATTTTTAAATGTATAATATTCGTCTACAGTTTAATTTAAATGTGTAACATTTACGTTACCGTAAGGCAATATTATTCGAATATATTTTAGTTGCATGGATCAAACGAAGAATCAGTTCTCAGACTTAATAAACTGCATTGGAATCATGTCATCCGTTCAGCAATTACCAATTGTGATGCCGCGAGTATCCGGCGCGCGAGTAGACAGCCCGATAAACACTAACACTTGACCCGAGTGATTGTTTATCGTCCTTGTGTTTAAACTAATATTATATTGCAATATACCTATATATAATATGACAGCTTAAACGAAAGATAAATATTACTCTACTAAAACAAATAAAGATATTTAAAAAGTACTCATAAATCGCAAAGAAAATTAAGATTTTTCCGTCATAGCGCGCATTCCTCCACCGCGCGAGACAGGGTATCTACAACGAGACATGACAAATTACCTTTGACAAGGCAGGGAGGAAACAAAGGAATAAGATACGTTATCCCTTCATACTTCAATCAGTTAATGTATAATATTCGATAATTAATTCAAGTATTAAAGTCCTACTTGTTATATGTATTTCGAATCGATGATTCGCGATCCTCCTTCAATATGTACCTCGTTTACTAGTCATGCTGTATATAGTTGATTGCACGAATAGCGGTTTGAGTGATCGCCTCACTTCTGCCTGCTAAGAGATGTGGGCTCGAGCACAGGACTAATATTTCTGTAATCCAAAAATAGTTGTTCAAAGTCTGTGTGTTCTGTGTGCCAGTTGTTTTTATCTTTGTAAAGTTCACTGCGACATATTATGGATAATCAATGGATCTGAACAAGACTTTAAAAATATTGTGTTAATAAGAAGGGTTATGTAATGGGCTACCATACCATCAGTTTGCCAATAATAAGCCGTCTACTAAAAAGTTTTCTAACCGTGCCATTACGAAGAATTGCCAAGTAAACAAAATTTATTATATTATACTTTGCCTGCTTCTAGAATCAAATCCACAAACAAAGCACGAGGTACATGCCTATATTATTTCAGTCGACCAAAGTATTTGTAACAAATTTAATTTCACTTACCTGATACGAAGAGAAGCTGACACAGAAAATAATAAAATTACGCTTATATGTATACTAGCTTTGCCCGCGGTCTCTCTCGCGTTTGTGATTACTGCGCTGCCATCGTGGGTTGTAGCGTGATGTAATATAGCCTATAACCTTCCTCAAAAAGGGGCTATCCAACACTAAAAGAAATTTTCCATTCGAACCAGTAGTTCCTGAGATTAGCGCGTTCAACCAAACAAACAAACTCTTCAGCTTTATATTATTAGTATAGATGATTATCAGTACTTCACTAACTAACTTTAATAATATGTCATATTACCCATCTTAGAATTGTTTGGACAATCGTGTCCGTACGCTGATGGACGAATTAAAATTGTCATTTAGCAATGCACAAGGCCAAACGGTTTTGGTAGCACAGCGGTAGTTAATGCGAGGTCTCGGGTACGATGCTCGCATCAGACAAAGTGTTATTGGGTTCTTCTGTCAAAAAGTTTTCCGTACCAGACCGTACCGTTCTGTAACTGTAGTAGGTAAACGGCAATAGCCTTCTATTATATGTGACCTAAAAGCTAGCTGGTGAAATGTGGGTGTGATACACTTGTGCTTAGAACATCTGAAAATATATGTATGTAGTTAATTCAAATAACTTACCTTAAAGAACCATCTTCTATATTAGATACTCGGTGTCTACAATTACCAACCTCAATGAGGGCAGCCTAAAGACAGAATAACAAAGTATTCCCTAGCAGTAAAGTAAATAAATATAGACGAGGCACCGTAACCTATACTCGATAAAAGAGAAACAAGATTAAACAAATTGGGACAGGTCGGGTAACTTGACCTTGACCCTCAGCGGTGGGGGACTGAGGAGAGGGCACCGCCGCAGGCCCCCTGTAGAGGGTGGCTAAGTACGTTGTGGATGCAGAGGCAATTATATGCGATGATTAAGGATCTGCAGAGCGCACTTGTATCCTTGCAAACGGTAACACGGTAATAACATGTACGATTAAACGAGATAATTGGCACTTACCTGGCACAGATCCCTCCTACGTGTTGTTGACAATTTGCAACAAATTCATGTCAGCTATTTAAATATAAACGGGTGTGTTTTTGCTTGCTCTCTATAAAACTTACCAAAACTATAGTTCAAAGTACTCTTTAGTGATAAATTTATAGTTATTTTAAAGGAAAAGTAACAAGCTATCTTTTAGTAAAAACAGTTCTTAGATATTCAAACGGAGTGCAAAGTTATATCAATATTAAGACTCAAAAATTTTAACGTCCCTGACCTTTTTTTTTTTTTTTTTACGTGGGGGAATGCAATGGCGCATATCCCTCCGCGGGGGCGGGCGGAGGGATTATGTCGGACTCACCGGGGTAAAAGAAGGATGTTAAAAGACAATGTACCTCCCGGAATACCGACTAAACCTACCACGGTGTTCCTCGACAAAACCACCATCGACGGGGCCGCGCGAATCGCTTTCGCATGCGGTCGCGACCCCGCCGAGGTTACGGCCCGCCGTATGAAACGGCAGGCCACTACACGAAAGACCTACCCAAAATAGGCTCTACTTCACATAAAACCCTACTGTCTCCCCTAGAGGGGAGACGGACTCGACACAGAGGCGCGCTTGGGAACACGCACGCCGCCTCTCGGACCTGGTGCTGAACGGATGGCGGGCAGGCCCACAAAGCCCGCCACCCCCAGGTCAAACCTCAGGGTGGCTGGAGGTCGTCTCGCGCCCTCCGGCGCCCGGCTCTGCGGTTGGGGAGAGGGTTTAAACGCTCCCTCTCCCGCTCCGCCGCCTCCTTGATGGAAATTACTTCCTCATAACGTCCCTGACCTATCCCAACCCGCGGTCGCTACGCTGGTGTATCATCGCCGCCCGACGCTCGTGCTAGCGCCATTCGGAAGTGATCGGGTTATCATCGGATTTGCGCCGCGCGGGCCGAGCGACACTTGGACGTAAACAACATCACGCTAGCGTAAAGGAGCTCGGCAGGTGTATAAAAATGCCATCTACTTGCAACGCGTGTGGTAAGAATATTACATCCAAATATTTTATGGAGTGCATTAAATGCAATAATGAATACGACATTGATTGCTTAAACATCAAAACTGCTAGCTTTGAGAAGCAAACCGATGAATACAGAAACCGCTGGATATGTCCTTCTTGCTTATGCGCCAGACCTAAGATCGTCGATTCATCTACACCGATACGTACTCTTAACCAATCCAATACGTCTACGAACATTAATATGACATGCGGCAGCCGAGGTAAACTAGTATCCGCCCACCCAGAAATTAAAGCTGGATCAGAGGTGACAAATGTTATTGAGGAGATCAGGTTGCTCAGATAGGATATACTAGAGGTGAAAGCTCAACTTTCTACAGTATCACCCACCCTAACCGAAAAAATGAACGAATATGAGCGTCGCTTAAATATTAAAGATATGGAAATAACATACCTCAAATCTTCAGTATTGGAACTACAGCAAACCGTTAATATGCACGAACAATACAATCTGAGGAACGAGCTTGAAATTGTAGGAGTCCCCGAACAGTCCGGCGAAAATCTAACGCATATTGTTCTAGTTACCTCTAAAAATCTGGGTGTGGACTTACAGATATCGGATATTGATCAAGTGCAGCGTGTTGGGTCGAAACAAAAAGAAGACACTAACGCACAAAAGAATAACAGGCCAATTGTTGTTAAATTATCTCGAAAGACAAAGCGTGACGAGTTGCTGTCAGGAGCTTCGAAAAGACGCGGCCTCACCTCTAGCGATATCATCAGCGGTACGTGTTCAGTCCTTTATTTCAATGAGAGACTGTCTACGGCAAACAGGAAGCTATTCGGAGAGACGAGACGCCGGGCCAGTCAACACAACTTTCGTTACTGTTGGGTACGTAACGGACAAATCTACGTGCGTAAAGCACCAAATACGAAAGATACCAAATATCCTGCTATTGTCATACGTTCCAAGGACGATATTGAAAAACATATCGGCCCTGCTGTCAACGATTCCAGTCACGATACATTTCGAGTCGTTTCTAGCATTAACTAAACAAGTACGCCTACATTCTAATATTTTATTTTATTTTATTAGTCTTATTTACAATGTCAACATTTATAAAATATGTTTATTACAATTATTCAATGATATTAATTTTCTATGTTACAAAATTTTAGGGTATATATTATCGTATTGTGGTATTGACTGCCATAAACTAATACATATTACACTGGATCAATTACTTTATCTGGTAAATTACAAATTACATAACATATTCTTAAAGCAAATATTACTATTATATTATTTTAATTGTACGCTTAATATTATCTATCCTGTGCTCATTGGTGTCATAATTGCATTTCATAAAATTTCATTTTATGACCTCTGTAGAACTTATAGATGATATAGATAATTCGCTGAACTCAATATACCACAGGGTAGAGATTATTGAGCACTGTGAAAGCTTTATGTCTAAGTACAAATTCAAAATGCTAACATGTAACATAAGAAGTATATCACGTAATTTGGAAAGCCTTATAGTGACTATGAAAAGAATGAACTTAGTGTTTGACCTAATACTACTTACTGAATGTTGGATTAACGATAATACAGTAATTCCGAAAATGGATGGCTATTTGAACTTTAATTCCACTAAATTCATAAATCAAGCAGGAGGAGTAGTTGTCTATGTAAGGGATTTCTGGGATCCCGTGGTATGCGAACCTGATCTCATTGATGCAAACTGCCTGCAAGTACATATACCAAATTGTATTACCCTACTGGGCATATATAGATCACCATCATTTAAGATGACAGAAAATTTCTTAAGTTCCCTTGAAACTATTACCCAAAATTTGACCAAGAGTCCGTGTCACATTACAGCTGGGGATATTAACATAAATATTAGTGCCCCTGAATCTTGTGCAGAATATTTGACTTTAATGGCACTTTTAGGCTTCCAATCTACTGTAAACAAGCCCACAAGGGGTAAAGCGTGTCTTGACCATGTCTTTACTAAAACGGATTTCTTTTTGGAATCGTTGATATGTGCTTCTTCAATTACTGATCATGATCTAGTTCTGACAGGCTTTAACATTAAACCTCTAAAACAGCGGACGAATCTATGTAGAATGCAGCCTAGATTTGAACTCGAAGCAATTGTATCACAGCTGAAAGAGACTAACTGGCAATCAGTCTACGATAAGTCGGGTTCATCTGAAGCTACTCAAGAATTTATGACCAAATTATCCTCTATAATAGATTCAAATTTTAGACTGGTTAAAGTCAGTCGCTCCAAAGTAACTCTCAAGCCCTGGATGACACCTGGTCTAATAAGATGCTCCGCTCAAAAAGATAAATTACATTTAGAGGTGCGAAAGCATCCAGATGACCCAATGAAATTACTTATATATAAAAGGTACAGAAACTTCTACCAAGATCTTTTACGGAAGTTAAAAACACAACACTATGAAAAAGAAATAGAGCAGAATTCTAATAACTCGCGTAAACTGTGGAGTGTTTTAAAAAGAATTACTCATTCTGTACCTATTAGAAGTGATGCATTGCAACTCTGTAAAGCAAAAGCCTCTCCCGTTGACTCTTTGAACTACTGCAACGATTTCTTTGTTAAAACTGGAGATCGTATAACTAGGCCCATTTTAAAACAGGTAAATGAAACAAAAATTACATTAGCTTCCAAAATCAAAACCACATCTTTCTCTTTAAATTCTTTATTTTTACATCCAACTACTACAACTGAAGTTGAAAGCCTCATTCTTCAACTAAATAATAACTGCGCTCCAGGTTTTGATAAGATTACAAATCGTTTAGTTAAACTGATTAGAAACCATATAATCGAACCATTGACACATATTTATAACTTAGCAATCTCAACCGGCGAGTTCCCTGACGTATGGAAATTGGCTTCTGTGATCCCTATTCACAAATCAGGGCCCACGGATGACCCAAATAACTATAGACCCATTTCGCTTTTGAGCGTATTTGCCAAAATGCTGGAGAAAGTTATCAACAAACAACTGGTTTCGTTTTTAGAAAGTAATAAATTACTTTCATCCCACCAATTTGGTTTTCGACGAGGGAAGTCAACGGAAGAGGCAGTTGTTTTACTGACTGATACTGTTAGCAAGTATATCGATGAGGGAAGGAGCTGTCTAGGAATATTTCTAGATCTGTCAAAGGCTTTTGACACGGTGTCAACGCCTATCTTGTTAAGAAAATTGGAAAGATTTGGCATTAGGGGAGTTGCTTTAGAATTATTACAAAGTTATCTCACTTCCCGTGAGCAGCATGTAAAGGTCGGTAACTACATCAGTAACCCTCAAAATATATCATTTGGAATACCGCAGGGCAGCATATTGGGACCTACGCTTTTCCTATTATACATGAATGACCTGTCATCAAGTAACCACTTCGATAATTCTAAAATTATTAATTATGCAGATTGTCACCTTTTCGTCACCTTAGGGGTGTTATTCTCCACGGGTGGTGAAAGAAAACAAGGACCGTTTACAAGTACACTTATATTTTCCACTTGAACACAAAAGTACAATAATATTGTTACACCCGCGAAGTTGAAGGAGAAAAGTCCTCAGGGCGTGGTCCACTGCAGAGTAGATGTGTGTCGGTGATCCAGGTAGAAGTTGGGAAGATACTTGCCGGGTGTGATGTCTGCCGCTAGCCGAGCCCTCGAGTCAAGTGCGTCCTCCTTATATCGTCGTGTCTACGGCCGGCCTAGGTGTCAAGGAGGGGGCACAGCGCCCCACTCGACGCGCGCGCATCTATGACGCGACGTGACACACCCCCCTCGAAAGGCCAGAATTTTCGGCAGGAAAATTCTCTGACCTGCAGCTCCCGGCGCGACCCTTGAACAGAAGTGGAATAGGTGTCAGTGTGGGAAATAGACCTACTGTTCAACTTATAGTAATGTGTATAACCCTACATACATTCATACGTCACGCTAGCAACGACACCCTAGTACAAGACGACATACATCTCACACATAAAGCCGACACACAATTATGTAAGTGCTTAGGCTACCATACAAAGTATAGGTATACGGGTTATACACAAAAGGTGAATCATACAAGAATGTGTAAGAAGCAGTAAATAAGTTAAGCTAGACTAGCCCTACGACCTAAGTCTTGGGATCAGCCAATGACCACTAGTCAAGCAAGTAAGTAGATAGGTATCTACACAATAGAAACAAAATAATTGATGCTATAATTAGACATCAATAATAGTATTAATCAAAGCTTAGTTAAATTCCCAGAGGCGCGCCACAGCCAGAATACTGAGTGACAAAAGGATTGTGCACAATAATAAACTATTATTTAAGTATAAAATCAAACAAAAGAATTCTTCCGTTCGTAACCTATAAGTCCGCCAGGTGCACTATGACGTAATCGTATCATAACAAAAGGACACACTGACTCGAACTACAAGGAAAACAGCTGATATTAATAAATAAGATGATACATTCATTAGGAATGTATCACGACACGACGTATAGTATAACAACAACAACACTTTTTTTTTTTTTTTTTTTTTTTTTTAACATTAAAAAACTATAGTGAGAGAAATATTTTTATGTTACCCGCTACTGAAATAATGCGGTTTTAACTGACAAGAACTTAATGAAATGTGTTTATTATTCTTTGTAATGAATTAATTTCAAATCTTTAATGTGCCATTCACCCAATGCTTTACCAGACATATCAGATAATTTATAAACCAATGGAGATTTTTTCGACACTATTTTACATTTTATGTATTTAGGAGCTAATTTTTTAGAAAAATATTTGTTTTTATCACTTAACGGAAAGGTCTTTCGCCAAACTATATCGCCGACATTGAACTCGGCCGGTTTACGGCGAAGGTTATACGTTTTATAATTTCGAGCATGAGCAGCTAATAAGGCCGCTTGTACCTTTTCGAAAATTTTGCACAAATGACCCAAGGATTCAGCGTAACCATCATGAGGTTCGAGGACACTATTGGAGTCAGTCTCCCTATTGTAATGAGAACCACATATGACTAATTCACGACCATAAACGAGAAAATTAGGTGAGAAGCCAGTTGTTTCGTTAACAGCACAGTTCAAAGCGAATTGTATTTTAGGTATTAAAACGTCCCAGATTCGATGATCGGTTGTTATAAACGTTGAAATAGCTGTCATTATGGTTTTGTTATACCTTTCAACAGCGTTAACCTGAGGAGTATAGAATGGTGTGTAGTGTAAATTTGGAATTTTATATTTAGACAATAGATTTTTAAAGGTTGAACTTATGAATTGTTTACCATTATCTAACACAACAGTGGATGGAATTCCATGTACTAAGAAAACGTTTTCTTCAAGGATTTTAGTTATGATATCTGCGGTAGCACGCTTAATAGGAAACATTAAACAATACTTAGAAAAACAACAACTTATTACAAAAATAAACGTGTTTTGTTTTCTACTAGGAGGAAGAGGACCGATCAAGTCGATACTTATCATCTGAAAAGGCTTCTGACACGATTTGGGCCTACCCATATGTCCTAATGTCGCGTGATTCTGATGTTTATGAGAAATACAGGCGTCGCACGAGTTTACGTACTTAACCACGTCAGAGTACATGCCTGGCCAGTAGTAATTAAGCGCAAGCCGTTTATAAGTTTTAAAAATACCAAGATGACCAGCTGTGGGCAACGAGTGATTTTCAGACAGGACACTTTCTCTCTGATCAAGGGGAACGACTTCTTTCCACTGAAATTCTCTAGTAAGTGGGTTTAGAGACTTTTTAAAACGATACAACTTATTATTTATTACCTGATAATCAATAAAAGAGGTCGGGGACGAAAGGCACCCGTTATAGATATCTAAATACCAAGAATCATTAGTAGAAACTTGTGAATTTAAATTATTAGAATTAGAATTAGTCTCCACGTCATTTATAATGGCGGAAACCGGTATAGAACGAGACAGAAGATCAGGCAAGACATTGTCAGAACCACGACGATGACGTATTTCAAAGTTGTACGAAGATAGACGTACTCCCCATCTAGCTAGACGACCAGTAGGGTTATTTAGAGTTAAAAACCATTTTAGAGCAGCGTGATCAGTATATACGATAAACTTTTTACCGTTTTCGATATAACAACGCCAGTGCTCAATAGCAGATAGCACCGCCAGCGCTTCTCGCTCAGTAGCACTATAATTCTTCTCCTGTTTAGTAAGGGACTTACTGTAATATGCTATGACCTTTTCCTCTCCGTTCAAATTCTGACAGAGAACACCTCCAATACCATAGTCACTAGCATCACAGTGTATTTCAAAGGGCTCCGAATAATCCGGGCAAGATAGTACAGAAGAAGAAACAAGACATTCTTTCAACCTATTGAAAGCTTCATCAGCTTCTGTAGACCAACAAAAGGGGGGAGATTTTTTTCCTTGAGAGGTTAGTTTATTAAGGGGTGCAGCGATGGAACTAAAATTTGGAATAAATCGCCTGTACCACGAGGCAGCACCTAGAAATCTACGCAATTCCTTCCTGTTAGAGGGGGTGGGGTAATTTTTCATAGAATTAACCTTATCTGGGTCGGCATGCAAACCTTTAGAGTCTACTACATATCCTAAGTACTTTAGTTGGTCCCTAAAAAATTTACATTTATCAAGATTAATAGTTAGGTTCGCGCTTTTCAATTTCTCTAAAATAAGGGTTAAAAGCTTTATGTGTTCCTCAAACGAGGGCGATATACAAACAATGTCATCTATAAAGCAGAAAACCCTGTTTTCAAATTCAGGGCCATAAAATAAAATATCAACTAATCGTTGTTGAGTGGCTGGAGCATTTGTTAGACCGAAAGGCATTCTTTTAAATTGAAAAGTACCGCGCGTAGGTATATAAAATGCAGTTTTACAACGATCCTTTTTTTTAATCGAAGTCTGCCAAAAGGATTTCGATAAATCTAGACTAGATAGGTATTTAGCATCTCTCAAGTTGTCAAGTATTTCTGAGATATATGGTAAGCTATATGCATCTTTTTTTGTAACAGAGTTCAATTTACGACTGTCTAGACAAAAGCGCAATTCACCGTTCTTTTTAGGCGTTAAAATGACAGGGTTAGACCACGGACTGGCTGAAGGTTCAACGACGCCGTCAGAGAGCATCTCGTCCAGAAGATTAACTAAAATTCGCTGTTTATCGGGAGACATACGATAAAATCTTTGCCGAATCGGGGGACAATCCCCTGTATCTATGGAGTGTGTAATAAGTTTTGTGCAACCGAGACCCCGCCTTTGGTAAGAAATATCAGAAAATTTGGAAATAATATTGTCAGCGGCAGCTCTCTGATTGACTGATAGATGACCATAAGAGACGAGGTGTTTACAAGCTTCTGTCTGTGGTTCAACAACACGAACTTCAGACTTATTCAAAAGTAAAACTGACTCTAAATTGTTAGGAAATAAGCCAAAATTCCTCCAAAAATCCATGCCAAGAATAAGCGAGTATTGTATACCGGGAACAATGTAAATAATGTGATCAATTAATTTATTTTGGAACTCAATTGGAAGAGATATAGAACCTAGCGAATTCAATTCTTCACCGCCAGCAGTGACAAACTTTAGAGGTTGTGAATTATCGAGAACATAGCCTCTATTCAAGAAAAGGTCATGAGAATTATTACCTAGTATTGTAACACAAGAACCTGAGTCCAATAGACCAACAGCTGGTTTGCCATTTAATTTTAAAGAAATGTACGGAGAATATTCGATATTAGAATTGCGGATTGTGGGTAGACGATAACTGTTAAAAAATTTAGAGATAAAATCCAACCATTTCTGCCATTCAAGTTTATTAAAATTTTGTTTGTTACTAAGTTTGCCACAATCCTTATTAATTAGTTTTTTGAGACCGCTGTATTATTTTTAGGTTTATTGCAATTAGGACAATCAGCTATCTTAAAACCCGTCTTCCCACACTTAAAACAAATTAAATAGTGCGGCTGCCGACATGTAGACAAGGAATGTGAGTTATTTCTACATCTCGGGCAAAACTGCTTAGTTTTATTAGTTAAAATATTTATAGAATTAATTTTTGGGTTTGCATGCGACTTCGTAAAGTTATCAGTTTGCGATTTCTGATAGGGAAAAGTTTTTTTAAAATTACCCACTTTAGAAAAAGTGTAACTAGCGGAGGGGTTATTATAAGCAAGGTCAGGTGCCAGGGTTTCCGAAGAACGAGCGGGAGGCTCAGAAAATTGCTTGCTACGGCTTTCAAATTGTTCATAGCGACGACATACTTCGACCAGACTTGCGACATCGACCACATTCGCTGTTAATAGACAATTAGTATAGCAAGGCCTTATATTATTTAGTAAAATTTCTAGCTTCTCAGACTCTGCGACAGGACTGCCAAGACGAGCAAATAAACTGTGCATCTTTGCGATATATATAGTAATTGTCTCCGTTTGACCTTGAGAACGCGCACGAATTTCCGACATAAGTCTAAAGTCGTAATTATGCGGGCTAAAATCGCGCTTCATTAGGTCACAAAGATCCTTCCACGACTTAACCGAATCCCTAATAGATCGATACCAAATAAGTGCATCACCCGAAAAGATTTCAAAAGCAAAAGATAAAATTTTATCGTACGGAACGTTCCTACTCGTGACGAATTCTTCGACTCGTTCGATAAAAGTACGCACACATGATTTGCCGTTGTATTTAAATTTAGCTAATTCACTAAAAAGCTTACGATCGTATGTAAGAGATATACTATCTTTTGTCACTGAGCACTCGGACTGCAACGCGCCCGAAAGCGAATTTAACCTCGCATAAGCAGTGTTAAATTTATCCCAAATAGCATTGTATTCTTTGATATCTAGGGCGCCGGAATCCATACGATTAATTCTGTGAAATACGTGGTGTAGTAATGACTCAGTCCTAAGGTGCATTTCTTGTATAAACTTAGCTTCTAGCATGGCCAGAAAACGCGTAGCTTTTTCTAGAGATTTCGAGATGGATGAGACATCCTCCGTAATAGGATATGTAGAAGAAAGAATATCCTCAGCGGAATATTTAGCGCTAAGTTTAGTTATTATTTTGCGCGGATCATCACTCTTTGAACCACCGCGAATAGCGATCTCGTAATCGAGTTCCGACTTCGACAATAAATTAAAGTTAATTTCATAAGCCATTCTGTTAAAATTAAGTAAGACTGAGTCACCCCACAGCCAAGCAACAAAATCACGCAAAACACAACAATATTCCTTTGTATACGAAGCGTCCAATATGCAGGTAGGTATTAAATTGTGAGAGAATCAACGAACGCACTTCGCGTCGACACAATGTAGCCAAGATTATTTAAGCACGTGTGAAGCAAAGAATGTATATATTCTAAGACAGTAGGCAGATAAATAAAAAGGTAGTATTTATGCACGTGTTAAACTAATTGAATTTTATAGAAAGGCAGAAAATAGTATTTGGACGTCTCGTACACGTACACAGTAAACGAAATAAATAAAATAGACTCACCAGACACACATCGTTCTGCAGACCACCTGAGTTGAGCGCCAATGTCACCTTTTCGTCACCTTAGGGGTGTTATTCTCCACGGGTGGTGAAAGAAAACAAGGACCGTTTACAAGTACACTTATATTTTCCACTTGAACACAAAAGTACAATAATATTGTTACACCCGCGAAGTTGAAGGAGAAAAGTCCTCAGGGCGTGGTCCACTGCAGAGTAGATGTGTGTCGGTGATCCAGGTAGAAGTTGGGAAGATACTTGCCGGGTGTGATGTCTGCCGCTAGCCGAGCCCTCGAGTCAAGTGCGTCCTCCTTATATCGTCGTGTCTACGGCCGGCCTAGGTGTCAAGGAGGGGGCACAGCGCCCCACTCGACGCGCGCGCATCTATGACGCGACGTGACAAGATGACACGGTCATATTATTTAGTGAAAAATCATGGGAAAAGACGTTTGAAGTTGCGCAGGTCGGCTTTAATAAAATTTTAAATTGGTTAAATAACAACCTATTATCCCTTAACGCAACTAAAACAAATGTAGTATGTTTTCACAAAACGGCTGTTTCAGCACCACCTGCGCGGTTAAATATTACAGCTCATTCATGCACAGCTATTGCCGGTGTGGATACTCTCCCAGGCTGTCAGTGTCCTAATTTAAACAAGAAAAGCTCAGTCAAATATCTGGGCGTTGTCATAGACGAGAAATTGACCTTTAGTGAGCACATCGTGGCCATGGCTGCAAGAGTCAGAAAGATCATACACATTATGAAACTACTACGTGACGTGGCCCCGATGAGCTTACTAAAGACTGTATACATAACACTTTGCGAATCAATATTAACGTATTGCATTGCAGCCTGGGGGGGTAGCTGCTACATCTTATCTTATGGGTTTAGAAAGAGCCCAACGCGCAGTGCTGAAAACTATGCCTAAAAAGCCATATCGATTTCCAACCACTCAGCTGTTTAATGAAACTCAAGTACTGAGTGTTAGAAGACTGTACATACATAAAATCTTACTGGCAACTCACAAGATAGTGCTCAACTCTTCTGACTATGAAGACATGATTAAGAGACGGGTTTTCAAACTTCCAATTACAAAAATAAATACTACTTTTGCCAGGCGTTTTAGTAGTTTCATGAAGCCTTATGTTTATAATAAGATAAATAAAATTTGCCAAATAGACTCAGCATCACTTCGTGAAACGAAAATAATTACCAAAAAAGAATTACTTACATGGACTTACGATGACACTGAGCGTTTTTTGAGGCCTTTAATGTGATTTCTTATGTTTTTCATTGCTTTGTTCAACTGGATGTAATTAATTTCTCATGTGTGTTTTTATACTTCCATACAAATTCTATTGTTATCATTTTAATTCAATTTGTTTTTATTTTATTGTAACCATATTCATATTAATGTATTGTTAACTACCTATCATTTATATTTCAAAATAATCGTATATATTGCATGCAAATTTATTATTACGTTATTCAT
Source organism: Catocala nupta (assembly GCA_963675205.1). Taxonomy (NCBI): domain Eukaryota; kingdom Metazoa; phylum Arthropoda; class Insecta; order Lepidoptera; family Erebidae; genus Catocala; species Catocala nupta. The sequence continues at coordinate 854,899 of OY776109.1, forward strand.
TTAAACGAACACTGGCAAAACTTCAAAATTAAGAAATCCATTTTGTAAAGTTTTCCTACGTGACAGGCTACGCCTAGTGTAGGAGACTTTGATAATTCTGCCTATAACAGGTTCTTACATTGTATTTACTCCATAATCGGAAACTTGCAGTTTTGTATTTATAAGGACTTGTGTAATATTTTGGTAAATAAAAGTTATTATTATTATTATTATTAAATAAAAAAAAATTGCAGCGAATGGCTCATTATAAGTTAACACGCCCATGCTCTCTACAAGCAGTTGTTGCTTACTAAAATTACTGATTATAAGGTAAGCTAAGACCCCTTTATGTCTAAGGCACTTTTATTAGAACATAATATTTTCCATATTTCCAACTCGCAGGAAATTTCTTGTAAACACGAATCCAGTCAAACGTGAAATATTATTCGTATTTCCTCCTAAAAATTATATAGCCGGTAAAGTAGGATTAATTTAGTAAAATAGGGACGCTTTCGATATAAAAGCTGGTTCCTGGGATGCGCTGAGCCCCGGCCGTTGCCATAGAGACAGACGGTGGGGGTTGGGTGCATCTTGCTCCGGGCAACTTTATATTTTGAGCACCGTGTTTTCCACCTAGCAAACACCGTGTTTTGTGTAGGAAATTTACAAAGCTTTTGATTTGTACGGTCGGTAAAATCATTAACAAAATGAAAAAATCTATTTACAAATAAATTACTTTCCGTTGGTATTTTGTTAAATAATATATATTTAAAAGACAGTTTCTTAGTTATTAATTGCAAGAAACGCAGTTTGCTTTGCTTTTGCAACAAACACTATGTACTGACAATTAAGGATACAAATTATTTTGACACGTAAAAAGACAGCTCGTTAATGGATAATACAAGCTGGAGCTCCTCAAGGGAAAATACAAGTTAGTCAACTAGGTTCCACTTAATCTTCATTTGTATTTTAGTATATCTGCCATGTCATCAAAAGTCATAATTATATTAACTCTTGACCTCCATGTCTTACCTGCTCGTCTTTGAACAGCCTCAACGTGTAAAACGCTTAAAGCTTAAGACTCGGGCTTTATAAGACCTTCCAGGCCTTTAGGAAACATTATGTTATTAGCAAGTGTACGAATAGCCGGTGCCAGGTGCCTTGCTAAAAAGAATTTCGTAAAACTAGTTTTGCCTGACTCGAGAATCGAACGCGTGACCTCATGCATAGCAATCGCATATAGTATCGCAACTACATAAAATACCGACTAAACAGATTTCTCCTCTTCAAAATATTATATGTATATTCTACCCTTGTTTGCGGACAAAAGATATTTTGACATCAACACAGTTACCTAATTTCGGCAGAATCGATATTCTAACTATAGCAATGCGACCACTGTCACCTATCTATAGTTAGGATACCAGTCTATCCAATATCAGAGGCTATTTCAATCTAACAAATTGATTTGCGGTGTGACTCGCCTCGGTCGCACTGCTTAGATACTATATGTTTATAACTGTAGTTTGAATATGTGAGCTATGTTGCATCATATACAGGATGTCCGGTAATTAATGGATAACCTGGAAATGTCTTATAGTGGAACTGATGGCCGTTCAGAAAAATATGAAAAAAGTCTATCCTAACTACTACCATGTATAACTTTATTGTATACTACGAAAATATGATGAAATCCATCGGTTTTTTGTTGTTTTATTATTAAACACTAATTATGCTAATAGATAGACAGTCAAAAGTATGCTATGCTAATATAGCTTGCACTTTTTAATATATATATATATTTTAATTTTTTTATTATCTTTTTTCCTTTTTTCTGAACGGCCTTCAGTTCTACTATAAGACATTTCAAGGTTATCCATTAATTACCGGACACTGTATAATAAATGTTATTATGCTACACAAGCACATTTAATATACTTAGTTAATTGTACTGTAGCCAAATATAATCGTTCCTAATTCCCTCTTTGGAGGATCGAAGCTTAATGAACGTCAACGATTTTCAAATAGTAAGACTCCCTCCATATCGGCAGCCTGGGTCTTTGTCGGCTGTAAGATGTTTCAATACTGGTACACCTATGGGTATTGTAATGGACGTGCGAGTGTTAGGTACAAATCCCACTCGTTGTAATGTCAACGTGAACCTCCTTCTGAACTTACGCAAAATATTATGTTTGTGTGTGGGTTAGGGTGAATTTAACACTTAGCTAAAGGCGTCAACGATAATACCTACTAGTTTCTTAACCCAAATTGCTAGTGATCCTTAAATAAGAATTTGAATATTTTGTAAATGTATTGGCAATCGTAATAGGCACTCATAAGACAGGCTCGTCTCATATAGGGCCACTGGATATGAACAAATATTGTATAGACGATATAAAATAATGTTTAACATTAATTCCACAAACCAACGCTACTCCTGTCGTATGAAATCACATCATGCAGTAAACAGGATGTCTGTCGGTACTCGGTGGGGAGCTGAGCGCAACAGGCAGCTCGGTAACCCGTGCCTGTGTGTTGATAGCTCGCTGCCCCCCCAGGGGCCGCCACTCACCGCATCCCCATCCTCCCACAGCTGCACGTTTGCTAAAAGTTTTTGCCCTCATACTTAATATAATGTTAGACAACGGGTCTTACTCGCGATAAAGTATTTAAAAGGTAATAAATACCTATTGATTACCCGACGTTTCAACCGACTTGCATCGATCGTGGTCACGGGTTGACTGATGTGAGCTCAGCGACGCCTTCGTGAAGTGCGGGTTTCGGCAACTACCCTCACTTGGTCACTATTATTTATATTTGCACTGTCGGTATTTCGACACACAACACTAACGACGTCTACACACTGGCTACCTAAGTCACTACGGCGACGTTTACATTTGCTGATGACTGGATTCCACGATGTAGACAAACGGTATCCATCCTCCCGGTTGAAGTTACGATATTTCTTAATTTCAACCGCTTCACGTACTATCCTGGAGTAATAGTGACGATCGGTGGATAAAACCTGTGGTTTATGTAACTCGATCCAGTGGTTTGGTCCAGACTCCAGCAAATGCTCGGCTATAGCGGACTTGTTTACTACCCGGTTCTTGACAGCTGTGATATGTTCCTTGACCCTTTCAGCGATTGTACGTTTGGTCTGTCCGATGTAAGAACTACCACAACTGCAATCAGTCAACCCGTGACCACGATCGATGCAAGTCGGTCGAAACGTCGGGTAATCAATAGGTATTTATTACCTTTTAAATACTTTATCGCGAGTAAGACCCGTTGTCTAACATTATATTAAGTATGTGTACAAATCGCGAAAGTTTAAAAACTTTTTGCCCTCGTTGAGAAAATTAAGTAAATGGTATTTAGCTTACGAAATCTACCTAAAATAAACACATGTATGCTGCGTTTTATATCAGTCATTCAATGTAGGTATATTTTGTAGGTAGGTATTATACTTTATTAAAGAGTTTAGTTTTTTTATCTATAACTATAGTTCTATTAGGCTCACTCATTTGTATATAGGTAGTTTGGGAGTTAAATGAAGGTTCATTCGTGTGGAAGTAATGAGAGTAAAGCTAATAATTTCCTAAATGTTGGACTATGCAACAGAGAAACATATGAAGTAACGAATTGTTTACGGGCACCTTAGAATAAAACAGCAACTAATAAAATATAAACCCTTTTCAAAATCTATCTAGAAAAACAAATTAAGGATGGATGATAAAAAATATCATCCAATAAACAGTAATTATTAGAAGTTTAAACATAAAAAATAAGTCGCAACAAAGCATTAAACCCTGTTCCAAGAACCAATAAATCATAATAAATAATCAACTGATTCCAAGATGGTAATGGTTGTTTCTCGTCTCATTTCCTTCTTGAAGCTTTACTGCTAGAAGTCCATTTATATTTCAACCATTTTAATTCATATAAACGTACAATTTCCTATGAATACAGTTCTCTGAAATATATATAAAGTCTGACAACCCACACTGCGCTAGCATGATAGAAAATGGCCATTTATCATACTGAGAACAGCCCGTGCCCGCGGTAGGACCGCTTATAAACAGAACTGGTATTAAAGATCATATTGATAATAGCTAGTTCTAGCAAACATGGTTGTTATTCCGTCGCACCGCACCGGCTTATTCCCTAGTACCTCTTTGATTTGAGAACAAGCTTAATACCTCGCAGAGCTTTAAGCCCGTTCCATTCCTAGAATGCTTTGATTTGCTCTCAAACGGATTACAAACTCTACATACGTGCATAACTACATAGTAGGTACACACAGGTACTGGGTATGTTTCTATTGCCGATTGTGCATTTACAAAGGAATACAATTCTTTGTGTTTGTGAAATTATTAATCTGCTAATAGAATTTCCATCCGGCAAAAGTACATAAGAAGATTAAAATCGAATCATGGTGAAAATAAATTATTGGTTGTCGTTTGTCCAGCAGATTCGCGTTAACTTTAGCGGTGTTGCTTAGCGGGAAGTATTAAATTTGACCCGTAAAAGTCTTATTGAAAACGTTAGGCACCAAATTTTTGTAAGAATTTGTTACTGGTAGACAAGTTTTTCATAGCATTAAAGTACTCAATATAGCAAATAACTGTTTCATAACACAACTCTGTGTCGCAAGGTCTTGATAAAGATATAATTAACGAACACAAAAACATCCATATTTAAAACAATCTTTTGAAGGTTACACAAAAATATTCTAAACTACGCCTAAAGCTGTAAAAACGTGAAATATGCCATATTTCACGTATTTCTTTTTACATTTGATTGATTCATCATACTAAAAATTAGAGGCGTGGTATATCTCAATTTTATTCTACACCAATTTTTCACCAATCTTACAACAATTTTCCTTATTTTCCTCAAAAGCTAAGCTTACAATAATTTATATCTTATACATATATATAAAACGTAACGGGTATTAACGCGATCATGCATAATCGCTTTAATACCCGTTATATATATATAAATATATATATCATGCAACGCGAAGGTTTAAAAGTTATTAAATTATCACTTTTTATACAAAATAATTGTTCATTACTTTTGGCATTCTTAAACCACTAAAATAAAAATTAAATAATTAAAATCTTATTCATCATCCTCTTACTAAGCTGAAACTAAGCGAATCTAGAAGACGTTAAAGAAAGTTTTATAAGTTTGTTAGACATGAGATACCCGCTTCAACTAACCTTTAAACAGATGTACGCGACGTGTATTCAGAGCTGCTTTTAAGATGATCTGCAGTTTCTGACTTGTTTTAACAGAATGTAAGATGAGAAATATTTGCAAACAAATTCGAAGAAACCTTTGAAAAGGCAGTAGTTTTCTCTTGAGTCTTGAGTTACACTGTTTGTTTACTTACATTCATACTTAAATATTGTTTTAGGTTCAATATATTATTTTTGACTTGTAAATCTTTGAATCGTCGGTTTCGTTGAATTGTTTGTTGATATAAAGGTGGCGTTGTAGAGGTTCATGAAATGTTATAATCGCCTTGACATTGCCAAAAGGTTTGTGGGATTCGCTCTGCAAAAACATATCATTCCTTAATAATTGCTGCAATGTTTGGTGTATTTTGTGCTCGTTTTAGTTATGGTTATGTTTTGAGCAAAGCCTTTTTAAGTCCTCACAATACTGATTTTATTTAGTAGGGTTTATTATCCTTTTAAGAAACGAAAAGTAATTCTTAAATTTTATATAACTAAGTAAGTAGATACAATATGTTTCATCTAAATCGGGGATGTAGACATCAGTTTTGATGATATTAAGTATAGCAATTCGTTCTAAAAATAATCTCAGGAAAATTTTCGCAGCAGCTTGAAGACCGATGCAGATCCTGGTACAACGAATGACAACAGCGTAAATTACGAAAAGTAATATTCGTTAATTAAAGCCGTTAAAAAATAAGCGCTTCTGTAAATGCGATTCTATTTCTATACTTTGAGAAGTGAGTAGTATTGATTTACTGATAACCTTCTAAGGCTGTGTAGGATGGTGCCAAACAGATTGTCGATGTTACATACGTATATACATACATAGCGTCACGGCTGTCTTTCATATTGTGACCGAAATAGATCGCCATAAAGAGATACGGACGAGGCCTGGGCGTCGCCTGAGGAGAGCCTTCCCTTTGTCCTGAACGTAACAATAGGATATTCGATTAACGATATTCAGTGACTAGTAATACCTCAGTGATATTAAAATATAGTTTTCTCAGTTACTTAGTAGCGGTAGTGAATACAGTGCTGTGCTTGAGTTCTCGCGTACGAATCTAGGATCTGGCGAGTATTGTTGGATTTTTGTGTCTGTGTCTCAGTTGTAGCACATAGTCTGGTAGTCTGCCCGGTAGCGGTCAATGGTCCCCTTTATACGTAGGTCTTAAAATCACAGTTGGCGGGCGCTTCTTCGGGGCTAGAGGCAAGACACGTTATAACTTTGTAATAAAATAGGTAACTGTGGAATTATTCCTGTATCGCGCGGGGCTCTTTACACACATTTAAACAACGGACAAAAATAATCCGGTACTACTATTTGTGGTCTACACATTTACCCCGCGTGGAGGTCAAACCCACAACCCTCGGCACGGTGGCAGTGGCGCGGCGACTACTTAGGCCACTACGTCATCCACGCAATCTCTGCTCACGCCACCAACACATACGAGCTATATTCATTAGAATGCGTATATAGTAAATTCTGTAAACTAATTATAAACTCAACAAACAATTTATTTCGAATACATAGCTACTCAACTACCTACTGTGTAATGGCTGGCGCACACTGGTGGACGGCGGGGTAGAGCATCAAGGAGGATTCCTCTATGCGCCAGCGCATACTGTCAAGTTAAATCCTCTACGATAACGCGAGCATTTGCCAGCTCGCCGGAGCTTCGTATGCCGTATGCCGCGGTATACCACGGTATCCATCGAGTAGCCAGCGCTCTTCGAAATTTGATTATTCTATTAATGACCACGCAATCGAAAAGCACACCGGCGCATACCACCGCCTCCCACCGCGGTATCCTCCAGCGTGCTCTTTGATGCTCCAGAGATAACTGCGCTGCGATGCTCTAGGCCGATCACCGAACATTTAAATATATACCTTATTTCGATTGGATAACTATTCAACTTAATTAATAAATTTAAAATCCTCTGCCGTCCCGTCCGCCAGTGTGCGCAGGCCATAATGCCGCCTTTGATTTTCGTAACTGACAAAATTTATGAAAGCAGCACCACTATTTATCTCAATAGCAATATGAAGTCTAGATCTGTAGTTGAGCTCAACTCGTTATACTTGACTCCTATGTATACATATCTGGTGAGATGACGTTAACGCCCCTACGAGTTATGCTGGGGCGTAAGCGCCATCTACATGGTAAATTTAGAGTTGCAATTAATAACGTGAAACATAATAAATAACTACTGCAAACAATTTCTCTCGTAACAATTATTTAAATTAAAAACATCGTGTTTTCACGCAACTACCAATCCAACCATCGAAATATCGGATAATTACGATACCGAGCACTTTTCAAATGGATTTGCATAGTTGTTTATATTTGTGGACAGACCTGATTCCCAGAATACAAATAGGTAAATAGTAAAATATGTTTCATCCGACCGCATCGAAATATTGTAACTGTAGCAGATATTTTCATTATGAAACCTGATCAATTGATTTTTGATAAAGTAGTAGCCAAATAAATTGAAAATGTATTTATTTGCTATGTTCTGCCCACGGGTTGGTCTGCGTAGAGCCTTTGGTAACACATACTTGAATGAAAAACCTTATATAACCCTAATGCCTTCATTTTTATCCAAATCTGTTCAAAGGGTGACTCATGATTAAGTAATAAACATCCGAAAGTCAATTATTTTCTCATTTATAATACAAGTTAGAATTTGATCTGCCTACCTAGTCGTTATTGTTTTGTATGGGTTTTGTTTCTCTTTTATTAAAAGACTAGGAATAATTCGTGTATCACATTTTTCAACTATTCAAACCTCGGATACAAAGATCCCACAGACTTGGAACAACTATTTATGGATGACAATTTTTTTGTCTCGTGTGATATCTGAACTCAGCGTAGTAGCTGTGGCGAAGCGACCACATAAACCACGATGCCATCCACGTTACATTCATCCACAGAGTATCGCATCAAATAACCTTGTGTTGTATTCCTGTGATGTCACGTGCACTCCTGTAGTAGGTGCTCTGCTGTCAATTTGGAAACCTATGTTTATTCCTTACAATGGCAATATAGCGATATATTTTTTGTATTACACGATTGACATCACTGGTATTGCAAACGCCTAAAAATAAAAGAAAGTGCAGATAGCATCAAAGAAATATATAACAACACTATCATTAAAACGAAAACACATATAAAATATCCTAACACTTTTCTTGAGATTCTTACGCAAAATATTCGATCCATAAATCGTAATTACTTAGACCTACTAACACTACTACAGCGCATTGACCTAGACTGCGATCTACTGGTTTTGACGGAATGCTGGTTATCGTGCAATAGTAACGCCTGTATTCCCGTACTACAAAACTACGTTACACACATAACCTCCAAACATGTAAATCAGAGTGATGGTGTCGTTGTGTACGTCAAAGATACCTTAATACATACGTACGAAGAAGCAGAACTTAACGACTCCGCCTCAGGCCTGATTATAAAATTAAACTCTGAGATAGCAATAATTTGTATCTACCGCTCGCCCTCATTTGACAATATTCACACGTTTCTCTGTGCACTTGATAATATACTTCCATCCCTCAACAACTACAAATCGGTTATTATAACAGGCGACACCAACATCGACATCAAACCAGAAATTTTAAACACACGGTCACAATTATATCTCACGAACTTGGCCTTCCATGGCTTTTTACCTGCACATACTTATCCCATGAGGGGTAAAAATTGCTTGGACCACGTAATGGTACGAACAAAGTCCAAAATAATTACTCTCATTTATGACTCAGCGGTGACGGATCATTATCCATCTCTGCTTTGTATCACTAAAGATAAATTAAAATCGAACTCGCTTAAAACAACAACTAGGCTTGACTACGAGGCTCTCGACATCCTTATGCAGAACTTAGAATTTTACTTTCTCTTCTCTATTCCAGACCCCAATAATGCAGTAGATGCCTTAATACGTGTAGCTAAATCCGCCATAGCCAAATGTACATCATTTATCAGAGTACCTGCCAAGAAGAAGACACTTAAACCGTGAATAACCCCAAGTTTACTACGATGTATACGAAATCGAGACACACTTCATAAAAACCATAAGCAATCCCCAGATAACATCATACTGCTCATCACATACAAACGATACAGAAATTTTTGCACAACTATCTTAAAGAAAGCTAAAAGGCGATTCGATTCTCAGCAACTGAATAAGGCAAGTCAAAACCCTAAAAAGCTTTGGGATACAATAAAAACAATAACCAATACACTAAAACCAAAACACTCTTCAACTCAATTATTATCCCTCTGTCCATCCCCATACCAGTCTTGCAATGAGGTAAACCAGTTTTTCATAAATGTTGGTAAAACCCTCGCTTATAACTTAGGACTGAACCACACTTCAACACACATCCGCACTTCCAAACACTTAAATTCCTTTGTTCTAGAATTGACAGATTCTGATGAAGTTATAATAACCCATTAACTCGTTAAGGATAAGTGCAGCCACAGGATGGGACGACATCCCTCTAACGTACATTAAACGCTATAACGCCCAGGTTCTTGCGCCTATACTGAGTCACATTTTTAATACCTGTTTTCAAACGGGTATCTTTCCCACGTCGTTTAAGAAAGCAATTATCCACCCCATTTTCAAAGCCGGCAATAGCAACCTACCAAACAACTACGGTCCAATAGCAGTATTGAGCGTTTTTTCAAAAATACTGGAACGACTTATCAATAAAAGGTTGACTAAGTATTTGAAACACTTTAAATTACTATCCCCACAACAATATGGCTTTCGAAAACAAACATCGACGAGTGACGCAATTCACGACTTATTAACTCACATTGTGAAAAATTTAAACTCGCATAGGAAGGTGCTAACTATATTCTTGAATCTCGCAAAGGCCTTCGACACCGTCCCGATTCCAACTCTTTTACACAAATTAGAAGACATTAGAGTCAGAGGCCTTCCACTCGAGCTATTCAGAAACTACCTCACTAGCCGGACACAAATCGTTACTATTGACAATCACAAAAGCGATGAACATCCCATATACTACGGCGTCCCACAAGGGAGTATTTTAGGCCTACATTATTTCTTGTGTTCATTAACGACCTCTGTGATCTCAATATCCATAATGGGAAAATTGTTTCCTTCGCAGACGATACTGCCCTCACATTTGTCTCAGACTCATGGTCGGAACTAAAAACTATTGCACGAAATGGCTTCAATTCTGCCTTAAAGTGGCTCTACTCACATACACTGACGCTAAACGCATCTAAAACTAATTTCATCTCCTTTTCTCGTAATAAATTATCGCAACCAAGAACGCCTATAACTATAGTTGCCCATCGTTCTCCCACCGAACTAGAATCTCCATGCAAATGCCCAGCCATAAGTTCGGTTAGTGAGATCAAGTATCTTGGAATAGTCCTAGACAAACACTTAAATTTTAGGCACTACATCAATATCCTTTCAGGCCGTATCAGAAAGCTAATCTACATATTTAAAACTCTACGATATGTAGCTAATTCTTTCATTATACGAAACGTATATCAGGCACTTTGTCAGTCTATTATTGTTTACTGTATCTTTTGCTATTTTAAAGGTTGCTACATTTCGGCCGATCTTGTTCCCAACAAACGAACTTTATAAATCGTGGAACGTACTCAATGTAAGGCAACTTTATATCTTACAGATAGTTATGCTCCAACACCGCCGAACGCCATTTAAGATAATTACAAAACGAAGAAAAGATAAAATTTGCACTATTCCACACGCACATACCTCGTTTATTAAGAAAGAACAATGACCATTTTCTATACATGCGTTGACCTGTCAACTCATTTTTTTTTAGATCGCGTCTACTGATGACCTGTGTTGTACTAGTAGCAGTAGAGTCTTAAATGAATGTTATTGTAATCCAATTTTTTTTTGGAAGCCAGGGATAGATGATATCTTATAAACAATTTTGAAAGAAAACCTGTCAAGAATGTCATCGTGATGTACGTACATACTATGCCAGGTCGATAGCGATTCTAATCAAAGTATACACTACTTACTCTATCGAAGAATGAGATGTTAAAAGAGTGGGAACTGGGCAAGAGAGCGTGGGATGTGTCTGGTGTCCCTTTCCACCTACTTATACAATACCGCCTGTGCGTCACTAGCGTAGAACTAATGAGTGATGAGGCAATCGGTAGGATGTTAATCAAGAAACCTGTAGCAGGTTTTCTATGAAAGAGCGTTTTATTTTTTTCATTTTTACTAAATAAACTCGATTTAAAACAATGTTTTCAAGAATTCAGTAACGATTGAGAAAAAGGTAGAATCGAAAAAGCACTTATTAAAAAAACTACATTTCGTAAAATACAGAAATGTTTTTTTTTATACGTTTTCGCAAACGGAACGTAATATTAGATTATGGATGGGTTCATTATGGCTGCGTTCTAAAATATAACTGCCAAAAGTGATTACTTTTAAAATCAATTAGATTTTTTTCTGGCTTCTATTTGATAATCTACTTAGTATTTTATGATCAGCGTAAAATGGGCAATTATTTGGTATCAATTTCATCACTAGACGCGCTTATTTAATAAAATAGATTTGACAGGTCAAAAATGGACATTGTTCTTTGCCATATATCTTGGACCATTTTTGTATAACAAAATTAATGCAATTTATCCTGTCTACGGTTTGCCTTATTTAACTTGCAAAAAAACTGTTATGAAATACCTATTAACCTTGAATTATGTTGAAACTGAAATCCTGGTAATAAAGTGACAACACATTTACAAATACACACATACACACACACACACACACACACATATACACATACACAAACACACACACACGCACACACCAATTCATATACAAGACTGCACACTAATTTAAATACATATAAGAAATGCCTTTGTGTAGACCATACATTTTTAACTATGTACAAATCTTGGCATGTATGACGTGTACCGGTAAAATTCGACAACCAGTAGGGGGCCGGCACTGTAATTCCTTAACACAGGCTGCTCAGTAGCCTATCTAGGAGAACAGTACTCCACCCACCATTATTGTAGTTAATGTATACTGTCATCGTGTAATGTTATAGCAATAAGACTGTGTGTTTAACTACAATGTAATTTTATTTTAAATAAATTATTATTATTATTATTAAAAAAACAATGATTCAAATCATAGATGTGTTCTCAACGTCCTCAGGTGGCACAAATAAGTGTCTACAATACGAAGCGTGAACTCACATATTAGATAGTTTACGATAATGAATAATTTTCAAAATTAGTGAGCTGGATAATACTGTAATTATAATTCAGATGTCAGGTACAAAATGAGTCGTCGGAGGAAGAGTTGTTGGGTTTTGCTGGGTATCAGTCGCTACAGAGGCTGAGGCTGTTGCCGTAAAACTATAGGTTATGAAATGTAGTTGTGATACACATATTTTATTTATTTCGATATAAGACTGCTCTCGCTTTACGTTTAAACTCTGTGTCGCACAAAATACATCCAAACACTTGACAATTATTTATAAAGTACACACATAATTTTTTTTTTAATTCAATTGGCTTTGAATTTACAACTCTCGGCTATAGGGTAAGGCGACCATTCGCCGACTACGTCATTCTTGGCAATGGCTTATCTTTCTAGATTTTTAGTAGGCAGAATACAGTGCTCTACTTCCAGAACTCACATTATGCTGTTAAATTAAAATAAGAATCTGTAATAATAAGAAAACAAGCTAGCAACACGAACAATAAGCTTCATGTCTTCTCAGTACTTACAACTACTTAATAGTTTACAAAGCTTTACATGTCATATTCAACTCTATTGTTATTCACTCAAGGGTGAATTTTGCTTAAATTAACAAAGGCTTAGAGCTTCAATAACCCGCGCTGTTTACAAAATAACGTCTTTGTTATGACGACCGATAAGTATCAGCATTTCATTTAGACAATATAAAAGAAACCTTAAATACATATGAAATAGAGTTCAGAGTTCTACATATAATATTACGGCGAAGGGTGATAGAAAGACTATTAAGACTATTAAGTGAGCCAAGGCTGCTAGCCAGACCCTATAAACATCGTGTGCGTAAATTTATTAGCTAAATAAACAAATTTATGTGAATTTAACAATATATTGCAATTAAATGTGGACTACATACGAAACTACCTATGTGACATTGTTAGTGACTGAAACCAACGTACACAAACGAAGATATAACAGTGATTTTTAGACAGTGAACAAAATTGTGAAATGTTATTTAAAAACAGTTGTTATTACACAAAGATATATATTTAGACAATTTTTAAACAGTAAGAACTTGTTTTTATATCTTTTGTGGAGTGAAAAGTTATTAATAGTGAAGATCTACAAAATATATTCTTCTATATGAGTTTCGTTATTACAAGTGATTTATTTAAAAATTGAACTTTGTACTGCCACTAACGCTTCCTGGTGGTGAGTAGCTGAACTTAATACGACAGATGACATTAATACCAGTGTTGCTACTGCAGAATAAACTATATTTTATCTCCTAGTATAGTGATTAACGCCATCTAGTAGCGAGCAGACTAAGATATTTGACATATAAATGACATTGACAATAGTGTTGCTACATGAAAAAAAAATACAGACCATAAATTAGTAATACCACAGAAATAAAATAAAATTAGTAGAAATATATACTCGAAATTACGGACTGTTAAATATTTATTGTAATTATGGATTCTACTATTAACAATATAACTTATCGTAAGCCATGCAGAACAAGCTCATTAAATGACTTAACCACAATGACGAATGAAAAAACCATATTGGACACCACTATATTGAGTATTCCGGAGAGCCTACATGATAATAGCGACACTATTAATGAACACTTAATAGAACAAAATAAAGCACTTACACGAGAGTTAAATAGTGCGCATCAAGAAATTGAAAATTTAAACACTGAAAACACTCGGTTAAAATACGAACTTCAACAAATGATAAAAAAAATGAATACATATAAAAAAATTTGTTCAACCCCTACTAAAAAGAACACCACACCGCATAGAAATAAAAGTTTGCCACAGAAGAACACACTAACAACCAATTGTTCTGAAAGTGTGCCTTTGATGCAAAATAAAGAAACGCAAACTCTTGATACTTATTCTCATAAAATACCTAAGCAAACTTCATTTATTTACAAGGAATGTAAAAATACTAGTGACAAACGTAAAAATAAATTGTGCATAATCAACACCACCGAAAACAAAGAATGTTTGCCTTTAATAGAACAAATTTACTCAGACCATTTTAATTATTGTCACTATATATTGCCAAATAGACCAACAACAGATATAATAAGCAACGCCGAACAAATGGTAGAAAAATTTACTTTGAATGACTATTGTATACTAATTTTAGGTCAAAATGTTATAAAAGATGATTGCAACTACATATCTGTGGTAGACACCATAAAAACATCTTTGAAAAAATTCACACATACAAATTTAGTAATATGCACGCCTACATATGTAACAGGAGCACCGATATATAATTTTAAAGTCGAAATGTTCAATAACATTTTATACTATGGCCTACAAAATATTGATGGTGCGTATATTTTCGATAGTAATAGAGACCTCTCATTAGATATGTTTTCTTATATGACTGGCAAAATCAACAAGAAAGGAATACGAAATATATTTAAAGGAATTATGGAGAATATATTGGTGGACCTAAGTATATTTGGACACACAAACTCAGATAGACATAGAGAGACAAGTACGGGAAGTGAATCTTGTGACCAACTAGAAAACGACAATAAAAGTGCAAGCTTTTTTCGTTAGTAAAAATATTTATATCCTGCATCAAAATATTGCTGGCCTAATAAATAAGTTAGATGGGTTGTCAATTTGTTTACAAGAACTTATCGATAAGAAAATACATGTAGCAGTTTTATGCATTACGGAGCATTTCATGATGGCTGGTTATGAAAACTTACTAGTGATGCCAAACTATTCATTAGCTGCATGCTTCAGTAGAAATAACACCAAACGAGGTGGTGCATGTATACTTGTGAAGCATGACCATCAATGGAAAGAACTCCCAGAGGTAAAGAAACACTCCATTTCGGGTATGTGCGAATGCTGTGCTATAGAACTTACAAGATACAAAATTGTGATAGTTTGTATATACCGGATACCTAAAGCGAATAATTTAAATACGTTTTTATGTAAGTTAGAATCTATACTTCATTTGTTGGGTAAAAGAAGTTATAAAAATGTAATAATTGCAGGAGATTTTAATATTGATATTTTGAAACAAAATAGTGTTACTATAGATTTTGAAAATTTATTGTTAAGTTATAATATGACCTTAGCTATTAAGAAACCAACGAGACTTACTAGTAAATCATGTATAGATAATTTTGCTCATAATTTTCCTAAACCATGTAAAACGGAGGTGTTGGAATTTGGCTTGTCAGACCATACTTCACAATTATTGAAATTGCCAATCCAAACTATTACAATTAAAGCGTGGAGTAGACAAATACGAGATTTTTGTGCTGAAAATATAAAAAAATTCAAAGAATGCCTACATAAATTTTCTTTTCAAGATATGTATCGGGAATGTGATCCCAATAAAGCTTATAATTATTTTATTGAAAACTTTAAACTTTTTTACGATCTTTGTTTTCCCTATAAAATAATAAACGTTCGAGTGAATAGAAAGATTAAATGGATATCGCGTGGACTTAAGAAATGCAGTGCTAAGAAAAGACAGTTGTTATGGCATTTAAGATTTAAGCCATCAGATAGAAACAAGATGTTGTATGTCACCTATTCCAAATTGTTTAAAAAGATTATAAAACTTACTCAACGCGCTCAAAATAATTACAAAATTAAAACATCCGACAATAAATCGAAAGCTACTTGGCATATAATAAATAACTCTAGACTAAACATCCCACGTGACAATATTACTAAAATAAAAGTTGACGATAATATAACTACTGACCCAAGCAACATAGCTAATGCCTTTAATAATTTTTTTATTGACAAAATCCAGCCCATATTAGACCGCGGTAAAAATGTGACATCGAAAATAGGAAATACAGTTAATTCTATTTTCGTAACTCCGAGCATTCCAGATGACATACAGAAAATCATAGCTAGTTTAAAAAATACCAATTGTGTAGGATCTGATGACATATCGACTAAAATAATCAAAATAGTTTCTAGCCTTATAAGTGGACATTTAAGTTATATCCTGAACTTATGCATCAGTAATGGTACTTACCCTGACCATCTAAAGTCAACAATGATAAAACCTTTGTTCAAAAAAGAAAATAGAGAATTGATGGAATATTACAGACCGATTGCCTTTGTATCAATATTTTCTAAGATTTTTGAAAAGTATATACATAATAAAATTTATACTTACTTTGAATCCCACAAATTACTTTGTCAAGAACAAAAAGGCTTCAGACAAAATAAGTCAATTAACTTAGCTATATATGACTTTTATAAAAATATTATTACTCAGATGGATAATAGAGGCCCTATTTCTGCAATATACCTTGACATAACGCAGGCTTTTGACTATGTTGACCACAATATACTGCTAAATAAACTAGAGTCTTACGGAATAAGAGGTAATATTTTAAATTTAATTAAATCATATCTTTCTAATAGGACACAAATTACCATTATATCCAGAGTGAATATGAAAACCAAGAGTCAATTAATTTATAAATCGAAGTCACGATCTGTTACGTATGGCGTGCCGCAAGGCAGCGTATTAGGACCTCTGTTGTTCATTATATACATAAATGACTTACCCAAATCTACAAAACATCCAATGACACTGTTTGCAGACGACAGTACAGTATCTATTCCATGTGTAGATAAAGAAAATTATGAAAACGACATTAATGAAACTTTAGCTTCCATTGTCCACTGGTTAGATAATAATAACTTGAAAATCAATTTAATAAAAACATATGTAATGCACTTCAGTCAAAGGCCACGTCCGTACAATTTAAATATTTTCTATAACAATCATTCAATAACAGATACACATACGACAAAATTTTTAGGTTTAACTATTGATAAACAATTAAATTGGAAAGATCATACAATAGAATTATGCAAAAGGATTAGTAGCTCTGCATATGCATTGTATAAATTAGCTTCAATCGTAAGTATTGAGGCCGTACTCACTGCTTACTATGGTATTGCGGCATCTCTGCTACGGTACGGTATCATTTTTTGGGGTAATTCAACGAATAGGGAAATTGTATTCAAAGCACAAAAAAGGTGTATCCGAGCCATGTTTGGTCTTCAGACAGATGAAAGCTGTAAACCATATTTCATCAAGCACAAAATTCTAACGCTACCGTGTTTGTATATTCTCGAAGTTGCAGTATTTGTACATAGCAATCCTCAATTATTCCCGCACTTATCAGATTTTGTGAAGCGTAATAGGCGCAACAATAATAAATTGTGTTTACAAAAGGCAAAAACCAGTCTTATGAGCAAAAGTTTAATATGTATAGCACCTAAAATCTATAATAAAATACCTGTTGACATAAAATCTTTAAATATTAATTTGTTTAAAAATAAAGTAAAAAATAATCTATTAAGAAAATGTTATTATAGCTTGAATGACTTTTTTTGTGATAATAATTTCTGTATTTGCTAATGTATTGATTATAATTTACCTTTATTTTATATTACTTTGACATTAACCTATATTTGTTTTTTTTTTCGCTCTTTGAAATGTTGCATCTTAATTTATTAATGTAATCTTGATGACTTTGTAATACAATTTATCTTAAAAACAAACTTAATTCATACACCTCTTCAGGTAAATTTTGGTGAAACTTATTTATATTATATCATCATGTAACACCCAAAATTTTATGAATAAATGATTTTGATTTGATTTGATTTGATTTGAAAGCTCGGAAAATAAAAGATTGTCGTCAGGTGTCTCGAGAGTGCGTGGGTGACTTCTGAGTCCTTTTCTTATTATATATTGTACTGGCTGGCTTGGTAAAAACATTTACTATATTTTCCTTTTATTTATTAAGCTCAGCTTTGTAGAATAAATATAGTCTCAACCCTTAGACGTAACCCTTAAACCTAAGCATAGCAAGTCTGTCCTTATCCTTACACCTACCTTACACAAATATATCAACATGGTTTTATATGTATATATATTTATTATACGTATAAAATTAAATAGAATAAAGTCTGCAAACTTGAAACTTAGCAGGTAATTATCCCTAAGGGAGTAACTTATACATTAAAAGAAGAATTAAGTTAATATCCACCTCCAAAGAGGTAGATATTCTCATATTGTTAATGTAATCTACGTATCATTTATTTAAAAAGTTCAGCTGTAGGATGCGCTGGACTGCTGGATATTGATGATATCAAATTATATGTTGCCGAAAAAGTATTATAAAAACCTTTATCATTGTATTCATATGCAAATATGCCGTTCCCACTTCAAGATTGAGCCTTAAAAGGATGCTGATAATTAATTGTCATTTTAACGTAAAGATGGTATTTACATAAAATGCCATAAAAATTTGCCAGTCGAGATATAGAGAACTAAAGTTATTGATGATTCATTAAACTCTTGTGTAACTACCGTTCATGAGAAAATATTATATTTATAAAATCTGTTTAAAGATGTAATTTTATATCTTGCTGAGAGACGTTAACATTACCTGCAGTATTTATATCCCAAGAGAAAATCGCGAATAGCAGAGACAGGACATTAAACCAATAGGGTCCGTACCAGAAGAAAATTTACGTACATCTACAGGGTGTCCGGTAATTAATGGATAACCTTGAAATGTCTTATAGTAGAACGTCCAGAAAAGTTATTTAAAAAAAAAAAAAAATATATGTATTAAAAAGTACAAGCTATTATAGCATAGCATACTTTCTATCTATTAGCATAATTAGTGTTTAATAATAAAACAACAAAAAACCGATGGATTTCATTGATTTATATGGTATACAAGAAAGTTACACATGGTAATTAAAAAAAAACACATATCTCAGGTAGTAGTTAGGATAGATTTCTTTTCATATTTTTTCTGAACGGCCATCATTTCCACTATAAGACATTTCCAGGTTATCCATTAATTACCGGACAACCTGTATAGTAGTTTAATGTAACCGACTGCCACGCCTGAGGTCGCGGGTTCAATTCCCGCACAAGTCTAACATTTGTGTGCATGAACATGAATGTTTGTCTTGGTCTGGGTATTTCTATGTATAATATGTATGTATATATAAAAAAAAAAAAAAAAAAATAAGTATCTATGTATGTTTATCCATTGTCTAGTACCCATAATACAAGCTCTGCTTAGTTTGGGCTAGATGGTGTTGTGTGTATGTATTATAAAATTTTATAATATGTAAATCTAGGTTATGATATTTATCTATGGGCCTATGCAGCCCGAAATAAATGATTTGATTTGAAATACAAACACTAAACAAATTACATAAATATGTATGATCTTAAACTTCCTTCTGTGGCTCAGTTTAATTATGAATCTACATAAAGAGCCAACTCCTTTTGTAGGCTCTTGACAGTTGACCATAGCTTGCGAGTCAAAGGCCGAATACATATTGGTTCTACGTAACCAAACTATTCATTTAAGTACATCCCCAATAACAGGCTCTGTGTAATCTCCAATATTGCGCTAAGAACACAACACAAATCACGCTGCCCGCTGCTACACTGCTCGTACCAAAAGCCGGCTATGTAATCAGTAATCACATATTACTCAAAGACCAAACCAGAGGTTTACATAATATCGAATTCAATCAAAGGACTATGTACACAATAATGGTTCGTGCGTAATTACTAGCAACGCCAGACTGCAATTACTAACGATGTTCGCCGCCAGCTTTGTCCGAAGGGCACAATACCATAGAGCGCGAGAGGAGCCCTGAGCCCACCCATCACCTCTCCCCACGTTTCCATGCACACAGACAGCTAACAACATATATAAATATCCTCATATCTATCCAGTGCACAGATTCTCAACTTCTGATTTCGGAACATTACCTTTGTTATTTTTTATATAAATCTTATCTTCTTATGATGATCCTGAGGTGTAATTTAAACTTACCGGTCAGGCGTTTGATAAACATTTGGGTCGCAGCGGCACATCGGCGGCCATACACAATATGTTTCTAATTATGCTGGCATTTCAACAATGAAAAGGTAAATAGCTGTAAAATAGCTTGATATCTAACCTAAATATAGTTATCTAAACCCTTCTGATTCTGATTATTATAATTGTAAGTCAACATACAATACTTACTTAAAATAAGCTGGCCAAAGATACTTATGTTATGATACATTATATGGTTACAAATTGATGCAGCCCATTGTAATGGTTGTCACCTGGTACTTCTAGTAAAGAGTAATACCTAAATGCAGAGACTATTATAAAAAACCGATTGGCGGACGCCATGTGCTCAAAAATGTTGCGTGCAACTGGCAGAAAGTTTTTCCACCCTGCACCATGCAGAGTGTTGTCGATATTAATACCTCGCTCACCGGTGTAATATTGACAAATTGGGGTGTAACAACGCACACGCTTACAAAGAATGATGAAAGAGTTTTCAATGAAATAAACATACGTTGTGTAGGCTACCTACTCTAATTGATGATTTTATTGGAATTGTTAAAACGACTTTTAAAATAATTAATCCTCTACGGATGCTATGTAAAACCACTTTTTGAAATATGATGTTCGTTACAATTTATTCTAAAAAAAACCGACATGTATGACGTACGATTCATAAAATAGTCGTTTTGCTGCCAGCGCAAGGAGCATCTTCTAAAGGACCTCTAATCGCGGAAGGAAAATAAAATAAGATTATTGCGCCGTGATCTGCTGAGTAAAATCTTAGGTAAGCTTATCGCTGTATCTGATCCCTCTAGAATAAATTAAAATATTAACGGTAAACAATTAAAGCGTCCTGTTTCGAATAAAAATAAGAAAACTTTACAATCTATAAGTTCAGTAATAACAAATAATAAAAATATATTATTGCTATCTATCCTTATACTTTAGACCAGCCTTATTAGGTATTATATGATAATTTTAGGTTTAGCTCTAGATTTATCCTGATAGATTACACATATATATAGATAGCGTGGATTTACTTTAGCACTATAAATTATACATTAATATAATACTAAAACAAATAATAAACAAATCTGTTTATTTTCTTCAATAAAGTTGGGCATTGGGCATCTAAAGATTTACAGCCGCGCCGTAATAAAGGTATAAAACGATTAAATATAGCACAAACCAAAGTATGAAGTATGTATGACCCTATATTGGAGTGAACATTAACTCGATTGATCTGTCTGAGACAGATGTTAGTATAAGTAAGATGAATATGTAAATCGAAAACCTGCTGTTTTACGCATTACCGTTTAATATTGCTTTGATTTGCGAGTACACGTTATTACTTTGCGCCGGGAGCGCTTCTCTTCATATAAAATTTCCTCGCGACGGTAACATCCGATGTATCAATTGAGTACTCCAGCAAGGCTTATAAAATCGAAATAATTAGTTTTATGAGGTCAGACTGCCAGTTTATCTCTTGAAGATATAAATCTTGTATTTATTTGCTACTTATAAGTACTCTAAACGGCCAAGAAGGATATGTAATTACTGCCTCGAAACTGTTCCTGATCCCATAGAAGATGTTTTCTGCTTACGGTTTACCAAGTTTGTGAAACTTAAGACGCTGCGCAGTCGGGAGAGGAACCAGTAGTCAATATCCTTTGTATAACTAATCGTCGAAAATAGTCCACAAAGATGCACGAGCTATATGTCTGATGACAAAACAAAACAGAGGCTACCTATATAAAAATAATGTATTTTGATTTTAATACAGTGTATGAAAATAAATCATGAAAATTGAATTATTGTTGGCTTTAATAGCTGAATTTTAATATAATCAGAAAACTTTAATTATTTCAGTGTACCGCTGGTTAAATGCACGTATCTTCATGGTTCACAGGCGCGAGGTTGTAGCCAATTGTACACTTCACATTAATTGACAGTCAGAGCGTTAAATTGCTCTGCACCTTTTGTATTACCCTTTCGGATTTATTAATGAGTGTAACTTCATATTCATGCGTAATATTGCAATAAAATGGGCTCCTTCCTAACAATTATTCTTATATATGTAGAGTCGTTATTCGACGAATAGTAAGCATTTAAACAATGACGGCATAAAACAACAAATTTAATCTATGTATATCATTACAAAAGTTCTTGAAAGATTTGCACGGCTGCATGCAGTACCTCATATGGTCATATAATCATTGACAGCGCACCGAAAGTCGACACATGTATTCATGTATCATTCATTTAACATATGCAGGGATAAATACTGTTCATTATTTGCAGATTTTAGATAATCACTTAAATAGCTGCAGTGCAGCCAAATTTTAAAAGAAATCATTTCGCCTTTCCATATCTTTTATTTTTTGCCTGTAACACGCGCATAAACATCTTTAAGAGTAATCTTTTCGCTAATTTAATTTACCACCTCCGCAGACGAACGCACACAGCCAAGTATTTCACCGACGGCACACATTGAAAGGAATTGCCGACTTGTTCAGGCGGCAGCCTCGGTCAATGCCCTTTCTTCTTTCAAGGTTGTTTGACAACAAGAGTTGGTTACCGTGGCAACGGTGGCAACGGCATAAGCGACCTGTTGCGAGTTTCAACGACGCTCATCGCATTAGCGGCGACGAAAGTTTAACCCTCTAAGGACAACGAGGGGAAGTTTGATGTTGTTAAGGATCAACACGATTGATTTCGAAGGGGAATAGATTTGTAGGGTAGTGGGACAAAGTTTGAAGAGGGATGAAACAAGTTTGTAATATACTACTACTATTTCAGTATTGTAGATGTAAAAGTGTTTATGGTAATTTTGTCTATTACGCGTCGACGAAGTTATACAACGATTACTTTTTACATAGAAATAGATTTAAGGCAAAATAAGGAAGGTAGGTCTTTAATAGGTATACGAGCCTATACAT
This sequence comes from Catocala nupta, assembly GCA_963675205.1. NCBI lineage: Eukaryota > Metazoa > Arthropoda > Insecta > Lepidoptera > Erebidae > Catocala > Catocala nupta. The sequence continues at coordinate 878,235 of OY776109.1, forward strand.
GGTCAGCACAAAAATGTATATATTCTCGTGTAATTTGAGTAAATTCGCAAAATTCACTTTATGTGTTGTATCATATACGTAATGCGAAATATGTCTGTAATGCGAGTATTTAAGTTTATAGTTTTATTTTTTAATTTAGTATGTATTGTATGAATGTATGTTGTTATTTTAGATGTACTCGTATATTTATAAAAGTGAGTTGTAGGTTAAGTCCATTTTTACCCCACAATCGTATTGGGTCGTTACCTGTAAAGGTTGTGTGGGATGGGTTTATAAATAAATAAATATCCTATCCAAGGCCATAAACATCCGGCAAAATATACAAGTCTGAGTAAACGGAAGCGAAGCCATGTGTAACAACTAATAATGAATATAATGCTAAATAACAAGATATCATGTCTCGGTGTGAAATTATGGTACAAAGCTTTGCGTAATAAACTGTCGTGCCTTACAGGGATTACCCATAGTGCAAGGGTTGTAGTCAATAAAAACCTTCAAATTGCTGTTAGGACTACAATTAGGGAGGGGCTGGTTGTTGCTATTTCTCTTGTTGGCATGTAATTGTTTTCTTTTATTATAGGGTTGAGTAATGTGTACTTAGAGTACGAGAACTGCTCACTAATAGAGCTGTCAAATACTTGTTTGCCAAGTTGATTATATAATAGGGTTATGCCGAATACTTTGTACTGCAATCATGTCTTTTAAATTCATGATCTATCATTATCGCTATACCAGCCCGCATTACGTCCGCTGCTCAACATAGGTCTGATGCATAGAATATCAGTGTCTTCACACAAAGCCTAGTATCAATTAAATAACTTATTGTGTTTTAATTATATGGGACTAGTAGGTCTATATTGAGACTACCTTGCCAAAGCATAGAATTACACGCTGACTATAAGATTTTGCGATCAATGTAGCGAGCAAGCAGTCGCTTATCTGCTGCCGCCGGCTAGTGATATGGGTTCGAATTCCACACAGGACAATTATTTCTGTGCATCTATTATTTTTTCTGTGTAGTGTACTTTGTGTTCGTTAATTGCGGGTTCAACGGTCAACCTCTTATGCAGCTGATATCTGTTTTAGCACAATATTACCAGTTCGGATGAAGACTTTTAACAGTAGGTATATTATCTTTTTTATTTGTGTGACGCAATTAGTTATTGTTTTGACAAGTTTACTGCGTAGCGCTACCGTAGCGTCGGCCGTAGCAGCCTTGTAGCGAAGCCGCTACGAAACCACTTTGTAGTTATATTGGGATTTTCTGTATGGAAATTTTTGGTAGACGCACTGAATCTAGAAAATTTCCCGGTAAACGACAATAGACTCGATCCCTATTACTTAGATTAAAATATAGTTGACGACATGAACTACGACTCCGCCTTTCCGAAAGGCGTGAAGCTACATACTTTCACAGTACTTCTAGGTAAAATAACTCAGTTATGCAAAATACGTTCTTGTCTTGTAGAAGGGAACATCAAAGGCTCATTAAAAAATTTACTAGTACTAAATGTATTACACGGGCAATTTACTTTGACATTCATGCGAGGAAGTTGTTAGGCAGTAGACGGTGTAGTAAGTAATGCATCGAGCGATCGATATCACTCCACTACGTACCGCGGCCACCGTCACTCGATTACGTGCACCACGGGACACTGACAGTACCTACCACCCCTTCGTAACCAGGTTATATTTCACAAGTACCTACAAAACTTATAGAGTCACTAAATATGCACGAAAGATTAGTGATGTCGAAATTAATATGGGTATTGGTTTGATGAACTGAAATCTCTTAATTATTGTATTATTGGTTTCTACCCATAGCTACGTTCACCTGAACATATCCGGAGATAGAAAGGTTCTATATGTTAATAGAGAATGTGGTATATCTGTGTGCCAATTTGCATCTAAATCAGTAAAAAACTTTTCAACGGACTGTGTAATAAAAGTCGAAACATATATATAAACTCTGACATTTATGATATTGGTTGAAAGTAACATTATGACTTTTAAAACTTGTCATTAAGCGTAGCTCTTCGCGCCTAGAAAGTTCAGTATATCAGGCTTTTCAAAAGTGCACTCTATTCATTGTTACATAGGTATACTATTTGCATGCTGCCGGCGCTAACTACGTCAATTAGTTCCGATGTGCCCACAGTGGTGGCGCACTCATCGGTGCTACGTGCCATTTCCTCTGGGTTCACCTTTCCGTAATACCTACCTTCCGTTCGCTCGCGCGGAATATTTTATAAGTTCTCAATCATTAGCTATTTTTGTTCTAGCTTAAGGAATAATCAATATTATAAACACCAGGAAAAATTGCTTGAATTGAACTTTAAATCTAACTCACAATATTTATGCTCCGGTTCGTTTAAATGATTTAAATAATAATAATAATACGTTTATTTCGGACAAAATCCATAGAGTGTTAGTAACAATAACCTTAAAATACTAATGTTAGTAGACAACGAGTACTATGCATGATTAAATCACAGCATGTAACTGCCTCCATCTTCGCACCATCGGGGTCTCCCACCGTTTCGCGAACACGTTCAGGATGGTGTTGGTGCTGCCGCGGAGGCGCGCCATTAAGGAGGCGCACCTTTTTCACATCCCTGACGCACTGCACCTCCACGGCAACCCTAATAACAACCTGAGTGCGTTATTGTACTGGACACGTAGGTCACTGTATGCCCGCTGACTATAACTGATCCAGAGGCTGCATGTATAAAATGTCTGACAGTATGCTTTGAATAAAGTCAGCATTACTGCATTTGCACATTTTGCAAACCTGCGGGCCAGCATGTTACAATTGACAGCCAGTGACCTACGTTCCCTGCCTATATCAAGATTATCCTTTAAGTCTTCGGTGAGCCAGCGGCCCAAGTATTTAAACCTGTACACCCTATACGGGGTCGTCCCGAATAGTAAAAGTAATGAACTGAAAAGAGAAAAACAAGTATCACAATATCTATATAAAATTCGACTAACTAATGCATTGTTTTGTTAGCTTAATATATAAAATAATGAAATAACTACATATTAAGTATATTCAAATAAGTTAACAGTAATATAAACGTGATATAATATATATATTATTAAAATGGTCTTTTCACGATCTTTCATTTTATACCCATATTGCTAAGGTAAGAGAAAAAAAAATACAAATCACCCAATCTTTCCAGTGGCGGGCGCCATTTTGAAAATTTATATAGCCTATGTCACTACCACAATTCTGATAAATTCAACGACACCTAATATGCCAAAACCGTCCAGCCGTTTGGGCTGTAGGACGTGCCAAAGAAATGGACATACATACACACATACATACATACGCTCGAAAACATTACCCTCTTTCTGACGCAGTCGGGTAAAAAGCAGGCAAATACTGGCGTTTTCCTATCTGTGTAATATTGAACAGCCTGCTTGAGGCACAAGATAGCGCTCTCAGTGGACAGGCCAACCCTGAAACCAAATTGGGCGTCGTGCAACACATGTTTAGCTAATTGCTTGTCGAGCAAACTGTCCAACACCTTAGCTATGACAGTTGCCAAAGATATGGGCCTGTAATTGGAAATATCAGAGGCATATCCGGTTTTATTTCTCACAATAGACACTACCATTGTGTACATCAGATCCGCAGGTAGATAGCAATGACTAATACACTAATTAAATATCATAGCGAGCACTCGAGGAAGATGCACTCCAGCGTACCCCAGATGCTCAATGCTGACCATCATGTCCGGGGGACTTACCTCTCTTGATTTGCATTATTATTGAAGCTACTTTCTTAACAGAGAATCTAACAGTAACGTCCCAGGCAATGGACTCGGCATCGATCACGTGAGTCAGCCTTGTAACAGGTGACTGGACCTCAAAATGGCGCTGAAATGCATTGGCTATGTTGACTGGTTTATGCATGCTCGCCACACTCACTGGTGGACTCGACTTGAGATTTAGTTTATTCTTTGATTTCCAGAAATCACCAAAAGAAGCGTTAATACCAGGATTACTATGTTCAGTCTTAGGCACCTACTTATCTAATCCCTATTACTTGGACCTTAATAATTATTAAATTTTCGCGTAGTAGGTAATAATTGTGCCGTGGCTGCCGTGTTGATATAGAATATTTTTAATCATCTCATCATCAATAATAGAAATGTAAACTTGAACCTTATGATCAGTTATGACGGATGTATACGAACAGCGCTGTAGCTGGGCCGACAGAACAATTAAAAATCCAATAAAGACTAACAAGCCGTAAAATTCGCAAGTGCTATAATAATAATAATAATGTCCTCCAGAACGAATTTCGGTCACGGCGGCCAATCTTAACGGAGACTGGCCATCTGCGCAGGAAATATTATAGTGCATAGTGTGTGCGCAAACACAAATGCACTCTCTGTTCCCTAACTCTCATGATCCAATGGGACGGTAATCCGACACGACCGGAGAGAGATCAGGCGTAGGACCAACAGCTTTACGTGCTTTCCGAGGCACAGGGGTGTCTAACACCGCCAACTTCCTAACTCCGGGCTGCTATCGAGATTTCTCAACAGAAAAACCCAATAACTTTTTGTTGGCCCAACCCGGGATTCAAACCCGAGACCTCATGCACAGCAGTCGCATTCACTACCGCTGCGCCACGGAGGCAGTCTATAATAGTATCGTGCACTCTCAGTATTTTTCTGTTTAGTTTTTATGGAGAATCACAACAGTATCTGTGTTCATGTAGCTACTTACTTGCCGCAACGGGCACTCTCTCTGGGACAATGTCCCGCCACATCTTAAGACGTCACTCCATCGTGACAAGCCTTTTACCTTGTTGACGACAGACCATTTTACGTAAACTTACTTTTCTAAAATAATTCAGCTCTTTTGAGAGGCATTGACTACAACCTAATAGATAGATCGAGAATGATAACCAAAATAACTTCTACAATATTTTGTGAATTGTGAAAAGCTTTTCATTTAGTTTCTCCGGGAGTCGCAATTATAGGGTTTGAAACAAACACGCTTCCTATAGTAATATCTTAAAATTTTCCAATATTCTATAGTTCCTTATTTCTTTTGCAGCCCATTTAACCTTTGATACTTAATAAATCCAATTTCCCCTTTTAAGTGGAGTACCTATAAATAATATAAGTTGATTTTCCAGCGCAGCCTTTTAAAAGAATGTGTAATTTATTAGCAAATGGAAAATTCTGTTCTTCCTCGTCGAGAGCAACTCGAGACAGAGTTTACCTGTAGGTAGGTTTGACGAGCGCGGTATGAGGCGATATTAAGAATAGAATATCGACCGACCTGTTGCCAATTTTAGCTCTGTAAGCTGTCTGGATAACAGACAACAATAGGTTCTATCCATCCGTTTACGTGGACAGAATACTAAGATCTCCACTAATACTAATCATGTAACTATTTCAGAATTATATTGTGTTTGCTGCCGCCTACAACCTTCTTTTCATGATACATTAAAAAGGAATAAATATTTAACAAGGGCGAGTCGCCAACTACTTTATTATTTATTTTTATCGTAGGAAGTACCTTTGTTACTCTCCATAATAGCGGCGATCTCGTTACACAAAATCTTGTCATTCCGTCGCTTCTTTTTGATGTCTAGAATATGCATTTTTAAACAAACATTTTTATATCTAATATAAAATGTTGATGTAACAAAGATATTATTTATAAGTTATGCAATTGAAGTATATAATAAAAAACTATTATAAAATTATGCTAATGATTCAGAACTTATATAGGACAAATGGAAAATGTCAATGTGTTACACCATGATCGGTCCATCAATAATATAAATTACATTCTAGAGGATTAGGTGCATTTTTGTACTTGATGAGTTTATGGCACGGTTTTAGTATATATGCAGCAAGCTTTTTGTAAGATATTATCTATTATGAAAATAATTACGTCATCAAATAAAATGTGTCTGAAATATTTGAGCCGAACTTAATTGTAGGCAGTTTAAATTACTACCTAGTACTTTAAATTTCCTGTTAGAAATATACAACATTATTACCGAATGACACCCCTTTAGTAACAATACAAATACCTAACTAATATTTATTTTGTGCTTTGTAAATTCGCGACATTCTGCCCTTACGTGTTTCATAAAAAGTAAGGGGTTTCAATTACATAGGTTATGACTGTTTATTAATGCATCGGCAAAAATGATAGAACGATCGCAATGTTTACAATGTGTCTGCAGTCCGTGGGAGCAATCCAGGTGTAATCCTGTAAGTAAGCGGGGACGGCGAACGGACTATTAATAGAAGTACCGCTTAACACTATTGGCATATCACTAACTGCGGGTTCTCCTGCATAAAACATTACCGTTGACAATTTTAAACTTAACAAATAATAGAGAATGGAATTTTAGAATGTTTGTTGTATTATTGAGTGGTAGGACAGCCTATCGTTGCCTTCTGCTTTACATTACATACGTGCATTCAATATTTATTGCACATATGGCGTAGCGGTGTAAGTAGTGAATTTGTCTTGCCTCGCCGAATGTTGCGGATTCGATGACCACACGAGACAAAAAGTTCCGTATCCCAGTTGCGCGTAGTCTGAGTATATTTACAATTGTTGCTGTGTCAGTGTTTGTTATGTTTTCCGAGACATTAATCGAAAATAAGATTTCAAAAAAATAAAGTCGTGGATATGTCGGTACAAAACACAACAACAGTGGATTCTCAGAAAGCAATAATGATTCCTAATCGGCACTCTTACATTGGATCAACTACACGATGGAATCTTGTTATCCTGTAATCAATATTATCTGAGTTCCTAGCATCACGAATAGTTCATATTTAAAGTGGGGCAGCGCCAATTAGTGTAAACTTAAATAATAATCATTCCGGGAATCTACATTCAACAAACACTTGAAAGGATTAGATACCCTCTTTGTCACCCCTCTTCTGACTTTTTAGAAAACACTTAAATAGGTCGTTTTAAAAGAAATTTTCTTTTGCTGTGTTAACGTGTATATGAGCGCTTTTAACGATAAGTATATTTTATATACGCTCACACTAAGATTTATAGAGTAAATTTAACTGTTTATAAATAATCTACATTTACAGATTACATTATATTTAAAAAAACATTTTATGCAAGAATATCTTGTTATATTACGAATTATGTGGGATGATTACTCGTATACCTAATTAATCCACTAGATTTCTTCAGTTTTTATTGATATGTGATTGGGCGAAGAAGTTTAAATTCTACGTCATTCGTATTGCTAACGCCGTGATTTTCGTGAAAATCTCTCATTTTTATGACGTGATTATCGTGTACGATGCTTTACTATACCGAGATTAATCCCACTGACGGTCGTACTTAATCCAGTTGTTTCACCGCCCACAGCACGTCACTGAGGTTATATAAAACCCACGCAACTGACACAGCCAGCGCCGGTTTTTACACACAAGATTATCTGTCGCCGCGGGGGTGGCTTTTACCCCTTTAGCCTTTTGAGTAGAGTGCCTGAGAGCGCGTGTTGATGGAGGGTGGACCTATCGACTGTGTTCGACTGAATATCAATTAGCTTTACAAAATTGGACGCGGCGGTCTTGCCATTGTTCAATACTTTGTTTTATCTCTCAATAAAGCTTGTTGGAATTAAACTAGGATTTGTTCTTTCACTGCCTTGTTCATTCTGATAATGCTATTTATGCATTCGTTGATTGAAATGGCACAGTATTTTATGTCGTAGAGATTTTTTTATAATATACATTTTATGGGTTAAAGTGAAAATTTCTCTTACATATTAAATTTATACGATAATAATGATTAAAGCGTTTTACAGAAATATATTGTTATACTTATAAGTTAAATATTCCCTGTCAACGGGCTACTGTCAAATTCTAAATTATATAAAATATCATTACAAAGATGAGAAAAATACTGATACTGCATTGCTATTACCCATCAGATGTATGAATTAACTGAAACAAATCGGGACTATCACGCTCTAACCTCAAATTCTAAAATATTAAGCAGAAGAAGATAAATTATTCATATTGACATGCAAACATAATAAAATGTATCTAGAATTGTGTTCAAACATTCCAGTTAAATATCGAAAATGGTTTAACATTTAAAGAAACTTTTCCTTTATGTACACAAACAACATCTGGGCTAAAAAACCCAGATATAGTTTTTCAATAATTCTATACAACCCTAAAATGTACTCACTATACTTTAACAATTACACAAGAATAATCAGAGAACCCTGTAGAATGATCCACAATGTATACTGTATGACTGCATCTACGTTTTATCCGAGCACCCGCTTTACTAAGTATCTAATCTCAACGTTACACTCACCACGTCACCGTAGTCGCCAACCTAATAGACATACTACAATGGACGTTAATCAAAGCTGGTCACGCGGCGACAGATATCGGCTAACAAGCATCGTGTGATTAATATGTCACGTCAGCTGGAAAATGTCCCAGGCACCGACAAATGGACGGAGCTTGCGCTCACATGTCTCTCTGACTGATGTATCACTGCCTACCTGTCACGCTGTTCTAGTAATAGAAGCTTCGCAGTTCAGTTACAAGTTCGCTTTTATGGACTTCAAATTTAGGCATTGTGTAACGCGACTAAGTCATATTACCTACAAGGGTTTGGCTAAGACTTTGTTAATGCCCTACTGAAGAAACCCATCAATAAATTGAATGTTTATTCGTGAATAATGGCGACTTCAAATTAACAGCGCTGATGAATATGCTTTTGTTTATAACTTGTTATAATAACTACAAATACTATGTAGCAACATAAGTTACGGTTATACTATCGTTCTTGTTTTTAGCAATTACGCATGAATGTTCTCAAAATCGAATGGAGAAGTATAACACTATCCCATTCAATTGCTATAAATTTATGATGACGCTGTAAATAAGTTGTTGTTAGTCATACTAACCGTGAAATTCTTGAAAATCTTCTAGAACTCTAATATTACTTCGATATCTCTTCTGAAATCTGTAATAATTTTCATAGTGTATCAAGAAATCACTGTGATAATTTTTTGATTGCTTAGGGACTTCCTGTCGGAGAAACTGTGACTGAACTTTATCCTGTAAGTGCCTGCTTACTCATTATTTATTGCCTTAGGCATAAAGATAAAGCTGTTTTATGAAAAGATGATAATAACTTTTACATATAATAACACTAACTCATAAACTTTGACGTCCGTGACCAAAATTAATAAATTACCTTTGACTTTGACCAAAAATAAAATATTGAGGATATTACGGCAGTTTCCAGAATCCAATTGCACAATCTGATTAAACGTAAATCCAATCTCAGTCAGTTTTATGTACAATAATTTTCATTCCAGTTTAAATATTTTTAAAGCTAAATGAACATCACTGTATCCGTCAAAGACGTAAATCATCTTTGATATCAATGATAGTTTTACAGACATTGAAATCATAAATATATGCATACACCCAGATCTAAATACTATATTATTATTTGTCTGTCCAGTACATAAAAGGAATTCTATGCCCATCTACACGCTGCGCTAGTTTTCATGTTTCATAGATAAACCGTAGCCTAAGTATACTTATTTATAACTTCAAGGATATTTACGAGACCAATCATACAAAAACCTTTTCATGCCCTTCTTATAGTATCTAAATCTGTTTATTGACTAAGCTTCAGACAAGGTAATCAATATAATTTGTTCTGATAATTAATATTTATAGCCCTTTGTCGTTATAGTTAGTAGTAACTATCTCTATTGTTCTCCCTGCAACGAGAGTCTTACCACAGCTTACTACAGCAATCTTTTAAAATCTTGAACTTTTCACCAAAAAACCTATGTAGGGACACTGTTGACGCATTATTTTTGTAATGGCATTGACCGTGCAGCAGTCGTCTCCCCGCATGTACTTCGTTAAGTCGTACTGTAGGTATATGAAGTTGTATTTGATATCGCCATCCACACAGTTGTTTACCTACACCAACTATCTTCTGCAAAGGGCTACTGACCATACAATTGCCGTACCAATCAGCACCTAATATTACTAAGGACTGATTGGTAAAGAAATTGCAAACCAGACAATATGCGACCATTGCTAAATATAGCCACAACATACACACGTAGGTACATGCTTATACTTAAACTTACCCGATACATCTGTACTTGGCTATCGGACTTAGATTTATCTTACTAATTAAGTTCGAAAATCAAATGATATAATAATTACTTATTTTAACGTCTTAAGCTTCAGCAGTCCGCCGACGACCATACAGCCACTACATTTGATTTTCAATTATGTCAGATATTGACAGATTTTAACGTTTGTTTTTCCATTAAATTATGCAGTTGTAATCTATTCATAGTCATGTCTGCGAGCCCTCGCTGATATCGATTGCGCTAGTTACAAATTGGCGCTCTATATTCAACACGTCTAGGGCAGTATCGCAACAGTATACCAAAATAAATATCCGCGGATAACCGGAAACAGATGACCTGGTTCCGTTCGTATAATAGACTGGTACAGTTTAAAAGCCTGTCTGGACCGAGTGACAGTGCCTCAGATTGGCTATTTAATCTTGATGCTAGATTAAGAACCGTTGATTCTAAGCATATGCAGTGTATTTCAATTTCGTGTTCAAATGAGTATGTCAAAAATCTGTATATACATTCACAGCCTCATGTCTATTCTAATAGCAAGGGACGCATATTCGCAATATGCAATTTCGTCAACTGTTGTAACTGTCCTGTAATAAAGGGTTGCTTATTTAGCAATGTGCTTGATGCACATGCATGATTATGATGATGATTGTTAAATTTCGTTTTGATAATTAGCCCCACCCGATTATTAAAGAGCTTAGCTACGATTATATTATAAAATAGTAAAGTGGTCTCATAGTACATATGTACTCGTATGTATTTATTGCGCATGTCACATTAATTTTCTGCCGGCGAGACTAGATTGTGACCACAACTGAAAGTCGTATTGCGGGTTCATAATATTGAAGGTACGGAGTGCACAGCGGGCCTGCGGTCGCTCCACCACGCTCCGTGTAGCAAGTATGAATCCCACACCGGACAAATATTTGTAAGATCGATAAATGCTATTTCTGTGTCTAGGTGATCTTTATGATTGTGAATTATAGGTTTGTAAAGTTACAGGATACATGAATCATAGTAAATAGTTGAGTCGTTTTTAAAAGGTAAATAATTATATGCTATTAAATGGTGCATTAATGTCACTAAGCTTAATATAAAATATAACAAAGAATCATATTGTATTTTAGATTAAATTTTCAATCTTATACGCTGCTTTTTATAATAATACTTTATGTCAAAATACTTTTCTGACTTAGTAGCGTCGTTGCTCTAAAACAGATAGAGCTGCATGCAAAATATAATAGCCTTAAAGTTAGTAATACATATTTATGGTCATCACACGAACGAAACTTTTTTTAATAATTTATCTCTGTTAACTTCACCTATGTCAAGTACAAAGAGATACAAAATGTTTTCTTCATGCATTAATACATTGATTTCAATTTTATTCAATCTCTTTCCCAACATAAAAATGTTAATTCCTTTGAACTCCTCCAACACCGCAGAGTAACTCGAAAGTTCAACAGATTTAAACTCAATTTTCTAATCGCTTTCCTTTATCGGTTTATCTGAACGAGGTTAGGATGTGTAGTTGTGTTTGTGTACGTAGTGAGCGCCTAGTACAAGTGTATCGACGCAGCAAACTGAACGGAATAAAATCAAACTGTCAATTGAATTGAACGCGCGGATGTCACCAGACGTTGCAAGTCTGGATGGAAAATAAACAGAAAAATGATTGCCCATTACACAGCCGGAGGAAATATAAGAATATTCAATCATCTTTCTGCATAAAATGTCTAGAGCGTTTTGAAATATTCAATTTAGCAGCTTGGAGTGGGTAGTATAACGTTATCGAATAGTTTTGTTAAATAATGTAGTTTACAAAAACGTGTAACCATAGAATACAATTGAAATTAAACACTTTATACGGATTTTGTCGCGTTGTTTATTTTACTATTAAACACTGTTATTACATAATTTTAAAAACTCTAACACTACTATTATTGAAATTTACTAAGCCATTCAATTTAATTAAAACTATTTATATTTAAGTTTACACTTTGCCCCGACGTTTCGGTTACTTTACAGCAGCCATGTTCACGGGTTCATAAACATGTATAACATTCGCGTAAACATAATACAATATTACATAGAATACAAATAAATTGCAATAGCAACAAGGTCAACAATTTGCAAGTTTAGTCGAAAAGATGCAAAGTACCCATTTCAACAAATGTTCTAAAAGTTCTACAAAGATTACAAAACAAAACAAAATATTATCTTCCAACACAGATAATATAATGCTTCCGATAATTCTGTTTGGGTGTCACAAGTCAACATTTTGTTCTAAGATAAGTTAAAGGCGACGACACTACTACAAAAAAGTTTATTTTGACTTTGAATCCGCTCGCGACATATCGTGTGTATTTCTGACCAATAAATACAACTGTTGAACAGTAAAACATCATCACCATAGTCCTGGGGTGATTTAATAGGAGTTGAGTAATTAGGCAGCCACTGCAGCCAATCCATTTGACGTGATTTTGACATAATTGAATCAACTACCAACTCGGAGGGTGCTTGCAGAGGATCAAGTTGCATCCAATTGCATAAATTACGCACTGGAATACTGCACACTACTACTGTGTTTCGTACAGACACAAAACAACTACATGAAACTACATGAATAGCTAAAAAGGTTTGCCGAATATAAAGAAATAATACGAAAAAGTTAAGATAGTTACGTGTAACTATTTTAACTTTTTCTGCTAGTTCTATTCTTTCAATCTCGTTTTTCTGCGGTACGTTGACTATGTGTACTCATTGGGCATAAAGTGGTAATTATACGTAATAAATTACTTGTTTTACGCCGGTTTCCCGAAATAAAATAGTACTTCCTCGGGCGAGCTGGCTTATTTATATCGTAACAGAGTAATAAGCATCGATAAGTTCTGCCCTTGAATCACATGCATAAAATATTACCTTACGTATAAGCTACTGTTTACGGATTATAACGCGGGCTTTAAAATAAACCGCGATAGAATCCGTAAACAGTAGCTTAATTACATGCATATCTCACGCCTGAAGATACGCGCAAAGGCTTAATATCTTTCATCTTATGCGGTGGTGGGACTCACTCTGTTGTGTATATATAACAGCGACAGTGTTGCTTAATGTTATAGAGTAACTAAATATATACCTCCGAGTGAACGCTATAAATTAAATATAACCACAATTTGGATAAATATCACATTTTCACATGATATTCAAAACATTCAATAATAACTCTCTGGGGACTACCAACTACTAAAAGAACAAACACTTTGAGATTCACTTTGTTATTTTTATTTACATTTACTCCGACGTCCTTTCTTCCTTATAAAAGGGGAAAACTAAAAATTTATTGAGTGAGTTCTGGTTAGATAAAAAATATTGACATTTTGAAAAATAACTCACTTTTTAAGACGACAGTTAAATGCTAAATAATCCGAACAACCATATCGATTACAGATATAAACATTGTAATCAATATAAACTGGTATAAAGGCCGGTAAACGTGGTATAATCCTGATTGAAATCCGAAATGTCACGCTAAACCTAAACCGTAAATAGATTTACCTGGTGTTCGATCTAAGCCACGAATTTGCGTTCATTACGCGGCCGTTAGGTGACTATCGGATAGCGAGGGTGAGCGCAGCGCTAGCCTGTTAAAGTGCCACTCAATCAAATTACAAATATGCAGCTACATATTGCGCCGAGGGGCCCACTTTATAAGTGTGCACATAATTGCATAACGCCTGAATACCGATATTGATAGTGGGAATGTCTTTGTTTCAGAGAGCCCACGGGATCTGTGACAAGAAACACCTGGACGCCGAGCTTCAACATGTCAAGCAAGTACTGCAAGACAACAAGCTCCAACAGCCGCGCCGCTGTCACAGATCCCGAGAAATGCCAGCCACAGTCGAGCGCCAGCCTGCTATACTACCTTATGTAAGGGGTGTCACTGACAAGATTGGCTACATCTTGAAGCGAGCTTCAATCAACACATACTTCAAGCCGCCAACGAAGATAAGTCAATTTTTACCATCCGTCAAGTGCCAATTACCTTTACAAGATGCAGGGGTCTATAAAATAGATTGTGACTGCGGACTCTCATACATTGGTCAAACCAAGAGAAGCATAGGCACCCGCATAAAAGAACACATAGCTGACGTTAAACACAAACGCTCGTTGAAGTCTGCTGTGTGTGAACATGTACAACAGGGGACCAACCACTACCTGAGATTTGACAAACCACAGATTCTCGCTAAAGAACACCGATTCCTACCAAGGATGCTTCGCGAGGCTATTGAGATCAAAAAACATCCAAATTTCAATAGAGAAGATGGTTGGAATGTACCACCAGCTTGGGATCCAGTACTTCAAATAGTCAAACCCAAGAAGAAACAAACCACAGCTAGACTTCATGATACTTTGAGCTCATTCTGCGTAAATAGAAACACCAATAACTAAATTATGTTCGGGTACTTTGAAATAACTACACTGGAACATTGAGACAACTACCATCTTAGTCTCCCCGTGACCATGGCTGCTGAAAAGCAACCGAAACGTCGGGGAAAGTGTAAACTTAAAAACAAATAGATTTGATAGTTTTAATAATTTAATTAGCTTAAAATTAGTAAAGTTTAATAGTATAGTATAGTAGTGTAACAGTTTCAAAATTATGTAATAGAGTGTTAAATAAACAACGCGATAAAATCCGTATATAGTAGTTTAATTTCAATGAATAACATTCGCGTAAACAGAAGACAATATTATGTAAATCAGTACGGACTGGAAACAGCAACAAAAATACGCCGGTTAGAAGATCTACAAACTAAGCGCGCAAGATATGTAACATCTTTAAATTTCTTGAAGAGATGTCGTGATCATAGTCTCATTCCTACGTGTGTCAAGATATCAGCCAAGAAAGACATACGAGGAAGCGCTAAGATCTTAAAACAGGCAAGTCAAAAGTTATTAATACAAGTTATCAGAGAACATCGCGCTGACTTACGCAGCATAAATAGGAACGTTGAGATTTTGTCTAATGAAATACAGAGATTAATAACTCCATTTGATTTTAAACAATGCATCAATGCTATAAATCACAGAGAAAGATCAAAATATAATGCGTGTAAAACAAACAAAATTCAAAAATATGAAAAATTATTATCGAAATCAAATGCCAACAGCTAGAAACGAAACGTCAATGCACGGACCAATGACACGCCGCCGTCATCTCAAAGACAAGCAGTTATTAATCTGTCAAAACTAACTTTAGACAAAACAACCGAAAAAGTATTGAGTAGAGGTTTAAATTATGCTATAACACCGGCTAGGATACCGTTCGAGGCCATTATTTGCAACGTCGAGGACTGCCTAGTCAAGAATAACATAAGAAAGGAAGATTTGGAGGCTATACGTCAGGACATTTCATCAGTCTTGCGTCGAAATAAAGTGCCCAGACCGAATCTTCCCAAAGATGAATTCGTCGCATTGAAGAACTTGCGGGCTAGACCAGATATTACAGTACTCCGTGCAGATAAAGGAAACGCTACGGTCATAATGGATACGTCAGATTATAAAAATAAAATTGAAAATTTACTTTCGGATGAAACAACATATAAACAGGTTAAAACAGACCCTACAAACAAAATATTGAACAAAACCAAAGACATCATACATAAATACTCCGAAAGACTAGATCTAGACGTTAAACAATTAATACCAGCTTGCGTAAAACCTCCAAAGCTGTATGGGTTACCAAAAATACACAAAGAAAACGCTCCCCTACGTCCTATTGTGAGTCAGATCGACACACCAACTTACAGACTGGCTCAGCACGTAGCGAAGATACTCTCACCACTCAGAGGCAACTCGAGAGCATATGTAAAGGATTCATACCATTTTGTGAGTGAGATTAAACACCTATGTCTCACTAACAATGAAACAATGGTTAGTTTTGATGTACAGTCATTATTTACATGCATACCTGTACATGACTGTATTGAAATAACTAAAAGGAAGCTAATAGAGTACAATATGCCTGAGGAATATGCAGAACTACTTAAGCATTGCTTAACAACTGGCTATCTGTTGTGGGACAATAAATTCTACATACAAGTAGATGGTGTGGCAATGGGCTCCCCTGTATCGCCTGTTGTTGCCGACATATATATGGAGGACTTCGAGGCTCGAGCTTTACAGACTGCCCCCATCACACCCAGGATTTATAAGAGGTTTGTAGATGATACTTTTACAATATTACCAACAGATAGTGTTAGTGTATTCCTAGAACATCTTAATTCCATTAATAACAACATCCAATTTACTATGGAATTAGAGGCAAATAATTCATTAGCATTCTTAGATGTACTTGTCATCAGGAATCCTGATCATACTTTGAGCCACACTGTGTATAGGAAAAAGACCCATACAAATAGGTACTTGAACGGTGAATCTCACCACCATCCTAAACAGTTAGCTACCGTGGGAATGTCTTTGTTTCAGAGAGCCCACGGGATCTGTGACAAGAAACACCTGGACGCCGAGCTTCAACATGTCAAGCAAGTACTGCAAGACAACAAGCTCCAACAGCCGCGCCGCTGTCACAGATCCCGAGAAATGCCAGCCACAGTCGAGCGCCAGCCTGCTATACTACCTTATGTAAGGGGTGTCACTGACAAGATTGGCTACATCTTGAAGCGAGCTTCAATCAACACATACTTCAAGCCGCCAACGAAGATAAGTCAATTTTTACCATCCGTCAAGTGCCAATTACCTTTACAAGATGCAGGGGTCTATAAAATAGATTGTGACTGCGGACTCTCATACATTGGTCAAACCAAGAGAAGCATAGGCACCCGCATAAAAGAACACATAGCTGACGTTAAACACAAACGCTCGTTGAAGTCTGCTGTGTGTGAACATGTACAACAGGGGACCAACCACTACCTGAGATTTGACAAACCACAGATTCTCGCTAAAGAACACCGATTCCTACCAAGGATGCTTCGCGAGGCTATTGAGATCAAAAAACATCCAAATTTCAATAGAGAAGATGGTTGGAATGTACCACCAGCTTGGGATCCAGTACTTCAAATAGTCAAACCCAAGAAGAAACAAACCACAGCTAGACTTCATGATACTTTGAGCTCATTCTGCGTAAATAGAAACACCAATAACTAAATTATGTTCGGGTACTTTGAAATAACTACACTGGAACATTGAGACAACTACCATCTTAGTCTCCCCGTGACCATGGCTGCTGAAAAGCAACCGAAACGTCGGGGAAAGTGTAAACTTAAAAACAAATAGATTTGATAGTTTTAATAATTTAATTAGCTTAAAATTAGTAAAGTTTAATAGTATAGTATAGTAGTGTAACAGTTTCAAAATTATGTAATAGAGTGTTAAATAAACAACGCGATAAAATCCGTATATAGTAGTTTAATTTCAATGAATAACATTCGCGTAAACAGAAGACAATATTATGTAAATCAGTACGGACTGGAAACAGCAACAAAAATACGCCGGTTAGAAGATCTACAAACTAAGCGCGCAAGATATGTAACATCTTTAAATTTCTTGAAGAGATGTCGTGATCATAGTCTCATTCCTACGTGTGTCAAGATATCAGCCAAGAAAGACATACGAGGAAGCGCTAAGATCTTAAAACAGGCAAGTCAAAAGTTATTAATACAAGTTATCAGAGAACATCGCGCTGACTTACGCAGCATAAATAGGAACGTTGAGATTTTGTCTAATGAAATACAGAGATTAATAACTCCATTTGATTTTAAACAATGCATCAATGCTATAAATCACAGAGAAAGATCAAAATATAATGCGTGTAAAACAAACAAAATTCAAAAATATGAAAAATTATTATCGAAATCAAATGCCAACAGCTAGAAACGAAACGTCAATGCACGGACCAATGACACGCCGCCGTCATCTCAAAGACAAGCAGTTATTAATCTGTCAAAACTAACTTTAGACAAAACAACCGAAAAAGTATTGAGTAGAGGTTTAAATTATGCTATAACACCGGCTAGGATACCGTTCGAGGCCATTATTTGCAACGTCGAGGACTGCCTAGTCAAGAATAACATAAGAAAGGAAGATTTGGAGGCTATACGTCAGGACATTTCATCAGTCTTGCGTCGAAATAAAGTGCCCAGACCGAATCTTCCCAAAGATGAATTCGTCGCATTGAAGAACTTGCGGGCTAGACCAGATATTACAGTACTCCGTGCAGATAAAGGAAACGCTACGGTCATAATGGATACGTCAGATTATAAAAATAAAATTGAAAATTTACTTTCGGATGAAACAACATATAAACAGGTTAAAACAGACCCTACAAACAAAATATTGAACAAAACCAAAGACATCATACATAAATACTCCGAAAGACTAGATCTAGACGTTAAACAATTAATACCAGCTTGCGTAAAACCTCCAAAGCTGTATGGGTTACCAAAAATACACAAAGAAAACGCTCCCCTACGTCCTATTGTGAGTCAGATCGACACACCAACTTACAGACTGGCTCAGCACGTAGCGAAGATACTCTCACCACTCAGAGGCAACTCGAGAGCATATGTAAAGGATTCATACCATTTTGTGAGTGAGATTAAACACCTATGTCTCACTAACAATGAAACAATGGTTAGTTTTGATGTACAGTCATTATTTACATGCATACCTGTACATGACTGTATTGAAATAACTAAAAGGAAGCTAATAGAGTACAATATGCCTGAGGAATATGCAGAACTACTTAAGCATTGCTTAACAACTGGCTATCTGTTGTGGGACAATAAATTCTACATACAAGTAGATGGTGTGGCAATGGGCTCCCCTGTATCGCCTGTTGTTGCCGACATATATATGGAGGACTTCGAGGCTCGAGCTTTACAGACTGCCCCCATCACACCCAGGATTTATAAGAGGTTTGTAGATGATACTTTTACAATATTACCAACAGATAGTGTTAGTGTATTCCTAGAACATCTTAATTCCATTAATAACAACATCCAATTTACTATGGAATTAGAGGCAAATAATTCATTAGCATTCTTAGATGTACTTGTCATCAGGAATCCTGATCATACTTTGAGCCACACTGTGTATAGGAAAAAGACCCATACAAATAGGTACTTGAACGGTGAATCTCACCACCATCCTAAACAGTTAGCTACCGTGGGAATGTCTTTGTTTCAGAGAGCCCACGGGATCTGTGACAAGAAACACCTGGACGCCGAGCTTCAACATGTCAAGCAAGTACTGCAAGACAACAAGCTCCAACAGCCGCGCCGCTGTCACAGATCCCGAGAAATGCCAGCCACAGTCGAGCGCCAGCCTGCTATACTACCTTATGTAAGGGGTGTCACTGACAAGATTGGCTACATCTTGAAGCGAGCTTCAATCAACACATACTTCAAGCCGCCAACGAAGATAAGTCAATTTTTACCATCCGTCAAGTGCCAATTACCTTTACAAGATGCAGGGGTCTATAAAATAGATTGTGACTGCGGACTCTCATACATTGGTCAAACCAAGAGAAGCATAGGCACCCGCATAAAAGAACACATAGCTGACGTTAAACACAAACACTCGTTGAAGTCTGCTGTGTGTGAACATGTACAACAGGGGACCAACCACTACCTGAGATTTGACAAACCACAGATTCTCGCTAAAGAACACCGATTCCTACCAAGGATGCTTCGCGAGGCTATTGAGATCAAAAAACATCCAAATTTCAATAGAGAAGATGGTTGGAATGTACCACCGGCTTGGGATCCAGTACTTCAAATAGTCAAACCCAAGAAGAAACAAACCACAGCTAGACTTCATGATACTTTGAGCTCATTCTGCGTAAATAGAAACACCAATAACTAAATTATGTTCGGGTACTTTGAAATAACTACACTGGAACATTGAGACAACTACCATCTTAGTCTCTCCGTGACCATGGCTGCTGAAAAGCAACCGAAACGTCGGGGAAAGTGTAAACTTAAAAACAAATAGATTTGATAGTTTTAATAATTTAATTAGCTTAAAATTAGTAAAGTTTAATAGTATAGTATAGTAGTGTAACAGTTTCAAAATTATGTAATAGAGTGTTAAATAAACAACGCGATAAAATCCGTATATAGTAGTTTAATTTCAATGAATAACATTCGCGTAAACAGAAGACAATAATTATGTTGTTTATCAACCATGATAAGGTCTCCCGAATTAATGTGATGTTTAACTTACATAATAAAGGTGAGCTTATTGCCACATGCTTGTTTCAAACACAATGTACAAAAACAATATTTTATATCACTTAAAACAATAATTATGTCTTAGTCCCGTCTCAAGTTCTTATTTGTCTATCTAATTGACTTCACGCTGCCTAATGATAATCAGATGTTATTTCAAAACACTAGGTTGAACCAACATAGACAATGTTTTGTTGTAGAGGGACCAAACATTGCATATACTCGCATCTTTCGAAAAAAATAAACACACCACAGATAATCCAGTTACCTGCTGCCTAAATTCTAATTTTATTTCAGCATGATCTGTTTATAAAATTTTTGCTTCACATGTTCGTAACGCAATGACCCTCTAACTTCGTAAGTTCGCTCGAGCGTAGGGATGTCCACGACCAAATTGACTTTATTAAAAATCTGAGTACTAGGCTCCCTGCACGCCGACACCAATTTATCACAGAGCGGTGGAGTAATCGAGTTACGTGATGCCGACGGACGCGCGTCACCCTAGTAATGACACCTTCGTGTTCTGTGGATAAACCGTTTTGTATTCCGATGTGAAATGTCTGACCAGAGCTCGCTGGCATGGTAATGTGATCCGACATTAGTCCTATTGTGTGCCTCGCCGACTCAGCGCAGGATTGATAACTTCATTACATGAGTGCTGCGCAGCCAAGGAGCAGCCAACACATATATGTATACTCATATGAATTTACATAAATAAATTAGGAATTGTAGCATAGGCACGGGTGAATGTTTCCTTACGTAATTAACAACGTTTGGCCTGAAAAAAGGTTAATAGTAGCATCCTTAGCCGACAAACATGAAAAATACTAAATAATACGATAATAGCAGAATCAACATGCTTGCTAAAATGTGAGTGAATGGAAAAAGATTATCTTATAATAATAATGATTTATTTGCTTAAACATGTGTACACATACAACATTACAGTCGCATGCAAGGTGTTACAAATATATTTTGATCCAACATGTTTGGCATCCATATACGACGACATGCAAATATTAAATCAAAAGGATGTCAATTTACAATAATTAATATGAAAATTAATTTTAACTATGTATACAACGACGTACATGCATGCTACGAACTGCTTCAATCAGTTTGCCGCTTTCTTAATATTCGTGATACATAAATGTGGATACAGATTTTTAATTTATTATAAGCTGGTAAAATTCGTAGCTCGATTTTATTTAATGAGTTATTATTTCCATCATCAGTACCCACAAAATAAAAGTCTATACCTATAATATTTTCCAACGGCGGTCACAGGAGTAAAATAAAAATAAGAGTGCAAAGTAGAACGCAAGCTGATAACGGAAATAACGTAAAACTAAAAGGAAATCGTCGAAGACTTACCAAGTGACAGAATTAAGTTAGACGGTTTTAGTATTTTTAAAGATAACATTATATCTTACTGTTTTTGCTTTCGTTTAAAATTCACTTTTTCATCAAGGTGATACTAGAATTTTAAACAGTTTCAGACAGGTATTGAAACTAAATGTTAATTGTATTGCTTTAAGAAAGCTGAATATATTTTTGACGAAATTTAATTTTTTTTTTGACTCGGAGATGGCAATATTATTTGAGTGGTGGCCCCGCACTGTCACTGAACCAAATGTTGTGGGTTCGAAAATACGGGACAATAAATTGTATGCTCTATAAACTGTTGTTCCGAGTTAGACTGTTCTTCTTGTCCGTTGTTTGAATGTTTTTAAAGTCCTCCACGATACAAGAATTAGAGAGAGAGCGGAAGCATGATAAAAAAAATTGTAGCTGCCATTTCAAATAAGAATTAGTTCGGCTCACCCGGGAATGGTTACATAAGTAACCAAGACATGCTTCGTACATCAATAAAGGGGTATCCTGTAAGAGGGAATCATCTCTCTTATAGAAAACCGTAAAATAATAAAATTATAAAACTGCTTTCACCTGGTGATTCAACGTGAGGTAAACTGAGTACGAGCTTTACAAGCACTGAACTGAATCGGCGTGACGATAGAAGTTTCAAGTCATACTACGCACACGCAGAGCACACTTCTCAAAGTAGAACTTAGTGACATCCGTAGCCCCACCACGGACGACATGGTTGAGTGCTCTGATGAACTTTACTGCAAATTGATAGAAATATACATATTGAAAATCATCCGATATATAGGGAACAAAAAAAAAATTAAAGATATTGTTTGACTATCTACTCATAGATAGTCAAACAATATTGTTTCACGTCACTAGTCTCAATGAGTATTGATTGATATCAATCAATACTCATTGAGACTAGTGACGTGAATGCAGCAAATTACATTCGTAGTAAATCCACACGTGTCGCTGCGTTCATGCGCGACTCGCACGCAGTACGTCTTGACTAGAAGTAGATACGACTTCCTCAAAAGAAATCGAATGAAGCACCGGGCAATGCAAGCGATAGGTTTAGTGACACAAAGAGTGACGTATCTGTTGACCTAGTTTCATCTCCACATCCTCACTCACTGGCATGGAAGTCAAATAACTATCCGTTAAACTCTACTCGAGATACCTGTGTGTCTCTTCGATACAGTACGCGATGAAAGCCAGGGGTGTCTACTAATTAGTGCAAATGATTGATACTACTACAGGAATGGCTACATTATTAAATATTCAACAGACGACATTAATATGAATGGATTAGTTAAGCCCAGTCACACACTGGCCAAAATATCGCTATTGTAAATGCGAACGGTCAGGGTGGCGGCGGCAATGAAGACACAAGTTGTACGGAAAAGAACTTATATTATCCTTTTAATGCACGTTTCAACGGTTAGAATATGAATGCCCTAAAATATTCTAACCGCCGGTATTTATACAAACATTTGACCTAATTTAATACTAAATTCACAAACTCAATAGATAATATTAAACATTGTTTATCTTAATTATTCTGATGATTATTTACATACAATTATTATTTAATAATACATAATTATGTAACATTAAGGATTTATTACACCGGAAGCAGAGGCGCCGGTGTGACAAAATTATGCCTAACCCAAAATCAGTAAGAATCTAATAGCGTCATCATTATATTATACATAGTAAACAAAATGATTATAGGATTTATTATTCGACATAGTGTAAGAAAAAGTACAGAGATCAGTAACAATACGTACTATTTATTAATCGCGCCGGAAGCTGACAAGCGGAAGGCGCCAAGCAAATAAATATAATTAAGTATAAAGAAATATGAGATAACTATTTATATACTTGATTATAAAATTATTAAATTATAAAACGATAATTGGTTTTAATGTACATATAGTGGTTAAGATGTACCCGAACTAGTAGTATATGTGAGGCCGGAAGTGTTACTTGATAACATTCGGCCATCCTGTGTATGCCGTGTCTCACGGTGATCAGCGCTGCCATCGGCGCCTGGTTTGTCGCTGGTGTACGGTACCTGGAATTAAGATGCTTAAGCCGTAATTAAGTCTTGTATTATCTAATCTATACAAATTTTATTTATCCTAGATTACACACAGCTTTTATTTGTCCTACTTCACACAGATTGCATATGTCCTAATTCATATAGTCTTCATTTGACTTAATACACACAGCCATTTTTTTTCCGTCACACAGCTTTTATTTGTTCCACATCACACAGCTTTTATTTGTTCCACATCACACAGCTTTTATTTGTTCCATATCACACAGCTTTTATTTGTTCTACATCAAATTCAAATTCAAATTCATTTATTCACAAGAAATGTAGTTACATAATGGTGGTAGGGTAATAACAATCTCCTCACATTCTACCATAACAATGGTATGTGAATAAGTCAGTCTTAATAAATACATAGTTAATTAATTACATCATTATAAGTTAATTATTCTATATCAGTTCTGTAATTCATGAATGGTAATAATTGATAGCAAATAAATATAAGTCCTATATGAATGTCTAAAAATTGGAATAAAATGTAGTTTGAATTAAATAAATATACATAATAATTTGAATAATATTATGTAATTGCATTATCTTCTTTATAATTATGTCATAAATTCTTTTAAGTTGTAGAAACATTTTTCTGCAAGCCACGTTGTGATTCTTTTTTTTTAAACATCGTAATAGGTAGTTCTTTGAATTTGTCTGGTAACTTATTATAAACCTCTATAGCTTTAACATATACATTTTTTCATAGATGTCTAATCTACTCCTAGGGCGAAGAAGTTTAATTTTGTTCCTACAATTTCTGCCAGGTGTTTCTGAAAACCTATTGAAATACTGTGGATGCAGTTTCACAAAAATACACAATTCTCTAATGTACATGCAAACCAGTGGCAGAATATTGAACTGTTTGAATAGCGGCTTGCAACTGTCTGTAAACCAGGCACCACAGATCGCTCTCACGCATTTCTTCTGCACTCGAAATGCTTTTTCTATCTCAACTGAGTTTCCCCATAGTAAGAGGCCATACGAGAGTATCGACGAGACGTATCCGTGGTATGCAGTCAGAGCTGCTTCCGTCGACACTGTTTGACGTAAACGTTTGATGGCAAATACTAACCGTACAAGTTTGTTGCAAACAGATTCTACATGTACCTTCCAGTTCCACACAGCTTTTATTTGTACTATATCACACAGCTTTTATTTATTCTACATCACACAGCTTTTATTATCACCCAGGTTTTATTTATCGTAAGTTATGCGGCCTCTATCATAATATATTTCGATTCTATTTTACCAGATGACATTTTGTACAACAGTTTATTTCTTAATACAATATTTGTTGCGTACAATTTTTGATCTATTACTCTACTTCCATAAGTTTGTAGTAATTAGTGAATACTTAACATCCTTATCAATTATGTAACATTATTTATTATGAGTTAACTTTCTAATAAGTCTATTAAATCATCCCTATCAACCTCATGGTCACTGCCGCTGCTATCATCGGGAATGGAAGAATTATAAGGTCGGAGGACTTCACCGCGAACAACAGCAGTAAATTTTCGATAACCTTTCATGCCTTTAATACTATATATCGTGTAGCGATCCAACGAGTGTTCTGCTTCGCATACTCTATAGGGTCCGGTATACAACCCGTTAAGTTTTCTAGTTACATTAGCACTTACTCTAGTTATTCCCCTTTTCCGTAGTACTAATTGTCCTACTGAGTACTTAATGCATTTTTTTTTTATGCGATTGATCAAACTTATCCTTCATAAGTGTCATATGTTTATCAATACGTAATTTAGCCGCGTTTCGCCTTTCTTCTAATACTTTCGCTTGACTTTCGAAGTCATTGGGTTCCCCGGAAGGGTATGCCGGTAAACGTGAATTGGCATGCCCAAATAATAACTTAAAAGGGGCATAACCAGTAATTGCATGAGGAGTGTTATTAATGCCCCAAACTATATCAATTAGGTGATCATCCCAGGTGCATTCGCTATTAGACATAGTGTTCAATCCGTTAATCAAAGTTTGATTTACTCGTTCTAATTGGCCATTCGACCTAGGACTGGCAATGGCATTCAAAACATGTTTAAATTGCATTTCTTCTGAAAATTGTTTGAAATACCGACTAGTAAACGCTTTGCCTCTATCTGTAATAATCCTGTTAGGATTTTCAAACTGCGAAATAATATCTTTCAATTGTTTTATAGTTTCCATGGAACTACAACTTTTGACAGGTTTTGCAAATACGAACTTTGTGAACGAATCTATGACAACTAGTATATACGCATTTCCTTTGCGTGTTTTTACAAATGGGCCTAAATGGTCAACGTGTAGTGTGTGCATCGGGATAGCTATTTTTTCGATTGGATGTAGTTCTCCCTGCAATTTACCATGCTCCTCTTTACCGTAAGCGCATTGGAGACATGATTTAACATATTTGCGAATAAATCTCGTCATGCCCTCGAACCAAAACTGTGCTTTAATAGTTTTTTCGCATTTATCAACATGTCCGATCTGATCATGAAATTTTTGTAATAATCCCCATTTTGCCAGTTTAGGTATAACGAAACGGTCCCCGTTAATTGTTTTTCATTTTTTATATAGAATGTTATCCTTTATGGCATAGTTAGCAATAATGTTTCTATTGTCTGTACCATTCCGTAACTGAGTTAAAAGAAACTGAATACTTTCGTCTTGTAACTGTAATGTCACTAGCCAATCAAAGTTATCAATTAATAGGACATGGTCCTGTACTGGATTCCTACTCAGGGCATCTACGTGCCTCATTCGGTCACCAGATCGATACTCGATTTGTAGATCATAATCTTGGATTGAAAGCCACCAGCGGTTTATACGGGGAATAAGGTCCTTTTTTTACTAACGTTGTCCGTAATGCGGCGCAATCTGTCACTACAGTAACGAGGATCCCTACGAGATATCTACAACTGCTAATGTCTCCAGCTCATAACTATGATAAAACTGCTCTTCCTTACTTGTAACCCTACTGAAATATGCAATTGGTTTTAAAACACCATGGCTTTGGTATTGCAAAAGGATACCTTCTAGCCCTAGCTTACTGGCATCGGTGTGAAGCCCCGTGTGAGCATTCCTATCGTATATACCTAATACTGGTCTCTTAACAAGACGCTCTTTTAAAGTTTGAAATGCAGTTTCTTGGGCAGAGCCCCAAGTCCATTCAACATCTTTTTTGGTTAACTGCGTGAGAGATCTAGCTACTTCAGCAAAACCGCGAATAAATTTCCTAAAATACGATGCCAGACCAATAAATTGTCTTACCTCATGCATGTTTGGAGGTTTTTTTTATATTCAGCTACGCAACTAATCTTAGCCTGTCCTGGTCGCACTGTGCCTGCAGTAATCTCATGACCCAAGTAATTAACACTTTTCTTTAGAAACGAACATTTGCTAAGATTTAATTTCAAATTTGCTTCTGATAAGAGCTTTAATACATTATCTAGTAACTTAAGACCGTCAACAACAGAGGTTGTCGGTAGCATGACGTCATCGAGATAGGTAGCTACGTCATTACCTAAACTACCTAACACGATTTTGATAAGACGTGAAAATACTGCCGGTGCATTCGCTAAGCCAAATGGCATTTTTTTAAAATTCATATTGCCCAGAAGGCGTAACAAATGCAGTTTTATGAATAGAGTTTTTAGACAATCTAATTTGATAGTAGCCCTGTGCTAGATCTAAAGTTGTAAAGAAAGATTTACCGGAGAGGCGGGATACCTGGTCGTCTATATGAGGCAGAGGATATCGATCTTTAATAGTGCGTGCATTAAGAGCTCTGTAGTCTATACATAACCTATAATCACCACCTTTTTTTTTTTTTACAAGAACCACTGGACTTGAATAATCAGACATGGAGTTTCTTATTACATCTGCATCAATGAGATCTTGAACCTTTTTATTTACAATTTCATTTTCCTTGTGAGAAAGTCGATAAGGCTTGCAATAAACAGGTTGCTCGGTTTTGGTCTGAATATGCATCTCCTAAACCTCTCATCGTAACTACGGAAGGCTCAATTTTTAATTTTAACTTGTCAACATGTGCCACATTGAGAATATTTAATTTGCTGCCCGTATCTATGTATACAGTGAGACTACACTACCTTCTTGTACAAATCTACGTAAATGTTGTATGTTGTAAAGAAAACATTACCAACCTTTTTATGTGAAGAGCTGGACGCATACCAGCAGCTGGCAGACACGTGGCCCGGGCGACGGCACACCTCACAGCGCGGCACCTTCCAGTCCTTTGCTTCATGGCCTTCTCTTCGGCAAGCGTAACATTTTTTCGGTCCAAAGTCGGTCCCAGTCTCTAGCCGACCCGCGAAGCCGTATTTGCATGATGAACTGTCGGTCTTTGTTGTCCCATCCATATACGTCGCCCAACTGGTCGATCTTGTGCAGCCATCACTTGACGTTGCTAGATTTTTCATCCGGCTGAAACGTTGGTATAACCTCCGCATCAGTTTGGGTGACACGCCGCTTTTTCCATAGTTTATGTTTCTCCACGGTCTCTTCGTCATTAGAAGAAAAAAAAGTCTATGATTCGTCACTATCGGGGGCAGTATTCTTGCAGCGCCTCCTTTTCTTCGTACCAAGTCCGTCGATGTATGGGCCTGACATAATCCCACTTCTGAAGTGTAAATGCGAACGGTCAGGGTGGCGGCGGCAATGAAGACACAAGTTGTACGGAAAAGAACTTATATTATCCTTTTAATGCACGTTTCAACGGTTAGAATATGAATGCCCTAAAATATTCTAACCGCCGGTATTTATACAAACATTTGACCTAATTTAATACTAAATTCACAAACTCAATAGATAATATTAAACATTGTTTATCTTAATTATTCTGATGATTATTTACATACAATTATTATTTAATAATACATAATTATGTAACATTAAGGATTTATTACACCGGAAGCAGAGGCGCCGGTGTGACAAAATTATGCCTAACCCAAAATCAGTAAGAATCTAATAGCGTCATCATTATATTATACATAGTAAACAAAATGATTATAGGATTTATTATTCGACATAGTGTAAGAAAAAGTACAGAGATCAGTAACAATACGTACTATTTATTAATCGCGCCGGAAGCTGACAAGCGGAAGGCGCCAAGCAAATAAATATAATTAAGTATAAAGAAATATGAGATAACTATTTATATACTTGATTATAAAATTATTAAATTATAAAACGATAATTGGTTTTAATGTACATATAGTGGTTAAGATGTACCCGAACTAGTAGTATATGTGAGGCCGGAAGTGTTACTTGATAACACTATACAAAAGGATAAAACAAAATTCAAAAAGTTTGCATATCATGCGTTTAATAGAATATGAAAATGAAACCCAATGTTTAAAGGTGTAATTTATTAGTTCCATACTGAATATACTTAATATTCCATTATTATTTTAAAACAAAAGTAAAAGAAATATATGATTGGGCAACATTAATTGAATAACAACGATATTATGCATATCAACTATATTTAATAGTCTATAATAAAATACATAATTCTAAAATGTAACAGACCAATATAATGTACATAATATTTAGCATAATTTGGTATCAAAATCATTTTACATGGAAATCATTTCATAACCTTCTACATAGTAATCATAATTATACTTATCTTCTAATTTATGTTTGTCCGTCGCCTTTTGAATCTCAGAGAGCTCCGTACCAGTCAACGTCTCGATACAAAGTGAGTCAATCCGGTTGGAACATTCGTTTTTATAGGCGACGACAAACAAGTATGATTCAGGTCTTTTTATTTAACTACCGACAAATATTGTTTACTGTATTTAATTATCAATGGATTATTATTTTATAAATGTTTACATACCAATATGAAATACATAGCTATATATACTAATTATATCTAACACGTTCAAATGAACGAATCGTAAGTAATGCGTGTTGCCAGTATTTATTTACATAAAATGTTTTTTTATACAGATGTCTCCCACATTGAGCAATTACTGTCACACGGTGTAGTGTAACTCACTTTACAAACCTACAATTAACGGATAAATAATATAAAATTATAACAAATATAATTTACTTGGAATCGATGGAACCCGGAATGCATTCACCGTGAACAGAATACTTAACTATAAATACCATAAAACCAATTTAGTGCAGACCCGTGAGTCCGGCGTCAAAGGCTAGGTACTGGGGAGGGCTGATCAGTCACATCAAATGCACGTTTGATAGGGAGACTGACTACTGTAGCGCCACCCTTGTGTTTGCGTTGCGAACGCAACTCTATTCATTTAAGTTGCGTATACAGCCGGATAGCTGTGTAGTGCAGACACGTGACGATATTACTGCAGGCTTGTTAATTGGGAGCCATCGATCATGCAAGCTAGGGAGGATTTCGCGTATTTATGTTACAAATAGTATATGTTCAGTGATTTAAACCTGTATCAAGAAAAGTACGGCTAACTGAACTTCTCTTCCATTAGATAGATATTTTACTCTTTACTGTACACCAAAACATTCGGAAATAAAATTGTTGCCTGCAATGTCAAAATATCATAAAATCATCAAGAATCCAACCATCCAACCCAAAAACTGCAGATACGATTTTTAATTTTCAAAGGTGTTTCAATCCGGTGTAAAAATTTCGCTCGGCACCTATCGCCGCCGCGTTAAAGCGCAGTGATTTTTAAGCCTGACTGACTTTAAAACAAGTCAAACAAACTTCATGAATACGAAACAGGTGAAGTTTAATACAAAGAAAATCACGGTATATTAAGCATGTAAAACGTAATGGTTGAACAATAGAGGTGACGTAAGATTTATGAAAATGGATAAATACAATCTCGGTTTTCCTCCTGACAAACATTACCTATAAATACTGATTTATGTATAAATACCATAAAAGTAAACAATTTGATTTAAAATATTATTTTTCTTTTTTGCAATCACTATCTTCTACACTGAAAATCGAACATTACATACAATCAATGGATACAAAACACACCAACACACAGAACAATAATCGAACCCACAACAAACAGCCCTGTGTTGGTGGAGAGGTGACAGTTTACCCGCTGCACCATCCGTGAAGTCAAAGTTAGGAACGCACCGATTCTCTCGCCTTTCTACTCATTATATATTATCTGGTATCATATAATGTTGTGTCAGCTTTGCCCCCTAACATAATCATTCACCAACATCCATTTAACTTCAACTATTATACATATATTACGAGTTAAAGTATGAAATTGCCGATTTGTACTAGAAAACTCGTTATTTTTCTAAGATGTACCATATTTATTTAATTGAAATATTTACCCTCATCATCTATACATTGCTGCCATCTAGACTTCATTTATGCCTTTACGATAGAACTCCGGGGAACTAGATTCGACAAACTGTGTGAAATCATTTTGTACTGCCTCCTGGGAAGAAAATTTTCACCACGTAGAAAATTGTCCAAGTCACGAAAAATATGGAAGTCCGTTGGAGCAAGGTCTGGCGAGCACGGAGGATGACGTATGGTTTCTAACTGCAGCTCCTGTAGAGTTACAACGGTTTCTTGTGCAGTGTGAGGTCTTGCGTTATCATAGAGCAATAATGGTGAAGACCGATTCACGAGTCGGGCCTGTTTCACTGCTAGTTTCACCATAATAGTTCGAAGTTCGGCACAGTAAACATCTGCTGTTATTGCTTGACCAGACCTAAGAAAGCTATAGTTAATAACACCATGAAGATACCACCAAAGCCACCAGCCATTGCATTTTTCGCTTACGGTTATCGTAAAGAATTCACTTTTCGTCACATGTCACAATTCGATCCAATATTCCTTCATTTCTGTACCGATTCAACAAGGCAATACAAGTTTCAACCCGCATTTCTTTCTGCAGATCAGTCAAATCATGAGGCACCCATTTTTCATATTTTTTATCTTATTGATTTGATGCAAATGAGCCAATATAGCCTCGATGGCGTAGTGGTCAGTGTAACCGACTGCCACGCCTGAGGTCGCGGGTTCGACTCCCGCACAAGTTAAACATTTGTTTTACATGAACATGGATGTTTGTCTTGGTCTGGGTGTTTCTATGTATAATATGTATGTATTTACAAAAAAAGAAAATATATATGTATGTTTATCCATAGTCTAGTATCCATAGTACAAGCTCTGCTTAGTTTGGGCTGGATGGTGTTGTGTGTATGTGATAGAATATTATTATTATGTTTCTCTTATCACAGGTACTTTCTAACATATTATATTAGAAAATACCTGGCCCTTTGGGAGGCTTACACGGAGACATGGGTCCAATGTGAAGAGGCCCTTCGAGAGTTTTAATCAAAGGTGTGATGGAACACCTACAGCGGCACTAGCCGCAGCAGGCGTAGGACTATTGCTACGTATGGATTCTAATATATGGGCTATAGGTATGGGTGTTTGGTGGACCGGTATATTGCTAACTATGGATGAAAAACGGCGTCTGCCCTGAATACTCTAATAGCATCAATGCAATGGGCAGACGGTGACTTGCCAACTCACTAGATGGGCCCCCTGATAAGCCACTATAGGCATACAAGCCAGCAGCAGAGGGCAACACCGGTGCAAGTGGCTAGGGGTGTCGAACGGTGCGGCGCTGGTTTCACCATCACGGGTCTCGTGACAACGGAGACCCGGAGCGGGTTTCCCCGTAGTTATGCCCTTGAAAATGACACTTCCATCCCCAAGCATATAGCTCTAGCGGCCCCCCTCTGGCCGGCCGACCAAGGCAAGCCAGAGTTGAGAGTCCTACGGGCGCTCTTGAAGTTCCACCCCGGCCAACCAGTAACGGCAAGCCGGGGACGAGGCGCTAACCAACTCTCTGAGGCATTCAGGACCGCAGTGTCGCCACTCACATTCAGCCCGCCACAAGCTGCCCTGCGGTTTGTGCGCTTTAATTTAACCTGGTGATACATTTTTTGTTTATATCACAAGACGATAATTTTAAAGCTAGTATACTGTGCCCTCCGATATCGTGTTAGTCTCATGATGAGATAACGACTGTCCCAGAGGGGTTTATTATTATTATTATAATTATTATTGTAGGTAGGGTAACGTTTGACTATGCCGCTAATTCCTGGGTAGTTTGACTCGGATCGCCTTCCACCGTCTCCTTCAATTCAGCGTTATTTACACAGGTAACAGGTAACGAACCACGTGGAAGACCACACACACAGGTGTGTGGTCTTCCACGTGGTTCGTTATTCAAGTTTCCATTATGAAAACGTCTAAACCAAAAACGCACGGTGTGTTCATTAGCACGGTGTGTTCATTAGAGTCTCCTCTCCATACGCAGCGTTGATATTGTGAGTCGTTTCTGCCGCGTTAGTTTCGCGTCGAAACTCGTATTCAAAAATGACTCGGATTTTTAAAGTAACCATCTTTCCTGTCTAAGCTGAATAAAAAAAACAATTGAAATTCGAAATAGAAAGATGCTCATTTAAAAAAAAAAGCATTTGAAAAAAGCTTCACTCGAAAATATCACACCATGAAGGTTTTATGTCAATTCAAAGTATCTTAATAGAAGTTGTCGTTGTATAGTAATGTATACAACGGCAACTTCATACTTTTACCCCTATTATTACATCACAGATGTCCACTACTGTCCAATATTAACATCTCTCTCAAAGATAAATACTGAAAGCTTTATTAAAACCATTCGCATAGAGTCCAAATACATGTCGCTACTCAATTAAAACCAGTACATTCATGCATTGGTATTAATATTGAATCCCTCTGTCAAAGAGAAGCCCACAAACATTCGTTGCACTGTTCAATTGTACACAAATACAAAATTGAAATACCTTATTGAGTGATAGCTGTATACCTAGTGTTTGTATAGAGCTCAATCTGGGCCCGGACGAGCTCGCCGGTGACACTATTCTGATACTAGTAACCGACATTGCATCTATTGTGCCTCAATACTTGCGATGAAGTGGCTCATAGAGGCTTTACGCTTTGTATTGCAACGTTCGTAACATCTTTTGCGTTAACATAGGTTTGGTTGCTTGAGAAATACAACGGTAGCTTAGTATCCTCTTTCAAAGATATTTTAAAAGAACTTGTGGCTATTGTGAAATAATTCGAAAGAGTTATGTATAGAAGCTATTGTGTCAGTTTGTTGTAGGAGATAAAATTGGTCCTTAATATTTTATCCAGTGGTAAGTCTTTCAAGCGTTTTATTTACCAAATTCATTCTACCAATAAAAACGTTACGTGCTCTACAATACAGTAGTGAAGACAACATATCATCATATGTATCATGAGTAAAACCTAATCGGACGTTTAGTATGTCTAGTAACTATCAGTCTCCCCGTGACCATGGCTGCTGAAAAGCAACCGAAACGTCGGGGAAAGTGTAAACCTAAATATAAATAGTTTTAATAGTTTAAATAATTTTATTAGCTTTTATATTAGTAAAATTCAATAGTAATAGTAGTGTAACATTTCAAAATTATGTAATACAGTGATTAATAAACAACGCGATAAAATCCGTATATAGTAGTTTAATTTCAATAAATGGTTAATGTTAAACGCTGCTTCCACCTGGTGAACTTTATGTTGCATGCGCTGTACGCTTATAATTTGTTATCCAAATACATTTAGAAACGTAAAACTAAGTCCTGTGTCTTATTTCTACAGGTCAATGCTGAAAATGTTCCCTACTTCTTTCCTTACAGTTACCTTAATGACATACCTAAGTAAAAACAACACCAGCGTCATTTTATATTCAGCCAGGCTAAAGCTTCTCTTGGGTATTGCTACGACTAAGTAGTCTATGTGCTTCAAAAGCAAAGACGGTTCCTTCGATTACAATTCAGAAAGTCCTTTCTATCATAGTAAATTTCACATAAAAATTTTAGTCAATTTAATTTTAATTACATCGTTAGTGCATCAGAATAGGGCTGCTGTAGGTCCCGGGAATTCCGCGAACCCAGCGTGTAACGTAGTGTGCGTGCGATGCAATCGATGCAGCTCCGAGCTCCCGGGCCGCGTCCAGCCGCACCACACAAATGAGCTCACCGTTCTTTGATGTACTGGACTGTTGACTGACGACACATATTGACTTTTCGCTTTGCGTCCTCGCCATGAAACGCACACATAACGGACATTGGCAAAATAGTTCCTCGACACTTTCCGTGTTTGCTTTCGTTCAATGATAAATTGCGTAAATCGTGTCAATTGTAGGCTAGATTTTAGTTAGAACAATCGAAAATTTAGCTTAATTAGAAGGTTTTACAAATATATATTTGTATTTTTACCCTATAATCCTAACTTATGTTAGAAATAGTCTTCCTGTCAAATCTTTTGTAGCAACATGTAGTAACTCTGGCCGGTATACAGCTATCATTTTATAGTCTAAGGGCTACGCTACATCTTAACATTGGCATGTTAAGATATTGTTATATATTGTAGTGTGCGTGCGACGCGTGCACCTGCGTGTGTGACGCGCGTGCGAGACATCGTTAGAAAAATAAATCTAATAAATCAGTATGCAACTGACTCGCGGTTTGACTGCATGTGCGTTTCCCCCGCTCCACATAAATACGTAACAGTGGCGACGAGTATTTACAAAATGTTTTCTAGTGGAGCTTTAGGTACTATCACGACCTTTGATCACCTCACAAGTGAGTGGGATACTTACAAATCACGTCTCACTCAGTGGTTTATAGCAAACGACGTTAATGATGCGTCAGACAAAGCTAAGCTCAAGCGGAAGGCAATACTTTTAAGTTCATTGAGCGAGTCGAGCTATAAGCTAGCGAGTGACCTGGCGCTGCCGCAGAAGATTGAGGATGTGGAATATGACAGCATCATCAAACTGTTAGATAGCCATTTCACACCGAAACGGCTTGGCTTCGCGGAGAGGTACAATTTCTACGGAGCTACGCAGCATCTAGGCGAAAGTCATACTCATTGGGCAGCAAGGATTAGGGGATTGGCTGCGCACTGTGGGTTTAAAAATCTGGAAGACGCCCTCCTAGACAAATTCGTAATAGGGATGGCGGCAGGTCCTGAGCGCGAGAAGTTGTTCGCAAAGGATTTGCAGGCGCTGACATTGGCAAAGGCCGTGGAACTGGCTGAGAATGTGCGCGCGGCACGTAAGGCAGCAACGGCCACGTGCTCCGGGAGCGGCGAGGTGGCGGGCGCGAGCGACGCCGGCCACGCGGCCCCCGATGCCGTGTTCAGTATTTCCAAAAGTGAAAAGTGTAGTGTGTGCGGTTATACCAATCATAAGTCCAATCAGTGCCGTTTTAAAAGTTATAAGTGCAAAAAATGTAACCGAAAGGGTCATTTAGGTAGAATGTGTGCGGCTAATTCCAAGGTTAACTATGTCTCGAAAGATGTGGCGGATGTTGGAGACGATGGTGAGTTACATATACATAATATTAAATGCGTAAAGGGTAGACCAATGACCGAGAGAGTCCAGGTTAATGGTATATTTTTGGAGTTTGAGATTGATAGTGGCTCAGCGGTTAGCGTCATCTCAGAACATACATACCATTCTCATTTTAAGGAAGTGCCATTGTCCGACACCGTTATCAAGTTATTCAGTTATACGGGAAGCAAGTTATTTACTTTAGGATTCATTGTATTAGACGTGTCGTATATGAGTAACACGCGTGCTCTAAAGTGTTATGTAGTGCGCGGCGGCGGCCCGTCGCTGTTAGGCCGTGATTTTTTACAAGCCTTTAAATTAGAGTTTGTGTCGTCTGCACCCGTTAATTATATTGATAAGCCTCACGACAGCTCGTTTACGGAGATTAATGTACTATTTCCCAAATTATTCTCTAGTAAATTAGGATCTTTCAACAAATATAAGGTATCATTAAAGCTAAAACCTGATGCGAAGCTGTTATTTTTCAAAGCAAGGCCGGTCGCCTTTGCCTTAAAAGATAAAATTGAGGCGGAGTTAAATCGTCTAGTTTCTCTTGGAATTTTAGAGCCTATAGAATATTCCGAATGCGCTTCGCCTATAGTCCCAGTATTAAAAAAGGATGGTGGGGTTAGGATCTGTGCAGACTATTCAGTTACAATAAATAAGCAATTAATAATTGAAAAATATCCACTTCCAACTATAAAGGAATTGTTCGCTAAATTACACGGGGGTGAGCAGTTCACTAAACTTGATCTGTCTCGAGCCTACAACCAATTTTTATTAACCGACGACTCACAAGCCCTAACGTGTATAAACACACACCGTGGCCTTTTTAAATACACCAGGCTAGTGTTTGGTCTCGCCAGCGCGCCCGCCATTTTCCAACGCGCTATGGAATGTGTGTTAGCAGGCCTAGACGGGGTAATAATATTCTTAGACGATATTCTTATAACAGGGAATAATATTAACCAGCATAAAAACAGGTTAACTGTGGTTTTAAAACGGCTAGAAGACGCAGGGTTAACTGTTCAGCAGGATAAATGTGAATATTTTAAAAATGAAATATCCTACCTTGGTCATATTATTGATAAAAATGGTATACGTAAATCGCCAGATAAGATTCAGTCTATATTAAAAGCCATAAAACCAACAAATACCGCGCAGTTGCAATCATTTTTAGGGTTAGTTAACTATTATAGGAATTTCGTGCCAAACGCGTCGTCGATACTAAGCTCATTATATGAACTATTACATAAAAATAAAAAATGGGAATGGACCTCCGTTCATGACGACGCGTTTAAACGAATTAAAAGACTGCTTGTGTCTGATCAGTTGCTAGCCCATTTTGATCCTAACGCGAAACTGATACTAACTGTAGATGCTTCGCCAAAAGGTTTAGGCGCTATTTTGTCACAATTATCGCGTGGCAATAACCGCGAGAGGCCTATCGCTTTCGCTTCAAGGACACTCACAGCAGCGGAAAAGAACTATTCGCAGTTACAAAAGGAGGCTACAGCCATTATTTATGGTGTGAGAAGATTTCACCAGTACTTATATGGTCGTATTACACCATTCGTATTGCGCACAGACCATAAACCATTAATAACAATTTTCGGTCCGCATCGTGGTATCCCTGAAGTATCAGCGAATAGGCTACAACGCTATGCATTATTTTTATCGGCTTATAATTATTCAATCGAATATATTCGTAGCGGTGATAACAGTGCAGACTTTTTATCTCGAGCGACGTTCATGAATGATAAGCAAGCGGGGCAGGAAGCGCGGGGGGAGGACCGCACCTGTGAAGAGCGTGCTGCTTACGTTAATTTTGTTGTCGAAGGAAGTTTACCCATTACGCTAAACCAATTACGTAGCGAGACTGAACGCGACGAGATTTTAAAAACCGTTAAAAGATATGTTTTACATGGTTGGCCGCGTAAAGTCCATGACCACGATTTACTTGCTTATTTTGATTGTCGGTTTCAATTAGCTTTGGAAAACGAATGTTTAATGCGCGGCCATAAAGTAGTAATTCCGCATTCGCTAAGAGATAAGGTGTTAAGAGAATTACACAATTCTCATTTCGGTGTGGTAAAAATGAAAGCCGCCGCTCGTGAAAGGTTTTGGTTCCCGGGAATCGATGCAGCACTCGAACGATTGGCAGCCGCGTGTGAGGTCTGTGCGCAACTGCGGCCCTCGCCACAGCGCGTGCCTATTTCGCCGTGGCCCTACCCGCCGCATGCTTTCTATAGAATCCATTTAGATTTTCTGGGTCCGCTACATAATCAAATGTTTTTAGTTATAGTAGACGCATTTTCCAAGTGGGTTGATTGTTACTCAGTTAGTGCGACATCGCATGGTTCAAAGACAGTTATAAGTAAGTTATGCGACTTTATGTCTAAAGTAGGAGTACCAAACACCTTGGTAACGGACAATGGTACTTCTTTTACGTCTGGAGAGTTTGAGAATTTTTGCCGTCTAAACGGTATTCAGCATGTTTTATCGCCGGCGTATCATCCGTCAAGTAACGGGCAAGCCGAAAGTTATGTGAAAATAATTAAAAAAGGTCTAAAAAGCATAATATTACAAACTAATAATAAAATACCACTACCAGAAAAGATTTCAAAATTTTTATTTGATTATAGAAACTCCAAAAATAGTACCACAGGTAAATCTCCTGCAGAAATAATTTATGGTCGCCCTCTACGCTCGCGGCTGGACTTAGTTAATCCATATCAAGTCGCTCCGACATCCACGGATTTTTCAATGACAGTTAGGAAAAATCAGTCTTTACAGAGTAAAAACAAGGGAGGGATAATAAGACCAACATTTAAAGTAAATGACGTCGTTTGGGTAAAGCGATTTTGTGGAAATGATAGATTCCGTTGGGTCCAAGGGACAATCAAACAAGAGATAGGAAATGTCATGTATTCGGTATACGTTCCCGAACTAAGGTGCACAGTAGTTCGACACATCAATCAAATAAGACGTTTTCAAGCTGGAGATGATTCAAAGATGCACTTTGATGGTAATCAATGGCATGGAGATATAGAAAGTGATGATAGCAGTCCATCGTCGCAGTCGCGATCTACAAACGGCGATGCGTTGGCGGGCACGAACGCGGATACCATACAACCCGTTGAAGATGATCAGCGTGGAGAGGAAGAAAGTATGAGTGTGGAGCCGTCAATCTCACCGTCACCTTCTACACCAGAGTTACCAGCCCCTCATTGTTCAGATGGAGATAATGCGAGCAATATACGAACCGACTCACAGAATTGCAGATCAAAGCGACGTGTTCTACCTGTTAACTATAAGCAATTTTTTTAAGCTATTTGGGGAAGGGATTGTTATATATTGTAGTGTGCGTGCGACGCGTGCACCTGCGTGTGTGACGCGCGTGCGAGACATCGTTAGAAAAATAAATCTAATAAATCAGTATGCAACTGACTCGCGGTTTGACTGCATGTGCGTTTCCCCCGCTCCACATAAATACGTAACAGATATGTACTATAACTATGTACCCCCACAGTTAGAACCATGTTACTGAGAATGCCCCGACAAAAAAACGTATCTTTTATCTGTTAATCGATCCTCTGAACATCACCCATCGGCACTCTCACCTACACTTCTCTCACAGACAATTATGTCCTTATTTATTATAGAGTTGTGTTGTGTTCGGCCGCTTCGTCAGTGCATAACTCTAGTACGATCAAATATCAGACTTGACGGGCGGCGGCCGCCCGACAGTCTAGATATCGGATGCACGTCGGCGATTAATGACGACCGCTGACATGCCCACCGCTGCCTACACACTAACATGTAATACAATTGAGGCATATCGTTTGTGCCTCACTATTTGCTCGCTGACTTTCAAGCGAAAAACATAGCTTATTCGTTATTTTATTTACAAACATTTAAGACATCCAAACTCAGCACAACTATTACTGGATCACAACTTACTATGGTGTGCTCCGATCGAAGCCACAACATACGGCGCTGTGATGGTAGCAAGGCAACTAGTCAAACCAACTATCGCATCCGTGCAATCGAAAGCATAGTTACCGCTTGTCACGCGGACCGCTCGCGCCATGACGAAGGCTGAGTGGTGGGTGGCCCCCTCTCTCACTCCTGCCCGGCGGTAGCTGATATTTAAGCTGATCGCGTCCTGGTTCCGCCCGCCAGCATTCGACGTGACGAAAAGACTGAATGCCTAGCTGAAAGTCTTGGAGCTTCAATGTACTTTAAGCGATCAACACATCGACTTAGACCACATATTAGAGGTAGATAGCGAGGTGGAGCGTCGAGCCTCCCTCCCGCTGCCACCTCAGCCTGACATACCGACTGACGATGTAGCAAATAATAATCAAATAGTGTCCTTAGTCACCCCCGACGAAATTAGGACGGTCATCAAGGGCTTACACCCAAGAAAAGCTCCCGGCTCGAACGGTATTAGTAATAGATTCATCAAGCTCTTCCCATACACATTAGTAGTCCTTTTGACTAGCATATTCAATGCCGCCATCACATAAAATATATTTCCACAGCAATGGAAACAAGCTGTTGTCATTGGGATACCCAAGTCCGGCAAACCTAAGTCCAAGCCGTCTAGTTATAGACCTATTAGTATGCTCAAAGGATTAGGGAAAGTCTATGAGCGGTTATTGTATGTTAGGCTGAAAGCGTACGCCGAAGCATCGCTGCTCATACCCCACGAACAGTTTGGTTTCGAACTAAACATTCGTGCGTTCAACAAGTGCACCGTATAGTAGAGTACATCAGTGCGAAACTCACTCACAACCTATTAACCGGAGTCCTCTTCTTCGACGTAGCGAAGGCTTTTGACAAAGTGTGGCACAACGGCTTGTTGTACAAGCTATTCACCATACATGTCCCTCCTAAGCTCGTACTCATCATACGAGACTTCTTGTCTGATAAAAGCTTTCGCTACCGCGTCGAGGGGGCCTTGTCACCACCTCACGCTATACGCGCCGGTGTGCCCCAGGGCTCAGTACTCTCTCCGCTGCTGTACTCTCTGTACGTTGCCGACATACCGATGCATAGGCTCGCGCAGACAGCACTTTTTGCAGACGATACAGCTATCTATTGTGCAGGTAATGACCCACGTTCAATTAGTAGGAAACTCCAATCTGCGACCAACGCCTTAGGTGTTTGGTTTCGGAAATGGCGAATAGAGGTCAATCCCGAGAAGAGTCAGGCGGTGTTGTTTCACAGGAGACCATCTCACCTGTACCCCCCGGGTGCGACCTCACAAATAAGGATGTTTGGCTGCGCTATCCCATGGGCTAGAGAAGCCAAATATCTAGGTGTCACCCTTGATGATCGACTCTCTTTCCGACCTCACCTAAGGCTGGTTCGTAACCGGGCCACCTTTGTATTAGGTAGGCTTCATTCTCTTATTAACAGTCGCTTTAAATTATCACTTAGACATAAGGTTAGGCTGTATACAGCATGTGTCAGACCTATCATGACATACACTAGTGTAGTATTTGAACACGTTAAGCCAAACAGGTCCCATAGGCTACAAACACTACAAAACAGATTCATGCGCAAAGCTACGGGAGCACCGTGGTTCGTGCGCAACGAAGATCTACACATAGATCTAGAGTTGCCGACCATCTGGCAGTTAATGAAGCAGTGCTCCCGTAGCTACTTTGACTCTGCTCAGACACACCCCAACCCGCTAGTGGTTGCGGCGATAAACTACGCTCCATCTAGGATATCGAAAGTTAGGAGACCTAGGCACATTTTAGATCAACCAGATGATAGGATCACACTCGCTCAAGACAAAGCATACACGGCTCGCGAAGCCATACAAAGTCGTCCGCGGTTCTGCCCTCGCCGAAGAGGTCGAAA
Source organism: Catocala nupta (assembly GCA_963675205.1). Classification (NCBI taxonomy): domain Eukaryota; kingdom Metazoa; phylum Arthropoda; class Insecta; order Lepidoptera; family Erebidae; genus Catocala; species Catocala nupta. Next base: position 920,427 of record OY776109.1, read on the forward strand.
TATGCGTCGCGTTAATGTTAATCCCGTGGATCAACATAGATCCACGTTGGCGACAACGCTCCAAGCCGAGGTCCGTGGTAGTCCGCCCTTGGGGGCAAACGTTATCTAGTTTATTTTATAATGGGTTGGGAGCCTTCTGCGCTCACCCATAGTCCGCATTAAGTTGTCAAGGCCATCTGTGGCGAACAAGTAAAACAAAAAAAAAAGTATCCGCCCGCTCTCCAGCTAGACCACGTAGCGAGCCCTTCTGAACCATGCCCTGTTCTCTTATTTAACGTATAGTTGTTATTTCTACCAAAATCTGTAAATAGTAATTAAAAACCTAGAATTTGCGATGTATATTATTTACATTATCTCCGCTACTTTACTACCCTGATCAATCTAGTCCCTAGAGTGACCAACTATAAAGTTACACGCTTACGAAACTGGCTTATAGTCTCTTAAAATACTGTCTTAGAAATTGCTATTGCGCCGCAACGCAAGGCACCACTTAAGCCAAGCCCTCCGCAACACTGGAGTTATTCCTAGTGCGGGTGAAGTCTTATTAAGAATAAAATATATTACCTTATAAAACAACTCCTATTTAAATATAGTAAGCCGAACATTAATTACGAAACAGTTACAAATATATTTACCGATATTACGTAGAGTCAGAACTCAAATTCACTAGTTGCCAAACAAGCGAGCCAAACAATCCACCACCGATGCGGTTCATAGCTTGACTCATTATATCACAGATGAACTCGGCAAGGGTAATCAAACTTTAGGCATATTTCTTGATCTAAAAAATGCATTCGATACTGTATCAATTTCTAAACTTCTGAGCAAGATGGATGAAGAGAGAGCAAGATGGCTTTGGGTATACGGGGTAATCAACTAAAACTTTTTACAGATTACTTAAGCGATCGTCACCAATGCGTTAAAATAGATAATACTACTAGCAATTATGAGAAAAATACTGGTTTTGGTATTCCCCAAGGAAGTATTATCGGTCCGACGCTATTTCTGATCTACATTAACGATTTATGTAATCTTATATTAGAAAACGGCAAGATAATATCATACGCCGACGATACCGTGCTAATATTCTCCGCTAAAACCAGCTACGAGTTATATGAAAACGCTCAGCTTGGCTTTAATATTGTGAATAACTGGCTTCATCAAAATTTACTATCTTTAAATACCGATAAGACGAAATATATTCACTTTTCTATGCGCAAGAATAACTATAGTATAACTAACCCGCCTATATATGCACACAAATGTCCGCTTCAAAACCCCGCAACAAACATGTGTAATTGTCCTCCTATCCTGCAAACTAGGAGCATAAAATATCTTGGGATCATAGTAGATGATACACTTTCCTATAAACAACATATTAATAGTTTAGTAAATAGAATCCGTAAATTAATATATGTATTTAAAAAACTCCGAACAGTAGCAGATATTAAATTGATTACTCAAGTTTACTTAGCTTTATGTCAATCAATTATCCCATATTGTATTACTTCATGGGGTGGAGCAGTGAAAACTACTATGCTGCCTCTTGAACGAGCTCAAAGAGCAATTTTAAAAGTAGCCACCCGCCGTCCTTTACTATTTTCTACAAGCTTATTATATAAATCCTGCAGAGTAATGACTGTCCGTCAAATCTTCATTATGCACACAATACTAAAACAACATGCGATGCTTACCTATAACGCTGACATAATTAACAAGCGTCGGCAAGATATAGTCTGCACCACACAATCACGCTCAAAACATATTTTATAAATAGATTTTTTGCATTTCTAGGGCTATTTTTGTACAATAGGCTAAATAGAGAATTAAGCATTTATAAATTAACTCATTATAGCTGTAAAAACTTAATTTCTACTTATATTCAAACTTTGTCATATGACCAAACCGAGCAGTTACTTGCAATCTGTAAATAAAATTTTGCTTATTTAGTTTTAAAGTAGAATATTAAACTTAATTTAATTGTTTTTACGTTTACCTTTAGTTTATTATAAAAGTTATTATAATGTAATTTTATTTATACTGATAATAGTATGTAAGCAGTTTGTCGCTCGAAACACAGGTTTAACCTAGTTCGGGCAAATATCTATCCCTCTCGCTCCCGGCCGTAGTTCAGTCTATGGTCCGGAGTGAGAGGTCGTGGAACGCCGTCGCCTCCTTCTGCGAGGAAGTCATTTCCATCAAGGAGGCGGTGGAGCGGGAGAGGGAGCGTTTAAACCCTCTCCTCAACCGCAGAGCCGGGCGCCGGAGGGCGCGAGACGACCTCCAGCCACCCTGAGGTTTGACCTGGGGGTGGCGGGCTTTGTGGGCCTGCCCGCCATCCGTTCAGCACCAGGTCCGAGAGGCAGCGTGCGTGTTCCCAAGCGCGCCTCTGTGTCGTGTCCATCTCCTCCTTTAGGGTGAGACAGTAGGGCTTTTATTTTGAGAAGTGCCTATCTTGGGTAGGTCTTATTGTGTAGGAGCCTGCCGTTTCATACGGCGGGCCGTAACCTCGGCGGGGTCGCGACCGCATGCGAAAGCGATTCGCGCGGCCCCGTCGATAGTGGTTTTGTCGAGGAACACCGTGGTAGGTTTAGTCGGTATTCCGGTAGGTACTTTACTACTATTATTCCATCTTTCTTTTACCCCGGCGAGTCCGACATAATCCCTCCGCCCGCCCCCGCGGAGGGATATGCGTCATTGCATTCCCCCAAGTAAAAAAAATAAAAAAAAAATAAAAAAAAAAAATCTATAAGCGCACTTTATGTTACTGTTAAGATGCAATTGTGAACTAACAATGTATACTAAAATAAATAAAATTAAAATATTAAAAAAAATATATTGCACACTGAATTTGTGCCGATAGACAGTGCTATTTAATTTATGTATGACATTTTGATTAGTTCACAAAGCTTCACTTACAAATTATATATTGTAGACTAACACATAAATTGTACAATATTATAAAGAGGTACATTTGTATTTTTGTTTGTCATAAAAAGACTACGTCATCGATTTTAAAATTCTTTAGGAAGCTACGTTATCTGGAAGTAATACTGGCTATATAACACCACGCTAGGAGCCACGAGAGCTTGGCAGCAATCATAAACATGCGTGAAACCTTGTAAGGCAGCTAGTAGCAAATACAATATACCGTATTTGACGTCCTAGTTATATATATATAAAAAAACATACCTTCCGGAATACCGAGGAACTGCTGTTGGGGAATTAACAGTTGGATAATACACATACACAGTTATGTAGAAAAATACTCTCACACACTCATATTTATTTATATATACACTCATACATACTCAAACATCCTTGTATACACCCACCTACACACATACACATATACGTCACACAACAATTAATAATAAATCTCACACTTTTATTAAAGACACATGCAGATTTTGTATTCCTTCTATGCGATAAAGAAATATACATTTCTCCATTTGCACTAGCCCTTTTTTGTATTTAGTATTGTCTCACTATTTATGAGAATATCAATGTTTGTAACCATTTTTTAGGCTTATATAAATGTAATTATCAGAAGGTAGCACTGGCTTCTAAGATACAGGTCCATACCTAGTTTAGAAGTCAGGGTCTCCAGTTTGTTATATATTCCTTAATCCCTAAATTTTGTATCTAGATTAAGTGTTATTCTTATGAAGTAATAAACTTTATTATTATTTATTATGTTTCTCTTATCACAGGTACTTTCTAACATATTATATTAGAAAATACCTGGCCCTTTGGGAGGCTTACACGGAGACATGGGTCCAACGTGAAGAGGCCCTTCGAGAGTTTTAATCAAAAGTGTGATGGAACACCTACAGCGGCACTAGCCGCAGCAGGCGTAGGACTATTCCTACCTATGGATTCTAATATATGGGCTATAGGTATGGGTGTTTGGTGGACCGGTATATGGCTAACTATGGATGACAAACGGCGTCTGCCCTGAATACTCTTATAGCATCAATGCAATGGGCAGACGGTGACTCGCCAACTCACTAGATGGGCCCCCTGAATAGCTACCATAGGCATACAAGCCAGCAGCAGAGGGCAACACCGGTGCGAGTGGCTAGGGGTGTCGAGCGGTGCGGCGCCGGTTTCACCATCACGGGTCTTGTGACAACGGAGACCCGGAGCGGGTTTCCCCGTAGTTATGCCCTTGAAAATGACACTTCCACCCCCAAGCATATAGCTCTAGCGGCCCCCCTCTGACCGGCCGACCAAGGCAAGCCAGAGTTGAGAGTCCTACGGGCGCTCTTGAAGTTCCACCCCAGCCAACCACTAACGGCAAGCCGGGGACGAGGCCCTAACCAACTCTCTGAGGCATTCAGGACCGCAGTGTCGCGACTCACATTCAGCTCGCCACAAGCTGCCCTGCGGTTTGTGCGCTTTAATTTAACCTGGTGATACATTTTTTGTTTATATCACAAGGCGAAGGTGATAGTTTTAAAGCTAGTGTACCTACTGTGCCCTCCGATATCGCGTTAGTCTCATGATGAGATAACGACTGTCCCAGAGGAGTTTATTATTATTTATTATTATTATATTATATACCTACCAATAAATAGCCATATGCTATAAGATTGTGTTTGTCTGGTCCGTATTGGCTCGAAAATACAACTGTGATAAAGTTATAACTTTCACAGTTATATTTATCGATTCAGTCGTTATAACTTTTAATATTTTTATTAGTCATCATGCCATACCAAAATATTAACAAAATCATATTATAGATTTATCTTTGTTTGAAATTAAGCGACACACTTGCGATTTGGTTTAGAAATAATAGTAGTTTTGGGTGCCCCTCCGGCTAAGCTAATAATACGCTTGTGTTAGGAAAAGATTCACGCCGGCGCCGGTAGTGCAATGCATGGGAGTCAAAACCGATGACCTTTTAAAACCAAGTCCAATTCTATGTCTACACTAAATTACATTTTCTGATGCGATTTATTGTAAAAGAATATTCTATAGTGTGCATATCGTAAAGAGAGAAAATGAAATAAAGTTACTTCTATCAGTCTGGCTAACTTGTAGTATCTACATATTTATCACGCTCACTCGACAAAACACACATTAATAAAACAATATAATAAAAATAATATATTATACACAACTTATTTACAAGAAATATAAAATAAAGAGAAAAATAAAACTGCATAATTAAAAAGCGTCATAATATTCCTCTGCCTCGTCGTCAATTGGCAACGTGCCCAGAAGACTGGCAGCATTGCCATGTTGAACGGGAATACTTATTCTTTGTGCAAAGAAAATACCAGCCCTCTGGTCACGTGAAGCGTCGATGAGCCGCTTAGCTAGGTCTTTATAAACAGACCTAGCACTTGGACCCCATGGCCCCAGCGTTTCGACACCAAACGGCTCAAATATGTACTTACCAATAAGGTTTTGATATTTACGCTGTTTGAGCGTCTCCGCTGATGCAGCAGCAGCACCAGCACAACCAGCTGTGCTAGAAACATGTGATGGCGCAAGGGTGTCGACACAAGTTGCGTCCCACACCAAGTTCCAAATATAATAAATAAGATTCACATTAGTGTTTATTTTTAAACAAATGATAACAATGTTGTTTATTTCTGTTTATGTCAGCAGTTATATTTATATACAATTGTTGACTGAAAGTGATAACGTATGGTATTTTGCACACCACTGCCAAACCACTGTGTTTTGTGGGTTCGATTAAGGCAAGACAAATATGTTAACTACAGATTAATACCTACATATAGTTGAAAGTAGCTTGAATGTTATTTAAATATCTTTATCATAGAGTATTTATTCCTATTATGAGATATGTCTCAAATAATAATGTTCTCCAGACCGAATTTCGGTCGGACATTATTATTCCACAGCAAACACAAGTGCACTCTTTGTTCCCTAACTCTCATGATCCGATAGGACGACAAACCGACACGACCGGAGAGAGATCAGGCGCAGGACTATCGGCTTTTCCTGCTTTCTGAGTCACGCGGGTGTCTAACGTCAACTGAACTCCGGCCTATTATTAATATCTCTTAGCAGACATACCCAATAACTATTGGTTGGACCGATCCGGGATTTAAACCCGTGACCTCATACGTGGCAGTCACATTCACTACCGCTGCGCCACAGATGTAGTTATGTCAGTTATGTCTCAAATAAGAGTCTTCGAAACGTCAGGAAAGTTTAAACTAAAATAGTTTAATAAATAATAGTTCATATAATAGTGTTACAAAATAGTTCAGTTTAATTTCAGTAAGCTATTCGCGAGTATTCAAGTAACACGAACTTTTGTTTGAAACAATATACCACGAATTATTTGCCCCATGAGTAATCCGACTGCAGTTTTGGAATAATTACGGAGGTCCGGTGAATCTATTGAAACCTGCGCATATAACAAAAATGTTTTACACAACGAACGGATTGTTTACTGCGAAATGAAGGGTAGATTTCACCTCACATTTATGTGTACACGGCAAAACCAGCTATTGCATCTTAGGTATAAGGTCTAAATTCTGAAAAAAGATTTGGTATGAAAGGAATTATAGCTTGCAGGTAGTATTAAATGATTTTTCTCGTCGAACGCTTGTCTGGCCATACCTCTCCCTTCGCCTGACTAAATATGTTGAAGACTAATTGGCTTAATTTGGTATTCGAGAGACGGATGCTGTATTATTGCTGGCATTCTTGCTTTGAGATCACAAATTACTTTATTTAATATGTCAGTTCATATTTGTTCCGGCGTCCTTTAATTTGATGGGGTTAGACGGATAACGGTAGCAGTATATCTATTCTTTGGTTAAAAGTGTCAAGTCTTTCAGATTTAGTATGAGTATGAGATTAAATTAAACGTACATGTATAAAATTGCAGTACGTTCGCAAAGACAAAAGCAAAGATGTTTAGCGTTAAAGAAGCTACATTCAATATCATGACTCTAATCGGCCCGATACCATGTCTGCCGATATTAACATATGAAACTAATAAAAAACAGCGCGAATGTCTATTTTTAAATTCTAGGCTTTATAATGAGTTTGGAGCGGCTTCCGCCTTGCCACTCATTGAATAACAGCGGTGGAGATGGTATCAGTACAAAGGTCACGATCTCCGCCGCTGTTATTTATATTGTTATTGCCATTAGTCCTGTGACTCACTTTAAACGAGAATAAAAGCGGTAAAAGCCTACTGCTGTCTAACGCCAAATACCGAGATGCTTCTAAAACTTTTTTGACAAAATACTTGTTGTCCTATTCGGCAAAAGTAGCCGACACATCACCACATATTTATACCACAGCGCTTAAAAGTTTATAATATTATAGTGTTTGTAACTAAAAGTATTTCGCAATATAAAAGCCAACAATAAACTGACCGGAGGCTCGTGCACTGATGTACAAACTGGACGCTAATATTGACTTTGCACGTCAAAGGGAAACTGACAAAATAGCCCAGTGGCATGGCGATGCGCAAACATCACATATTCACACTAGAGTTGCTTATCAAAGCCGTTTAACTGTTTGAATGTGAACGCTGGTTGGCAACAGTTACATTTAACGTGTTACTATAAATTTTGGTCATATTAAATAGTTGAGCACTTTAATAGTCTGCGTTAGTCGTAACGAATAGAGTACCGCGAATACACGATGTGTAATTATATCTAAAACTAGTTTTTGTCTGCAGCTTCGCTAATGTAACGGTAGTCTAAGTTATGGTAGCAACAGTACTTTAAAAAAATATATAGCCTATGTTACTTGGTGACAATATAACTTTCTAATGGTGAAAGAAATTTTAAATTCGGTTTAGTAGTTTGTAATTTAAATCCTTACAAATAAACAAAAATTCTATTCTTTATAATATTAGTATAAAAGTGTAGATATAGAGTAGGGCGGTCCAACTTGAAAGGTACATACAGAATTTTGTTATATAACCTTTTGTAATATTGCTCTGTTGAGTAGGGCCTCTAACCTTGAGGTGATCATGTGCTTTCTGCAGGTCAGTGTGATTTTTCCCTTGGACCGGTAAGACAACGACACTTTAAAGTTAGCAATGCGCATGTTATATGATCTGGTGTTATAAGCACTTATAAGGTAAGATAATTGCTTACCATTAAGTTATCCGCTCATAATTATGGTGTCTTGGTAGTGTAAAAAAGGGTTCCCTGTCCGTTTGCGTAACATTTAAAGATATAATATATCATGGAATACTTTTGTCTGTGCTTATTATATTTACGCATAATATATTTACGCATAGGTAACAGCTTTCGCATTATTTTTTTAAGCATACCTAATCATAAAGTTGAATTGTATATGTATATAAGTATAATGTATTGTAGCGCGATTACTTCGAACTTATAACAATAGATGCAGCGAAATGGATATCTTCGTTTTGTCCAAAAATAGATTTAAAATAGCATTATTCATGACCTGATCGTAGATTCCTGTTACTGATAACTGTCTTTTTGATAAGTAGGTACTCTTATTATATAAAACTCATAGTGTAACTTAGAAATCACAATTTTCTACCTCACATTCGATTGTCGTGGAACTCTGTAATTGGCTTTGAGTTAGCCTTAAGAAAAATTAAATTGTAGGCATCTGTGTAAAATAGTTGTACCTACATTTTCCTTAAAATAAATAAATATATGCTGTGACAACTGGCCACTTCGGGTAGCCCGAGGCGGCAATCTGAACCTATTTTTCGGGTTATCACTAAGATAATTATGTCAACATAAACTGTATGCCAAAGACAATTATGGCAAAGTATTGTTATCCCAAAAAAAATATGCCAGACTAGTTATGCCAAAGTATATTAGGAAAAACATTATGCGAAGAGATCCCGTAAAAAAGATAGGTTATTCACATATTGAGTCGCAGCGGCACGCGGTCAGATGTAGTGGTTAGTGTAACCGACTGCCACGCCTGAGGTTGCGGGTTCGATTCCCGCACAAGACAAATATTTGTGTGCATGAACATGGATGTTTGTCTTGGTCTGGGTGTTTCTATGTATAATATGTATGTATTTACAAAAAAAAAAGTATTTATATATGTTTATTCATTGTCTAGTACCCATAGTACAAGCTCTGCTTAGTTTGGGCTAGATAGTGTTGTGTGTATGTGATAGAATATAGAAAGAAAGAATATAATTATGTCTGGCTTGACAGGTTAATACCTACCTTATTGAACATTACATAAAATTTAACAATATTTTTTGGTACAAAATTTCAAAAACTTACCAAATAAAAAGTAGCTATAATAACACCACACATGTACTTCCCAAATGAGGTAGATAGAGGTGTATGACAGCCATACTTCACCACAGGTAGGCCCCGCGTATACCTACAGACTATTTCCGTCTATTGAGCACATTGGTACTGAGCCTTTTCTAATAGAAGTTTTAACATTTTGCCTGAGCCAGGCATTCAAACCGGGAGCTCACAATTGGGCACGAACAACTACACACGTTAGTTGTACCTAGATGTTCGAGCCCGATTTTGAGTGTAGTATTCTTCAATATCTATGAAATAGTTGCTCTGTATGAAGAAAATTTTTAACGTTATTTTTTTCATACAAAGTATTACATCAATATTGTTCTAATGGCAAAGCCGAATTCAGTGACATTTTACATGTACGGTCACTTGACTTAAGCTAAATATGGTTTATCTAAAATTATCAAAATCAGCAACCATCATGTAATTATGGCGATTTTGAGCAAATAATCCGAGACACTACTTAACGAACTAACTTCTAATACAATTTTACAAAATGCATGTAGATTATTAATAATCTGTTCATGCTGTTAATAGATAAATAGACTTTATAGAAAACGATTTCTAAAAATAAACTATAATTATATATTGTCAAGAAATTTCGAAATGGGCAAAGCTAGCAAATTTAATAAGTATATACCGATTAACCAAACACTGAGAGTTTTTTTATCTCGGTCGATAACGCGCGTGTTATAATCTTCGTAGTGGAGTGCACAGTCCTGGGCAAAGTGACACTGCCTTGGAACGTACAAGAATTAACGATATTTGTGCTAAAACAATTTAATATCACTCTCAATTACATTTATTATCCCATTGGTTTAAACTCTCTCTGCATCAGTTGGTTGAAGAACCTCATATTTCTGAACTTATACTTGAATTTGCCCTTGTTCTTGAGTCGTCCCATGTGCTGTAGGGTTCTAATGAGAGGTAGGAATCGGTACAGGCCGTTGATCGTGTCCCCCAGGCAGAATAGGAACGAAGCTTCAATGTATGCTGCGAATTATATGTACAGATTAACCATAAATACACATCGTTCATTAGATACATTTTGTTGTAATAAGACAACGCCTGGACTTGTGCCCATTAAATATAAGTCAGTTAAAAAAAAAACATTTAGGTAATTTAATGGTCACAATGTACACCCAAATCAGGAAAACCATTTGTGGATCACATCAATAATGGGATTCGAACCCACAAAGCTCAGCGCAACCACAGCGGCGAGGCGACCTCTTGCACACTGCGCTGCAACAATGCAAATAATTAAAGCGTTGTTAAATTTTGCAAATAGAAACAGGAGTATTTAGCCCTGTAATATTCCAAAGGCATCAATTCATAATGAACCTTTTAGTCTTAATGTCCGAGGTGCAGCGAGACATAATGAAGATCCTCTTTCCCGCCATATTACCTATCTATCCGTCAGTCTGACAGAGGGCCGGTTTCTATGTATGTCAAGAAATGAGTCGCTTTAGCTACACGGACAGTTATTCTTTTATACATATTTTTAATATAGAATATGAAATAAAATATAATATGTCAAAATGAACTTTCCTTAGGTAAAACGACTCGTTGATTGAACGTAGGAACCGGGCCATATAGACTATTCATTATCCTCTGAAATGATGATAATATCCCAAAATGCAGATACAAAACTACAATTGGAATCGATATTAAGTAATTGAAATATAAGACGAACTGAAGTCTTACATTCTAGTCTGCATTATATTTTTCTCGGCTCTCTATCTTTCTCCGGTTGTGTTTGTATTATTGGGTCACAGAGCAAATTGAGTGTTATATATTAGGGAAGTCGTAGAAGTAATATTGAGTGTCGAATGTGACCGGTAAACCACAATCAGCCTTTTTCCTATTTCTTGAGACCTAAAAACATGACTGGCGTAATGTGTGAATATTATAACTTTCACCAAATACAAGATACAAAAATACATACCCACATATGTACATACAGAGACTCTATGCTATTTATTTACATTTTATGAGACTGCTCAATCGATACTCAAAAACATTATGTTAGCAAACATATTTTTCATAAATCATAAGTATCATAATTCATAACACAATAAGTAGCAATCTTCTTTTAGAAGCCCACGCGCGCCAACCAATTAGAATATAATAATATTCGCAAATATATTTGAGTCGAGAGCATGAAATCCTTTCAAGTGTGGCATTAGCATCTCCGATACTGTGGAATATAGATATCATAACGCTAATTGGCGATGTTGGGCGTTTTTTTTTTTTTTATTTTGCTCGTCAAAATGACCACACTCCGCCTGATGGTAAGCAGTCGTGTGGTCTAAGAGCAGTGGCCTCCACATCGTCCTCATAGCAGCCGAGGCGATGTTGAGGTCTCTACTTTGACGGCCTGAGAAGGTGCTTTTTCACGCCCCGCTTAAAGGACCCAGGATTGAAGGAAGAAGGAAACACGTGCCTTGGCAGAGAATTCCATGCCTTGATCGTTCGGCAGAGGTATGAGGACCCAAACTTGTTGGTACGCACTCTAGTCGACTCCACCGTGTAAGGATGGCATCTGAGCCCAGCACGCGTTGTTCTGGATAGGAAAGGGGAGGGCGGGATAAGGTGGAATAACTCTTCAGAGCACTCCCCGTGGTATATTCTGTAGAAACATGCCAAAGAGGCAATATCCCTACGGAGTTGCAGAGGTTCCAGTGAACTCGTGACCTCTGGATCTCCGATGATACGGACAGCCCGCCGCTGTAACCTGTCAAGAGCGTCTAGCAAGTACTGCGCGGAGCCATCCCAAAGATGAGAACAGTACTCCACGCAAGGGCGCACTTGTGCCTTATACAATAGGCACAGCTGCCCAGGCGCGAAGAACCGCCTCACCCTGTTCAGAACTCCGAGTTTTCGCGAAGCTTGCCTAATGACGCTCTCGATGTAGGTTTTGGGATTAAGGGAGCGGCAAAGATCCATACCTAAGATGGAGAGGCTGTCACGTATCACCAGTGGAGTGTTCTTCAGAGAAGGGAGGGAAAGGAACGGAGACTTTTTTGTTGAGAACGCGCATGCCTGGGTCTTCTTGGCGTTGAACTGGACCAAGTTCTTGGCACCCCATTCAGAGATGCGGTTCAAGGTCTGGTCAAGTTCAACGACAAGATCCTGCCTTTTCCCCACAACCTCAGCCTGTTTGGCTCCAGGACGTCCGAGATATCGCCCATGCACGGTACTGTCGTCTGCATAACAATGTATGTTGTCGAGATTCAACATATCATTGATATGCAGAAGAAAGAGCGTAGGGGATAAGACGGACCCCTGAGGCACACCTGCATTGACCTGCATACATTTGGAAGCGCGACCGTCGCAAAGGACCCGAATACGACGCTTCTGCAGGAAATTTGCAATCCAGGTGCACAGTTGAGGGGGCAAGCCATAGGCCGGAAGCTTGGAAAGAAGAGACCGGTGCCAGACTCTATCGAAAGCTTTGGCTATGTCTAGGCTGACAGCCAAAGACTCGCCGTGATTGTCCATAGCCTCACCCCAGAGGTGCGTGACGAACGCTAGAAGATCACCCGTTGATCTTTTAGCCCGAAAGCCGTATTGGCGATCATTGATCAACGAGTGATCCTCCAGGTAGCGGACAATTTGGGTGTTAATAATCCGCTCGAACACCTTGGAGAGCACTGAGGTGATAGCTATGGGTCGACAGTTGCCTGGCTCGGAACGGTCCCCCTTTTTGGGAATCGGTTGAACGTTCGCCTCCTTCCAAGCCTCAGGCACAATGCCTGCGGCATAAGACGTCTGGTATAGGCGCGTAAGTGTGGGAGACAACTCCGTTGCACATTTTTTGAGGACCACAGCTGGGATGCCGTCAGGTCCACTGGCTTTCCGAACATCGAGAGACTGCAGTATCGCACGAACGTCACGTTGCCTGATACGTATATCAGGCATGGTGTAGCCGCAGTTGACAATGTTAGGCGACTGCGAACCGCAGTCATCGATTCGGGAGTTGGCCGCAAAGAGATTTGCAAGCAGATCTGCTTTCTCTTGCGGCCGATGAGCCAGTGATCCATTCGGATATCTCAGAGGGGGCAGCGAGGTCTGGCAGAAGTTGGACTGCACGGCTTTGGCCAGGCGCCAATAGCTACGACTGCCCGTAGCCATGGGCCATGAGCTCCTGGCCGAACCGTGCGACGCGCTGGGCATCCGCTCTTAAGAATGCCCTCTTGCAGACCTTTGTGGCTTGGTTGAACGCTGCCTTCAGGTGATCCACGTTAGAGCCATGGAGAGTGCGAGCCCTGGTCCAAGCGCGGTACGCTGTCTGTTTGCGTTCAACAGCATCAGCGCATTCACGACCGAACCAGGGCCTTTTCCTGCCACCGCTCGTGACATCACTGTATGGAATATAATATTCCATACCCAGGATGATTTTACCAGCGACAGCAGTAGCGCTCTCTGAAGGATCCCTGTTCTCAAAGCAGCGTTGAGCCCAAGGGATGGATGCGAAGTACTCCCGCATTCCATCCCAGTCTGCTGACGAGTAGTGCCACAGTCGTCGTCTTGCCTCCTCGGGTCGTGGGGGCGTAACAACAACAGCTGTGGCACAAACCAGACAGTGGTCTGAGGTGCCCAGAGGAGCACTAAACGACACACTGTACCGGTTCGGGTTACTTGTCAGCAGCAGATCGAGCAGAGAGGGCGCCTGACCTGCAATGTCCGGTATCCGGGTGGGCTGGAGTACCAGTTGAGACAGGTCATGCGTGAGAGCGAACGCATGGGCAATTCGTCCCGCGTGGTCTGTTTTGGGAGAACCCAACCAGGTCTCATGGTGGGCATTAAAATCTCCCAAGAACACCAACTCAGCATTCGGAAATTGCTCCTGCGCGTCGTCTGCCGCCTGACTCAGGTAATCAAAGAGTCGAGTTGTCTCAGCGTCTCCTGAATGGGATCGGTAGAGGCACATGTAGATTTGGCTGAAAAAGCCATGATCTACGTGTACCCAAAGGTCAGAGAAGGAAGGGTCCTCTAGGCAGTGTAGACGGCGACAACAAATATCCGCCCTAACAAACAAGCATACCCCGGCTTTCGCGAGGAAACACTCCTCTAGCACGTAGCCGGGATATTGCAGGTAGGTCGTGTCTGCAGGACGGCGTATTTGTGTCTCCGTTAGAAAAAGCATTGCCGGCCGAGCCGTCTCCAGGTGGTGATGGACAGCATTAAGGTTAGCGTGGAGTCCTCTGATGTTAATGAACTCCACGACACCGGAAGAGGAAGCAGCGGTGGGGTTACGGCGATTGGCTGCTGTTAAACGACAATGCTTTGTTCGTACTGCCATAGAGTGAATGGAAGGGAAAGCGTGAAAAAAAAAAAAGAGGCGGCTATTCTCGCAAAAAAGTGGGGCAAGGCGCAGAGCAAGTTTCGTCATATTACTGTGTGGTATGGCGATAGCCGATCCGACGGACGGAAGGACCCCCGTACCCTCCCGAAAGTGGTCGCCGGGACCCACCCTCCGGTCACCATCCGGCACGACGAGCCACCTCGAGATTATGCGCGGTATGATGAGGCAGCCAACCAAGTTGGTTAGACTCGGTTGGGCCTCTGGACTATACCGCGGGCGGCCAGCAGAGCACCGTTTCTACGGCTCTCCCTGGCCGCCGGGTCGACTCGCGCCACCCACACAATGACTCTACGGATACTCTGCAGGTCCCTCGTAAGCTGCGAGAATCGTCACCTCATGCTTAGGCCTCGGCACTCTCATTCACCGAACGAAACACAGCAGTGAGACACTGCTATTTCACGTCGATTTTCTGTGAGAGGGTAGTACTTCCCCGGTCGAGCCGGCCCATTCATGCTGTAACCAGCTTGGCTCTACTACTCTCTCTCTCTGCTTGGGTTTTTGAACGTAGCGAGTTGTTAATGCCACTTCAATAACAGGGTTCAGACAAATCGATCTGGCGGGACGCATGTCGCCTCAAAGGAACAACTTTAATACTTATCATTCACGTGGAAATCGTTTAATGGTTCGTGTCGCGTAGGTATAGTATACAGTATTGCTAGTTCGTCTTAATCTGCTTGTATGATACAGTAGTGCAGGTATGTACACCGAGTGTAGTGGGCTTGGTACTCACACGAGATAAAAAGATTGGATGACTCGCCAAGGATGGCTGTTCTTTGTTTCAGTATTTGTAAGGACGCGAGCCACGATTTCAACATGAGGATTTTCACATCGTATTTTTGAATGCTATTAAAATAATTATTCTTACTTCCTTACGAATATTTTAAAGTTTATGATATGTTTGGATGTTTGTTACTCAATTACAAGTAAACCGTTCAATTGATTTATATAGGTAAAACTATACACACAGATAGTGCTTCATTAACTGTTTTTATCCCGATACGCAATCGGGTAAGAGAGCAGAAAAATATATTTAAAAAAAAAATCGTCATGCATATGGACGTCTTTATTATGTACGTAAGTTTATATTATACCAGGTACTTACTAAAGATAACACTTGTGTGTTAGCAACTATTATAGTACAAATCTTAAAGCCACCAGAACTACGTTAGCCTAGCAAAGTTCTAGATCGGTAAATACTTAATTATTATAATATGTGAACGTGGCTTGCTGAGTCTGTAACTGTTTTTGATGATTGATTGATTACTTTAAACAGTGTTTTTGATAAAACCGAACATGCACTACTATACTTACAAAATATATTATTTTTACTATATTATATATGTTGCAATCAATTTGCAATTAAAATGAGTGGCCAAGAGTTGTTGCCTGATTCTTATAATGTAAGCTCTATTCTTTGAATTGGCTGTTTTCAATATTAAATTATCTTATATTAATGTTTTATGGATATGAATATTTGGATTATTATATCTAAGATAAAAAACATCATAACGCATTCTCGTTAGTTTAAAAGTGGACCGTTATTTTTCTTGTATTGGTTGACCTTCGTATCGGTCTGATAACAAAAGGTCTGGCAAATAGTCAAAGCAAATGTAGGTAGGTAAATCAAATTCAGATTTGCTATAACTCTCATTGGGCTAACAACACAATTTGGCTTCTTGAATTTCTATACATTCAAATTTTATTTGTTAATAACACGACAAATTACTTTTACTTATTTTTTGTTCGGAAAGTCTGGAACAAAAACTGTTCATAATTCTTTTAAAACTCTCTCGCCGTTGCCTAACTTTGTATTTATGCAGCTTCCTTTTGTTTGCGAGATGTGGTTCACTACAATGGATGTATTTGGGCTTCTCTTCCGTGACTCCTTTGACGTTAACAGTGCACTTTATAGATGGATGCTTAGCAATTGGTTATTAACCTCTCCAGGTAAATTAAGTTTGGATTGTTATGTTGGGTTCACGTGCCGTCGGTACAGGAATAAATGAGGATTACTGTGGACCAACAAACTAAAATTGTACGTTCGGTATTTAGTCATATCGTCCTTATTTAAACTTTAACTTATGAAATTATGCACAAATCAAATATTTGTGACAACGTTTTCTTTCGCTTTTCAACTTTAGTGCAGTTTACTATTGGTAAGTAAATTCATCTTTTATCGGTCATGTTTCTAGGCCCTACGTAATATGGAGAGAGTCTATAACCGTTGCCGACTTCCCAACCCCGTCCTGCTATTGAGAATTTCCAAACAAATGTTCCCTAAAACACTTTACGCGACCCAAGAATCATACCCGCAAAATTATACCACAAACGACGTCATTTTTTTAAATAAAATCTTTTATTTCACGAGATCTCTCTCTCGAGAAGCTAAGCATTATCGCATACAGGACTTTTCATAGAATCAAACAACGGATAAAAATAACAGCCAGCCTAAAGACAATGATATGTTTTTTACTCCGTGCGATGAGCCCTCAATACTTAGCGCGACATCGGTGACGTGCCGTAGGAAAACACTTACACAACACATATAAAGTCCGGTGTATAGGTGTAATAGCAATTTTAACTACAGAGGCAAAAGACGAAAAACTGCTTAATATCCTTCGTAGCTTATTTCATGCAACTTATTTCATATTGTCTTGCTTAATATGTCCCAAACACAAGTTCAGTTATACTTGGAGTACTGTTCCGATCTCTGGTATTGTTCCGCAAAGTAGGTAACAACTTAAGGCACTGCAGTTCTTCTTAATTAATTCTAAAATGCTTACCTGCTTTAGCATCCAAAATGTTTACGATATCAGAAAAACATTTAATATGGGTACTTAATAATATCAGCTCTGTATTTTTTTTCCTCTTTATTTATGGGCTTTATCGCTGAGCGATAACGTCGCCTAGTAAAAAAAAACAATTACTTCACAGCTTTAAAATAAAAATAAAATAATTACAATTTATGAAGTCCTAATTTAGCGAGCTGATAAAGATAAAGATAAAGATAAAGATAATTTTTATTTGTCAAACATGTGTACATAAAGGTGGTCATATAGTTGACATAGTTTCAACATGTTTTATCTCTTAAAGATATACAAATATTAAAGCACATAATTATAATCTGATTAGCATTATTAATTAAACACAGTTGGGAAACAATAAAATTTACAATGCATGTCATCAGTGTCATCACCATAAAGTGGTCATTCATTTCATAATAAACATCAATGTCATAATAATTATAGGCAATACAATAAATTTAACAAATCAATAGAACAAATAAAATCAATAGGACAGAATATAATAAAATTAACAAATAATAATAGTAAATCAAATAAAATCAAGTCCATATTAGTAATTATTATTACGAGGTCTCAATTAATAATAGGTACTAATTATATATCCCTGTCAGTTAAAAAATCTTTTACGTTATAGTAACATTTACTCAACAGTAGAGTAGTAATTTTTTCTTTAAATTGTGGTAAATGTAAATTTTTGAAATTATTTGGTATTTTATTATATATTTTAGGGGCCATGCAGAAGATACTATTTCCCATCAAAGCTGTGTTTGCCCTGTGCATGCACAATCTATAATTATCTCTACGGTTACGCTCACAAATATCCGATACACGACAAAACAACTGCGGATTAGTTTTTACAAATAAAGCGGTTTCCAGAATATATAGCGAAGGCAGTGTCAAAATTTTGTATTTAGTAAAATACGGTCTGCAGCTATCTATAGTTTGTAGACCGAACATAGCTCTAATGCAGCGTTTTTGTTGTTTAAATACATTTTCTACATTTACCGAGTTCCCTCAAAATATGATTCCATATCTCATCACAGATGGCACTAGTCCGTGGTAAGCCATCAGCAGAGTGCTAACATTTATAATGGGTGCAAGTTTATAAAGAACATATGAGCTGCTACTGATTCTTTTGCATAGTTTGTCTACATGTGCTTTCCAGTTCAGTTTTTTGTCAATTATTAATCCTAGAAATTTAGTTTCGTCAACTTCGTTTACTTCAGAGTCATTATAAGTAATATTTATTGATTGAGTCAAGGGATTACGTTGACTAAAATGCATTATGTGTGTCTTACTAATATTAATTTTAAGATTATTGTTGTCTAGCCATCTTATCATTGACGACAGTGACCTATTAATATCGTCCTCATAAGAGGCCAGTGCTTTGCATGGTACTGTGATTGTGCTGTCATCTGCGAAGAGTGTCATGGGATGGCCTATAGATTTGGGAATGTCATTAATATATATCATAAAGAGTAATGGGCCGAGTACACTGCCCTGTGGCACCCCATATGTGACTACACGCTCGTTTGACCTATATACCTGTTCCCATTTTGTCCTGAAATTCACCTTGGATATGACTGTGACCTGTTTTCTATTTGATAGGTAGGATGATATTAAATTCTGTACATTGCCTCTTATACCATAACATTCCAGTTTATTTTTTAGGGTCACATGTTGCACATAATCATATGCTTGCGTCATTTCGCAGTACAAAGCACACACAGGGTTTCTTTTATCTACGTTGGTCATTGTTCTGTGCAAAAAATCATAAATAGCCATATTAATCGTCCTGTTCTGTCTAAACCCATATTGTTCCTTGCAAATGATTTTATTATCTTCAAAATATTTATACAGCTCTTTGTAAATATATTTCTCCAGGATTTTTGAGAAAATGGGGATAAGAGCAATAGGTCTGTAGTTACACATTAACTCACTACTTTCTTTTTTTAAAATAGGTTTAATAATAGTGGTTTTTAGGCATTCTGGAAATACTCCTGAGGAAATACAGAGGTTAAGAAGGTATCTTAAATGACCACAAATAAGAGTACTTACAGACTTTAGTATATTAGTTGTAATACCGTCATATCCTACGCTACTGGTGTTTTTTAGATTTTTTATGATGTTCACTATATCTTGAGGTAAACACGGAGGCATGAACATAGAATCCCGTTTGCACGCTATGCCCGCGGTTACCTTTATACCATTCCCAGCTATCGGAACTACTTTATCAACAAAGTAGTTGTTAAAGCTATTCGCAATTATTTCTGGGTCAGTAATAACTTTATTTTGTATCAAGATATTTCGTATAGAATTTATGGGAGCCTTGAATATGGATTTATTAATTAATTGCCACGCTGTTTTAGATCTGTTGTTCGAAGTATTGATTTCGTAATTATTTTGTGCACGTTTAGTCAGCTTAATAATTTTCCTGAATAATTTAGCGTAATTTGTATAGGTCTTCTTATTGGCGAGTGATGGTTTAGTTCTGTACTGCCACAAGAGTTGTCTTTTTCTTTTACTGCACATCTTAATGCCCTTAGATATCCAAGTTGTCTTTTTGGTTGTTCTTATAGTGATGACTTTGATTGGGAAGCACAAATCATAAAAGAGAGAAAACTGTTCTAGAAACAGTTCAAATGCTATATTTGGGTCGTCAGTATTATATATTTCTGCAAATGTCAAGTTTTTTAGACAATTTATAAATTTATCAATATTCTCACGTGCATAATCTCGTTGCTTTTTATACCAGTACTTCAATATGCATGATTTATCGACTGAGCATTTGAAAATTTGGGCTGTGTGATCTGACAGAGCGAGTTCTTTTATTATTGTTGTTGAACGCCTTTTTGAAAAATTATGGGCAAAGTTATCAATGCAGGTCTGACTTATAAATCTAGTTGGTTTATCCAAAGCAAGAGTCAAACCAAAACTCAGTAACAAACACTTAAAATCAAGGGTAATACTATTATTTTTTAAGACGTCAATATTAAAATCGCCAGTTAGTATTAAGTTTTTATACTTCATCTTACTTATTTTAATTAAGAGATTATCTAACTTCTGGAAAAAGATATTCAAGAGAGCTGGTTTTGGTACTCGGTATATGCAAACAATAATTAATCTATAATTAACTAGTTCAATCGCACAACACTCAAAGATGCCGCTAATAGACAATTGTGCTATACATGGTAACTCTTTCCAAGTATGCCCTTCCTTTACCAAAATACAAGCGCCACCTCGTTTACTATCTATCCTACAAAAACACGCCGCTAAACTGTAATTTGGGATACAAAGGAGTTCTTCTTGGCCTGCCATCATAAAGTGTTCTGTCATACACAAGACATCTACACAATATTTATCTTCCTCAAGTACTGACAAAGAAACAGCAAGACTGTCAGCTTTATTAATCAAACCCGCAATATTTTGGTGTAATACATAAAGTGAATTATTAACGAAAAAAGCTATCAGTTATTGGCGACAATTTAGTATCTGTACATTCCTGTGGTAGGTTTGTCATATCTGTGGGGTTTTCACAGTTTAGAATATTACATTTACAGTTGCATTTTATCATAGCATTAGTTTGGGTAGCCTTCTCTAACATTATAGGTTTGAGTATATTCATTTTGATATGCGAATCTTTACATCGTAATTGGTAATCAGAACGCAGTATTTCCCTAAGTACTAATTGACATACGTGTCGCGCAAAGAAAGTCCAGCGTGGGATTTCAACACTAAAGCCCATGTCAAGATATGTAGCATTTGTGAATTTGGAACATAACAATTTTAATTCGTAATTTAAATTCTTTTCTCTTAGACACTTGTTGTATGGGATTTCACAAAAAATAACATTAGTATTCCTGGTTTGACACAAAAAATTACTTATACAAATCTTTAAAATAGTTGGTGATCTATCATGCATTCCGCCTAATACAACAACATAATCTCTATTAGTTAATGTCTTTATTTGAGTATGATCTGAGAGCAAGACATCTTGTAGGGTAGCACCCGATTTCCAAAAACAGGTTACCTGGTATTGGTTGCCAATCAGGTTTTGTAACGCACTGTTATGGGGTCCCTCTCCGAGGTCGTTTTAAAAAAAGAAATTATAATAAACTAAACTATTTATTTGGAAACGTACAAGAGAGGAGAGGACCCTTAGGCAACCGAAGTTTACGAGAGCTGAGAATAGACTAATTTTATACGGACGAGCTGTCTCGTCAATGGTCAAACTGCTGACCTAGCATAAATGCTGAGATGTATGACTGAGGGCCATGTCATCAAGTTAGGGTTCAGTATACGGTTATAACACCTCCCCCTTAAGAGTGAACTTCGGGGATAATACCGAAGTTAACTTTTAAAATGAGGTTCTCAAAACTGGAGCTGGAATTTCTTGAATTGGTTCTTCCAGTTCTACGGATTTCGATTCTGGTTCATTTGATTCGCGTAATTTATATATACGGAACTTACGTAGGTTGCTGCCGGGTTTACAAAAGAACATTACAAACTTATATATAAGAAAAATTAAAGTAATACAAATAATCATGTTTATGGCTATCGAATAGTGTGTCCCATACTCAATTAGATGTGGAATCGGGTTTATTGTTTCTGAGTCTGATAAAAGTTTGGTTGATAATTTATCGATCAAGTGTATATCGTTTAGGTCGATATTTTCTAAATGAATAGGGGACAGGTTGTTTGTTACATTTTTTATTACATTTATTTTGCAGCAAGTACTAGAGTAAAGATTGAAATCTGGCAGGTTGATTGGCGAAGTTAGGTTTAAAATATCATTGTACTTGGGCAACAATGTAGTGCCTTTGCTATAGGCGATACAATGATTTGGTATATAAAGTATGCCAATACCAGAGATATTCGTTTCTAGTATTTGGTTGTAACCTTGACAATCCAAAGACAGTTTGACCGATTCGGTTTGTATGTAAAGGTATTTATTATTAATCAAAGATTTAAAAGTGTTAAATTTACCATAAATGAATTTATGGTTACACTGTTTTGGGATATCAACTACTGTTTTAGACATTAGTTCGCTTTCGCAATTTGGCTTTGAATCAGTTCTATAGGTCACTGGGATGTCACACACATATTCTGCAGGATTTACAATTTTGCAGTTTTCTAATGTTTCAAGACCGCAATAGCTAGATTTATCTTTTGTGATAGCCATATACTTACTACTAGGTACAATAAGGTTATACATGTTAGACTGGTTTACATGTGGCGTTGGTAGTGCTATGTTATTAAATAATATATATTCTTGGGTAGATACTAAGGGTACACGTAAAAGAAAAACTAGTTTACCATTAAAATAATAGCATACCAGTGTTGACACTTTAACAATGTTGTGTACCGAGTTTATATCTAATTGCAGAGGTAAGTTTAAACCATCAGGTAGGTGTCTAACGTTATCAGCTAACTCCCGGTGTATAATCGTCGGGGACATGACCACCGGATGCAGGATGTTTTGACTACAGAACATTATTGCATTAATAATTTCTTCGAGTTGGAATGATAGGGTGACCATAGAGGTTTCTAAATAATTCAGGACATAATCTAAATTTAATCGTAGTTCTAAGGTGTTTGAATTTATAGTTATATTTCGGACACAAAGTGATAGCTCGTTAATAGCATTATTTAAATTGATTTCGTTTTGTTTGATTTTTTGTATGGTATTGTTGTATGAGGATATGACGGAGTTTGTGACTAAAATATTATCCTTTACTAATGATAACAATTTATTTTGATTGTTTTGTATAGATTCAATTGCCTGATCGTATTTTAATGCATCGTTCTCATCTAGATTACCAAATACTTGTTTTATGATAGTTCCCATTCCGGGAATCCAAGCTCGTTTGGATCTATGGTCTATTAGGTAAGAGATTGAACCAAATAGTTTGTTTACGTTTTGTTGTTGGACTACTGTGGGTTCTAAAATATTATAGCATTCAAATTCTGGTATTGTTTGTTTACATAAGTTCATAAAAATTTCCAATGATGAATTAATATTTTCGATGTGTGATTTAAAATGCGAAATTTCCATAGGCATGATAACGTTTAGAATACCGTTAGTAATTTTCAATTTTCCTAAATAATCGAAATAGATTCCAGGACTCGAAGTAATCGGTTGGACATAGTCGTCGGGTGCCGGTTGTTCTGCTGACACACTGTAAGTATGATTATATTCTTAACGATAATAATAATGTTTCTTATACTATGCTTATTTATAACTAATGTCTGACTATGAGTTATAAGACTAACACAAATGTTTTATAATATGTTCTTATAAACAAAATTTTATATCTATTTATATGTTTAGTCTGTGGTTGCGACTTCGGCGAGTTTAACTTCGTCGAAGTGATGACGAACGTGTCGCCTATTGATCAATAGTGACAACGTATTATTGCCATGTACCTTAACAACTTTATACGGCCCTTTCCATATTGGAGATAAGGCTTTTCTTAATCGAAGGTGGTTTTTCAAGTAAACATAATCGCCAGCTTTGTACTGTATAGGACGTGTATGGGTGTCATAATAATTCTTTGATGATAGTTTTGATTTCCTGACGTATTCTAGGGCTTTATCTCGAGAATGTTTTAAGCGGTTTTGTAACATGCGAACATATTCTGGATATGTAGTGCCTAGGGGTTCATCGCATATAGAATTGGGAATAAAAGGTTTGTTTCCTAACATTAACTCGTACGGGGTATAATGAGTTGTGGAGTGTACGCTGGTATTATATGTAAGCATAGCTGTGTATACATATCGAGGCCAGTTGGTTTGTTCCTCGTTTACAAAAGATTTAAGGTACTCTTTAAGGGTGGAATGGCTGCGCTCTAGAGCGCCTTGCGTTTGTGGGTGATAAGGCGATGACCATAATTGTTTAATTTTTAAAAGGTCGCAAGTTCTTTTGAATAGCTCGGACGTGAAGTTGGTACCTTGGTCGGTAAGAATCATTTTTGGTATACCGAATATAGAAATGAAATGCAATAAGCACTCGCTAGTTTCCTCAGCGGTTGTACTGCGTATTGGGTATGCGGTAGAAAATTTAGTAAAATCATCTTGTAATGTTAATATGAATTTGAGTTTCGCAGGGCCGGATTCTGGGAGAGGGCCTACGATGTCTAAGGATATGCGCTCACATGGTTTTGTAGACGTGCTGGTGATTTGCATAGGTGCGCGGTTAGTTCGGCGCAGAGCTTTGTTTTCTTGGCATAGCTTGCATCTTTTCACATATGATTCTACGTCACTACGCATACCTTTCCAATAATATAAATCTTTTAAACGGCTATACATTCGACTGACGCCTAAGTGGCCAGCCACGGGTATATCGTGATTGTCATGTAATATTTTCTTCACCTCAGTCGGTGATGGATAGGTTACATTATTATGGTATATATTTATTTGTATATTGGTGTTATGGAAAAGGTAATTAAAGATGTTGTATATTTTAATAAAACTATGCTTTTCAAAAGGATCATGGAAATCTGATATACTAATTTGCTCAATAGTTTCTGTAACGAACTCGTTACGAATTGATTTTAGAGCCTCATATATTTCTTGATATGATGACTGATCAAAATGATGTACCTTTATGTAAAGTAAGTAGTAATCTTTATTGTTTAAAGATATTTTAGAATATTTGTATAATTGTTTTTCTTGGTTGAGAATTTCATCTCTGTTTGGTAGATTGCCCAGGATTTCATAGATGTACGGGTTTGATTCGTCAAGGTCAATGGCCGTTGGGATAATAATAATTTGGTCAGGGCTTTTTAGTAGGCTCTGATTATGTTCAACAATGTTTGTATTAAAGGAACTACTTTTATCGAACATTAGTTTTAGAAAGGTCGAGTAATCACTTGTGATTAAGTTAGGGTTATGATTTGTTGCGGGTTCCGTTTGAGGTGTGTCACCTATGGATGGGGAATGCCTTGGTACATCGGGTAAGGAAGGAATGGGTAGTTCGTTATTTATGAGTTCTGGTGTAGGACATTCTAGAAGGAAATCAGGGTTTAAATCCTCTGACGGAATTGAGAGCGGTGACGTTAATAAATCAAATAGATCCCTATCTAAATTTTGCGATTGTAGAAGGGATTCTTCTAACTGTTCGGGTTGCATATTAGGATTAGGATGTTGTAAGTTAGTTGCACTAGTGTTTGATTGGTTGTCCGGTTGGATGGGGTTAACAGGATATCTAGACAACGCATCTGCGTTTGCGTTCACTTTGCCCTTTTTATATTGGATATCGTATTCGAATTCCTCAAGTTTTAGTCTCCAACGAACAAGGCGAGACCCTGGGTCTTTACAATTAAATAACCACTGCAAAGGTTTGTGGTCCGTTAGGATTGTAAAACGGCGACCATAAATATATGGTCTGAAGGTTTTAGTGCCGAATACTATGGCTAAACATTCTTTTTCAGTTACACTATAGTTACATTCGGCCTTATTTAAAGTACGTGACGCGTAAGAGATTGGGCGGTCTTGCCCAATGGGACCTTGTGATAGGATTGCTGATATTGCGTAATTGGAGGCATCACATGTCAACAAGAAGGGTGAGTTAAAGTTGGGATAAATAAGGATGGGTGCTTCAACCAATTTTTTTTTTAAGGCTTCGAAGTTAAGCTGCTGTTCGTTAGTCCAAATGAATGGGACGTCTTTCTTAAGAAGTGAGGTAAGACACTTAGCAAGCTTAGAGAAATTGGGAATAAAGCGCCTGTAATAAGATACAAGGCCTAGAAAAGATTTGATATCTTTAGGTGATTTCGGGACCGGATATTGGGTTATAGCCTTGACCTTTTCGGGGTTAGGTTTAACACCATCTCGTGTAATGATGTGTCCTAGGTAGATGACTTCTTTCCGAAGGAACTCGCATTTTTCGGGTTGAAGTTTTAAATTAAATTTTCTAAGTCTGTCGAAGACGATTTTAAGGTTTTGAATGGCCGTTTTAAGGTCAAATGCATACAGGACAATATCGTCTAAGTAACAGAAGCAACGGGAACCCTGGAGACCTGTTAGACATGTATTCATTAGTCTTTGAAATGTAGACGGGGCGTTTTTTAATCCGAAAGGCATTCGGTTAAATTGAAAATGTCCTTGAGGTACAGAGAAGGCTGTTTTGGGTGCGTCTTCTGGCTTAATTAATAATTGATGAAATCCAGAAGACAGATCAAGGGTACTGAAATATTGACTCTTTCCTAATTGATCGAGGATTTCAGTAATTTGGGGAATAGGGTAAACTTCACCGACGGTTATGTCGTTGAGTTTCCGATAGTCGATAACTATCCGCCATTTCTTCTGACCGGAAGCATCGGATTTCTTGGGGACGACCCAAATGGGAGAGGACCAAGGAGAGGACGATGGGGTAATAATATCCTGATCCAACATTTTATTGATTTGGGTTTCTACCTCTTGTTTATGGCACTCTGGAAAACGGTATGATTTCGTATGAATTGGAGCGTCGTTAGTGGTTTTGATTTCATGTTGGATAGTTGGCGAAAAGGATAATGGTTCATCGGGGAGATGAAATATGTCAGAATATTCTGAACATAGATTGAAAAGAGCATCGATTTCTTCTTGATTTAAATGTGATGTTCTTAAAAGGTTTATAACATTTTTTGTTCGTTCAGTTACATTTTCAACATGAAGGAGAGGTTGGACAGGATAGGTTTCTATTTGGTCTAACTTTAGTTTAAGATTGCGTTTAATCTTAATGGGTTTATTAGAAGTATTTATAACTGAAATGTTAATTTGATTATTTTCTTTCACTTTGACAAGACAGTTAGCTATAAGGAGAGTTTTCGAAAGGTGTTGGTCCAATATCGCACCTTCTTTTAATTCTGGATTTGCTACGGTGCATTCGATTATGGTTTCGGTTCGTGGTGGAATGATATAGCAAGGATCGAAGAAGTGGATTTTTACTTCGTATCGGTTAATTTTCAAAACATCGCGACTATAGTCAATGTTACAGCTATTTGCTGTTAAGAAGTCGGTACCTATGATACCATCATAAGGTAAATTAATATTCTCTATTAAGTGGAATTTATGTTTAATCGACTTATGGTCAGTAATTTTAATTTTTAAATTAAAGTAACCTAATGTATGTGTTGCTTCCTCGCCAGGATCGATACCTTTAATACTTATAGGTTTAGGAATAAGAGTTGGTTGTGTAAGGACACAGGATTGCTTTAACAAGCAAATGGCGGACCCCGAGTCTACCAGGAGTGTTAGTGGAATATCAGACACCTCTGATTCCACTAACACGTGAGGTAGTAACCTCTTAGATGTGTCAATACTGACTTCGTAAATTTCTTTACGATTAGGAGGTACTGCTTTTAGCGCAGTAGCTAATAGGTTAAGGTTACCTTTTTGGGGCTGGTTACCCTGTCGTACAACCTTAATAGGAGCGAGGTTTCCGGTTTGGGGCTGGCTACCCTGGTGTATAACCTCTTTAGGAGTTTTGCGAACTTCTTCGCGATTAGGAGGTACTGGCAAAGGTGCAGTAGCTAATAGATTAAGGTTCCCTTTTTGGGGCTGATTACCCTGTCGTACAACCTTAATAGATTTAGGTGTGCCGACTTTTGTTTTACGTCCTGTGCGGCACAGTTCCAGGACGTTTACAGGTTTAAATTTTCTTCAGGATTCTCGGATTCCGACTCATTAGGGTCGTAATATTCGTTATCAACGAAGTTAATTTGGGGGGTTTTCACTTGCGACCCAGAAGGTTTATTATTATTGTCAGTCTGGGTTTGAGATGCAAGATTACGTTTATTAGACGCTTGTCGTTTCAAACAATTGGTTATATCGTGACCAACGTCTTTGCAATATCTGCAAGTAAGATTGGGATTATATTTATTAAAGGATGTGGAAGGAGAGGAAGAGGAAGTACCTGGTTGGGATACAGGTTTGTGTGAGAATTTAGGCTTATTTGGATTTTGAATCGAAGGTTTTTGTATGAAGCGGTTTTGTTTGCCCTGCCTATCTAGTGTATTATTATTATTCCCACGTTTATATAATGTTTCCTGAATTCTTTCTTCAGAAATTGCTAAATTAACCGCCTCATTAAATGTTTTGGGCGCTCTACATCTAACAATATTAGAAATACGGGGGTTTAACCCCATCAAGAAATGGTGGAGGGTCATATCCTCCATAGCCGCTGTGCGGCCTGGAATCTCTTTGGTTTTATGATTGGATAACGAGATTTCAGTGAGAAGTTGAGATAAACATGTCTCTACTCTAAGAGCAAACTGTCCAACGTTTTCTGTAGGACTTTGTTTGCTTTCTTGGAGATCTGTTAATAGGTGAGTGTAGTGTTTCCTTTCGGAAAACTGAGTTTTTAGGAACTCTTTTAATTGATCCCAAGAGGTGAATTCTTTAATTGAACAGGCAGTTTCTGCTTTTCCTGTTAGTTGACACAGAATATATTTAAAAAGGATCGGTTTTTGTGATTCCGATGCTAATTCATAGGCATTATTGCAATTTGTTATGAAAGAATTTAATTTTTCACGACTGCCATCGTATGGTTTCACAAATTTTAATAATATATTCAGCTCCATTTCTGTGGCTGTTTTCCTAGTAATTCTGGGCGATAAAATTGGAGACTTTGCTTCTGTTATATCTACGTCTAGGATTTCAATATTCAATTTATTGTCTTCTGATTTAGACACTTTAGGCATGATACATGGACATTATAGGATAAAACACAAGGAAATATGCGCACAGAAAAGATTAAACAAAAGTTGCTATATAAAGTTCACAGTTATTAATGTTCTATGACTTACAGGAACACGTAGGCGGTGATAAGCGTTAGCGCTTGGAGTAGCTGCATAGCGACACGCACGCGGACCACACACAATGTTTCCGATTTCACAGAACACTTTTAGGACACTACGCGGGTTACCTTTTCACTACGGCACTCGCGTATTGGATTCGTATTGTAGAATACTTGGCTAGGATACTGAATACTCGTGGATGCTCGCAGGATGTGTGCTAATTGCTCGCAGGATGCTCGCAGGGTAGCTCGCTAGAAACGGCTAGATGCTCGCGGGTTGCTTGCAGGATGTACACGGATTGCTCGCTGGTTGCTCGCAGGATGTGTGCTAATTGCTCGCAGGATGCTCGTGGGGTAGCTCGCTAGAAACGGCTGGATGCTCGCGGATTGCTTGCAGGATGCACACGGATTGCTCGCTGGTAGCTCGCAGGATACGAGTACAGTAAAGGCTCGCGTCGGGAGGTAAATGCAGTAAAACTCACTGTATCACCGATCACGAATGAAGGGGTAAGTTTTACACAAACTTAACTGGAGGTCACTCGCGGTAAGTGTTCCGGGTATAAAATTCGTGAGACACGGATAATTATATAAATGAATCTATTCACTGTAATAATTACGCGAATCGGGCACTGGGAATTCCGTATCCCACCGCTGCCACCAAAATGTTATGGGGTCCCTCTCCGAGGTCGTTTTAAAAAAAGAAATTATAATAAACTAAACTATTTATTTGGAAACGTACAAGAGAGGAGAGGACCCTTAGGCAACCGAAGTTTACGAGAGCTGAGAATAGACTAATTTTATACGGACGAGCTGTCTCGTCAATGGTCAAACTGCTGACCTAGCATAAATGCTGAGATGTATGACTGAGGGCCATGTCATCAAGTTAGGGTTCAGTATACGGTTATAACAGCACGTCGCACAAAACGTCCCTGCTCATCCGCAATAATGATAATCTTGTTCTTTATTTCCCCATTCATATTGTTTGATATTTGAGTATCCTTCGTAGTAGCACATAATTTGTTTGATGGAAGTGAAGATTGCCTATTGTAGGGTAAATCTAATTCATACATATTGTCGTCAATTTCATTGGTGCCTGTGCAATCTTGTACTTGCTGTGCAATTGTAGTGTTTGCTATATTAATTTTTTCAGGCGTCGTCGCCACCTCTTCGAGATTTTCATTTATAAAACTTTTATCTTCTACACTAGTTTGATGAGTTTTTTCTAATGATTGCTCCTTTATTTTTATAGGCGTTCCGTGCCTAGTACTTAATCGTTTAGCTTTCCGTTTGCGCCCCGAAATTGGTGTCATGTTTATTATTTCACTAGAGTGAATCTTTTTGTACGTTTCAATTATCATCATGCATTTTTGTAAATCCGACTTCAGCCTTAAGTTTTCAGCATTTAAATTTTCAATTTCTGCATGCGCACTTTCAATATTACTAGTCATTTCCAGCAATTTTTCTTGTAAGTCTAGAACATTTTGACTGGTATTTAATGATGAATCTTGTAGACTTAACATGGTTGCGTCAAATAACGTTGTACTTCCTTGTGATATATCGTTTAATGATCCAGTTCTACGCTGTTTACGGAAAGTAATATGTCCATCCATCATTATCAATAGTGTAGCGCCACCTAACGTTGAACTGTTTAAACTATTAGAATGATCGATATCAAGATACTCAATTATTTAACAGTTCCACTACTCACTACCAGGTGGCAGTAATCTCACTAAGTATCTTGGTGTTATCTCTATTCACCACAAGTTACGCTAGTTTGTACGTCAAAGTTCAAATATAATTTTCATAACGGTCAAGTTTATTGTGTTATTTGGTCACTGTTAGTTAATTTTAGTCAAAGTTTGTCAATATATAATATATAAAAGTTCAATGCACTGTGTACCTTTTTATTTGAGGTTCCAGCATGAATAATGAGCACTTCACTATTGTTTTTGTTGTTTGTCACTTGGAGATAGGTCGTCACTTAAATCAGAGTTTTTATTATAGTTACTAAACAGTTCTTTGAGATAACACTTTTCCTTGTTAATTGCACTTTTATTTCACTAAAGTAACGTTCTGATGCGATAAAACTTTGGTAGATTATTTTTAAAAGATAAATTGTTCGGAAGAGCACAGAATGTATGTTTATGTGACGGTAGCGCCATCTAGCGTACGTTATGATACAACATAACGGCCTTGTCAGATAGTGGTGAGCTAAAATGCTGTTACATAAACCGATGTCATACAATTTTCCCGACCCTACTACTGCTCTCCTTAGACTTTCGTTCCGGACACATTCCATCAGAACATGTTGTATATCCATAATTACCCCACATTCAATACAATTGGGAGATGTCAACTTCTTCATGAGAAATCCAAATTTGTTTGATGGAATATGTCCAGAACGGAGTCTTAAAAGCCATCACTGTTTTATTTTTATCAAGACATTTGGATAGTCTTATACCAGATGCCTTTCTCAACTGACCGTCTATCAAAGAATTATTGCCACCCATCATTACACTGTTTTTTAATAATTTTATGTAGTCTGAGTATAATGGTGTTACACAAATAAGAACACCATCATGTACACTTTGCTTAGCCAATAAGTCAACAGTCTCATTGTGTTCAATATGGACATGGGCAGGTATCCATTGTAAAATTACAGTTCTTGATTGTGATTTAAGCTTAGCCATGGCATCCAATATTGTGTAGGCTATCGGTGTCCCTTGCACGGACGAGGTACACCGAGCCAAATGTAATAACGAACTCTTCGAGTCTGTTAGTATGACGAACTTGTTAAAATTGACGGAATGTATATAAAAAGTGCTTCCGCTATGGCAATTAGTTCTACGTACATTATTGATACATTAGAGTCTACACTAAGCTTGATAGAAATTTTTAATTGTGGATCAAAAACGGCAGCACCTCTACCAGCTCCAGATTTAGAATCGTCGGTGAAAACTTGGTAAAAATCTTGGTACTGTTCATTTAAATAATTTACACAAATATGTCGAAGACCATGACAATTATATTGTCGCTTCGATTTCGAAATAGTTGGGATATCGTACCTAATACTATTGCGTATATCGCTATTGCTAATCCACATATCAAGTGAGAACATTTCAAGAACATCGACTGAATGTATAGGCAAAGATTTAAAATTATTATACATATTAAGTAACAAAGGTTTTCTACGAATACTCCAATAAGGAGATTGCTCATGACTATCGAATGACTCAAATAAACTTGAAATTTTAGTTTCTATGAATGATTTAGCCTTAAGAATATATTTCCCACCTAGATATCTTCTGCGAACATACAGAGGAGCCAAGCTTAACTCATTTTCTATAACATGGATGGGTGTGCTCCTAATAAAGCCACCGATTACTGTAAGGGCTTGGTTTTGTATTCTGTCCAGTTTCACTAGGTTGCACTTGTAACTGCAGTCATACAAAAAGGAAGCGTAATCTAATCAACTGCGGATTAAAGCAATATATAAGCGTCGTAAGTGTTTGGGATAAACACCCCAACCAGGACCACTTAATATTTTTTAAATATTAATAAATTTTGACGTCTTTTGTCCTGTCTCACTAATATGCTTTCCCCATCTTAAGTGACTGATCCAACCACATACCAAGATATTTCACATTACAAACTACCTTTAAAGGGTAACGATTAATAGTTAAATTAACAGATCGTGTACCAATCCCTTTTTTAAATATACAAACATTCGATTTCGTAGGTGATACTTCTAGGCACAAGTTAGCCACTAACTTCGTAAAATGACTTATAGCAATTTGTAACTCATTAGCGATAACAGACATATTTTTACCTGACTTGAATAGGACAAAATCATCAGCATATTGAGATATATTAACGTTTCTGATTGTACCGCAAATATTAAAAGTAGCGACATTAAACAGTAATGGGGATAAAGGATCCCCTTGGGCTAAGCCACGTCCAGTAGATCTACAGAATTCATCGTTATTTATTAAAATTTTGAGGAATGTTTCGTGTAAAAAAGACCATAAGTAAGTACATATTTTATTACCAATTTCTAGTTTATCTAATATTTGCAGTAACACACTAATATCTACATTATTATACGCGTTGCCGTTGGTTAAATCGATAAAACAGCCGATCGTTGTTAAATCCTTCGAATATCCCATATATATAGTGGTCACTAAATGAGTTTAGGCTATCGACGCAAGACCTGGATTTGCGGAAACCTACTGTATTGTCAGAGAATATGTCTTTGTTTTCTAAATACCACTCTAAACGCTTGCTTAAATTACAATGAAAGATTTTGCAGAGACATGACATTAATAATATAGGCCTCAGCGAAGATGTCAGTCCTGGTTCACGGCCGGGTTTAGGAATGGCTATCCCACTGCGCGGGGATAAAGCCATTATTAAAAATATTATTATACATATAATGTGAGTAATACTGACTTTCCAATAGCTGGTAGATATTTTATCATTGAAAACGTTATCTCGTCGCATCCAGGAGCCGTGTCTTTGGACTTTATAGAATTTTCTAACTCTTTTATTGTGATGGCTGAATCGAGTTTTGTATTTTGCGACAGAAAATTCGGTTTCGGAGGTGAGACAAAGTCGAGTGTTAATTCATTAAGTAAACTCTGAGTTGTATCCGAATGAATGAATTGATGGTTATAGCTACAACCTTTTATCCATCTCATTTTATTCCATACGTCGCCAACAGACGAAGTATAATCAATAGATGAGCAGAATTTTTGCCACGACTCACATTTTGCCTTTCGAATCAAACGTTGAGAGTTACGAATTTTATTTCGTAGTCTATCATAATTGTACGGTGTAGGATTGTGCCGAAACTCGGCCAATGCTAAACGTCTTTCTGCGACCGCTTTTGATAAATTTGGGTTCCAGAAACATTTTGGTTTAAATTTTTTTCTTATTTGTTGAGGAATATTAATAAAAGGCATATGAGCATTTGCGGCTGCTTGTAAGGTATTTTCGAAAACATTATAAAACAATTGGAGGTCTTGTAGGAAGACAGAACTCGATAGTGTAACCTCAACTGTCGAGGAATATTTGTCCCAGTCTCATAATTTAAAATTCCTTTCTTTAACCGATTGTCCAAAAGTGCTTATCTGCAAAACTAATTTAATGATAAGGTAGTCATTGCCAAGAGACTCATTTAACACTTGCCATTGTAACCTTAAGGCCAGATCTGACGTAACAAACGATATGTCAGGCGACGATTGTTTCACTACATTATTAAACATACGTATACGGGTTGCGTTCCCATCATTTAACAACACAAAATTATGATCTAACATGGAGTCTAATATTTGCGAACCACGCTGATCAGTTTTATGACCAACTGACCAACTGACATGATGTCCGTTAAAATCACCCAATAATAAAGATTTATGGCTAAACAAGGAGAAAAAAGAATCCCAATCATTTTGTGTAGTACGAACCGTCGAAGGGCAGTATAATGGCAGTACAATATTCTCGATATGCTGACAATTAAATATTTTATACATACTAATTCTATACCCGCATTAATATCATTTATACGAAACAGTTGTGCTTTTATCGAGTGGTGTGTTGCAATAGCCACGCCTCCATAACCGTCATAACGATCTAATCGAAAAATATTATAACCTTTCAATCTAAAGTTACTGTCCGTTTCAAGCCAGGTTTCGCTAAGGACTGCAATATTAATATTTTCTTGATTCAAAAATTGATCTAATAGTAACGACTTTGGTTTAACGCTTTGTGCGTTCCATTGTATAATATTTAATCTAGGGAGCGAGGCTGCGAATCATATTACTTAACAAAGATCCATCAGCTAAATTACTTACCACTAAAGATACCACCCAGTCTATTAATATCTTAAAACAACATTGAATTGTAACCTCTAGTGAATCCTCCTTCAAACATGCTTCCTTCATTTTCTTAAAAAAATATGTGAAAGATAAATATAATTTGCGTTTGTCGCGCTTATCTCTTGATGAATCTTGCGGCACCGAAGATAACGGGCGATCGTCGATGTGCGCGTACATTGACGAGTTTGTTATATCGGAGTCCCAGTCCATGACGATAGACTTTTTGTTTGACTGACGACGTTATTTGGTTCGCGATGATCTTTTTTGAGAATGTGGTGTTTTACCGGCGGATCTCGGTGGTTTCTCATAGATGGGATTGTTAGTTGGTGCTCGATCGGTTTTAATGTCCTGCTTTTGATGAGACTTTTGCTGCATACATGGTGTCTCAGGTCTATTGTTTACAGAAATATCAGCGTTACTAATGGTATGTGGTACAGGTGTCGGTGATCGTGGGACATACAAAGTGAGTGCTTTACGATACGTATAATTAAAGTCAGTCATCAACTCTCGAATCTTTTTTTCCTTCATGTAGGCAGGACAACTTCTATCTAGCGCCAAATATTTTTTAGAACAATTAACACATCGAAACTCAAGTATCTCACAATTCTCGTGGTTTTGTCCGCATTTCGGGCAAATGCTCTTTTTAGAGGGACACATTTTGGAACCATGGCCGAATCTCCAGCACTTTGAACATTGTGTTACAGGGAACACGTACTTTTCAACCTTAACCCTCATACCAAAGATATATAAATATGGGGGCATCCACGCACCTTTAAAGTTTACGCGAATCGCTTCGCTCGCCACCCAGTCATTAGTATTTTTATCAGTATCACTATCTCGTCGCCTTCGATTAAGTCTAGTTGCAGACACTATATCGACATCACACGATACATTTTGCAAAAAATTTTCAATGGAAATGTCTAACTCGATATTTCTAACTAAGCCGTATGACAGCCCGACTTCATCTGTTTTTTGACATCGCCATCCCATTTCTATGTATAAATGCTTCACACGACATAAATTTGTTAGCAGATGTTTCCTCATCAAATGTAATCAGTAGCTTGTACGGGTTAACGTATTTTACTCGCGATATATGTACTTGATATGTTGTTGGTCTTTAACAATTCTGCGAACGCAAATTGTTTCGGAAACATTTTTTACATGTAACTCGTACCTCTTGTTTTTCCGGTGGATTCTCAAAAGGCGTAGGGCTCCTAAGTACCCCTTTTTTGTTGTCTGGTAACAGTCGTCCAGCTTCCCGATGAATCATCTTCTCTAAGTCTTTTTTTCCCTTGTGTATTGTCATCTTTCTGCATACTTTCTCTCTCAATTTGTGTTTATACCTCTCTAACTGTTTATATTGTCTAATAGCATATCATCACCATCCATCATTATATCATTTATAATAATTAATCTAATAAGCGAACACCTGGTCCTCGCGAGTAGTAAACAAAAGTTAAAACTTG
The DNA here is from genome assembly GCA_963675205.1 of Catocala nupta. NCBI lineage: Eukaryota > Metazoa > Arthropoda > Insecta > Lepidoptera > Erebidae > Catocala > Catocala nupta. Next base: position 956,980 of record OY776109.1, read on the forward strand.
TTTTAAGCGTTAATCGTACACACATCCTATCAATTGGATGCGCAAATCAACACTGTGATCAGCTCTGTATATAATTTGTCTCACTGCTGGGTATGGCCCTTTTTTCCGTGTTAACAAATTTGCTCATAATCCACCAAGCTGGCCTAGAACGGACTGGCAAGCTTAACATATCTTGGAGGACATTATGGAGAACTAGTAGACATACAGGTTTCCTCACAATGTTTTACTTCACTGATAAAGCGAGCTAAAATTAAATGCTTTACTATGCCCATCATTTCGATAAATCTGAGGTCATCATGCCTTGGATCCGACTTTGAGACCTCTGGGTGGCAATTCAACTTAGACCCTACAAAGTTATCGCTGCAAATATTTACAAATTTTTAGTATAATTAATAATTATACTAAGTTCTTAGTACAAAAGTTTACCCACGCGCTCGATAGATGGCGTTGTGCCGTCCGGCTGAATCGCGCTATGGTTTCGTTACACGGACGAGTATATATACCCCGAGTACCCCCAATACTTTAGGAAAACTTGCCTGAGAGTTCTTATACTTGAAGGAAAACATCGTATCTTTTTGAAAAACCACTTGGTGTAATAACCGAAGTGGGTAATATAACAATAGATGATCGCAGGCAATAAAACACCCATTTATATACTTGAACATTTGTCACCAGTGAACAAAAAACTCCATGCAGCAGCGCGACAGATTGCTAAAGATAAAAATTACAAGTTTGTCTGGATTAAGCAAGGTCGAGTGTTCATGCGGAAAACTGAAGGTGATGAATCTGTTTATATTAAAAACCAGGAGACATTAAATAAATTAAAGTAGATTCCATTAGTTAAATAATTTTAAGTCAATTATAAAGTTTTATCTTTGTAACTAATTTTATAAAATTCAATAGTTTAGCATATATTACCAAAATGTTAGAGGTCTGCGAACCAAAACTCACGAGTTTTTGTGTAATATTGTATGTGCTAACTATGATGTAGTGATATTATCAGAAACCTGGTTCAATAGCAAAGTATATGATGCCGAAATATTTGATACTCGTTATACGGTATACAGAAGAGATCGTGAAAGTACAGGTTTTCATGCTAACAAAGATGGTGGTGGAGTATTGATTGCAGTGTCCAATAAATTTTATTCTAGCCGTTATGAGAAAGGTGAAAGTCAGTGTGAGGACATTTATGTTAAAATAGAAGTTAGCAGGCATAAATATATTTTGCTATGTGCTGCCTACCTTCCACCTCCGTTGAATAAAAATATTCTCGACCACTTTTTGGATAATTTCAGCCAAGTGTCTGATGCTGAAGACAATGTCTGCCTTGTTGGTGATTTTAACTTGGGTTGTATCACGTGGCCACAGAGTAACAATAGTAACCAGCCCATTTTAAGTCAAGGATCTTCTCTCGGCCAACTATTTATTGATTTCGTGTCACTCAACAATCTCATACAACATAATAATGTAACAAACTGTAAAAATAGGATTTTGGATTTGGTTTTGAGTAACATGGTGAATGTAACTGTCAGGTCATCTGTGAACACTCTGATTGGCATTGATCCACACCATACTCCACTGGATATTACTATCGACTTTACATACAGCAAATCTTTAAAAACAAACCACATTTTCAAGTCCAACTTTTACAAAGCTGATTATGATGCAATTAATTTGGCACTGGATAACGTTAACTGGATAAGTGAATTTGCTAATTGTTGTAACGTAAATGATATGGTCTTATTATTTTACACCGTCCTAGACAATGTAATTGAAAGATATGTACCTAAAACAAAGATTTTCAAAACCAAATATCCACCCTGGTTTAGCAATAAATTGATAAAACTAACAAAAGAAAAAAATAGATTGCTTCATAGATTTAAATTATATCATAACCCTTTAGATGAAATATCACTAAAAGTTCTAAACAAAAGTTGTAAAAAGCTGGCAGTAAGTTGTTATAATAACTACGTGAAAAAGGTTGAAGACAGTATTCAGAGGAACCCTAAATACTTTTATACTTATCTAAAAGGTAAGCGTAGTAAGCTAGTCGAAATTCCTCAAACTATGACATTAAACAACTCAAGTGCTTCCAAAGGGTCAGATATATGTAATTTGTTTGCTTCGTATTTTTCATCGACTTACAATTTATCCACTAGTCAAACTTCAAAATCCATTAAATCAGAAACAGCCATTGACAGTATTGGAGAAATATATATTACTCATGACAGAGTATTAAATCATTTAAAAAAAAATAGACATTTACAAAGGCGCGGGACCTGATGAAATTCCTCCATACTTCATTTCAAAGTGCGCCATAGCTTTAAGTTTACCTCTGTTTATTATTTTGAATAAGTCAATGTCAACAGGAATGTTTCCATCCATATGGAAAACTGCTCAAGTAGTGCCAATTTATAAAAATGGTAAAAAAGATCTAATTTCCAATTACAGACCTATTTCAATATTGTCGGTCTGGTCGGTCCAAGTCGTTCGAAGCGCTAATCTATCCTTACTTGAAGAGTCATACTAAACAGATTTTTGTGGATGAACAACATGGGTTTATCGAGTCTCGTTCTACGTGTACAAATTTAGCTACATATCACAATGAACTGGTAAACGCTGTTGATGAGGGTACACAGATTAGTGCAATCTATATGGACTTTTCTAAGGCTTTTGATAGAGTCTGCCATAAGCGACTACTAATTAAATTAGAATCCTATGGTATACATGGTCCGCTTCTAAAGTGGTTCAAGTCCTATTTATCAGATAGAACGCAGTACGTGGTGGTAAAAGGTTTTAAATCTGATACATATACAGTACCTTCAGGGGTTCCTCAAGGCTCTCATTTAGGTCCTTGGTTATTTAATTTATTCATTAATGACATAGTTTCCTGCATAAAATATAGTAGTGCCTACTTATTCGCCGACGATTTAAAAATATGTAAACCTATTACTAATTTATTAGACTGTCAGTTACTTCAAAACGACCTTGACTCATTAACAACTTGGTGTACACACAATGAAATGGTTTTTAACACTAATAAATGTTATTCTATCACGTTCACACGCAATCGCCATATAGTCAACGCTAAATATTATATTAGTGGTACAATCCTCCAGGAGAAAACTGAAATAAGAGATTTAGGAGTTTCTTTTGATGCCAAGTTAACATTCGTGCATCACATTGACAACATCATAAATAAGTCATCCAGGATGCTGGGCTTCATCATCCGAAACTCAAAATTATTCCGCAATCCTGGTACAAAAATAGCAGTATATAATAGTTACGTACGGAGTAACCTGGAGTATTGCAGTGTCGTTTGGTCACCTCAGTACAATGTCCACCAACTTAGAATTGAACGTGTCCAGAAGAGATTTTTGAGACACCTATCTTTTTCCTGCAGATTACACAAGCAAATGACTTCATATGTTGAGAGGTTGAAACATTTCAACATGGACAGTTTTTCCATCCGAAGACAACTACTGGATATGTCATTTCTCTACAAACTATTAAGAAATGAGGTCGACTGTCCATCCCTTTTGCAGTCAGTTGCTTTCCGTGTTCCAAGCCGTGTACCTAGACGAGCGCTTTTAAAGTTAGGATTGTTCCATCGACCGTTTGCCAAAACCAATTTAAAGCAGTTTTCTACAGTATCTCGTATAGCAACAGCATATAATGCGATTTGCAGCGAAGTAGATATATTTAACTACACTTTACCAAATTTTAAGAAAGTTGTATTGAGATTGTTAAAAGAATTAAATGGATAGTATATACATAGTAATAAATAAATAATATTCCATTTAATTTTAATTTCAAGTTTAATTTAAGGATTTTGTTTTGTTTTCTTATATTTTATTTTATTTTGTTTCTCTTCCTTATTAATATTTTATACTCTTCTTAATTTATTTATATTTTATATTTTTAAGTTAAATGTTATAACGCTATATTACGGTGCATGTTGTGACACCTTCAAAAGTTGTACATTTATTTTTATTACTGTGATTTTATTATTTTTATTTAAGAAGCAATGTAACAACTACTGGTTGTCCAAATAAATAAATAAATAAATAAATAAATTTCCGAATCCTAATAAATATAGTAAAATAACATATTACTATATACGCAAAAGTAATCTTAAAATAGATGGCAGCACTGTCTATGAGATTTTCCTAATTCAATGATTTCTAGATATTGCATATTAAGCAATTATTTAGTATCAAATAATAAAAGATACTACATGAATATATATGACATTTAAATATGATATGAATGACAGTTAAAAGCTATTTATTGAGAGATTTTAGTAGATCACACTGTGGCTCATGTACAATATATACGAGTATATGAATATACATTAAGTTAAATTGCGATATAATGTGTATTTACAAACTGTAGAATAAGGAAAACAATAATAATGAATACATCATTGATCATTCACACTTAAACATATTTATAGTATATATAGTTATAGTGGGTGCCTTATATGAATTACAATAATTAACTTTACTAGTATGTTGGAATACATCTTTAATAATTATTTTCAATGGATATAACCTGATTATTTCAAAATGGCGACGCGAGCTGTATTTATTTGCGCTGTTTCCATAGTAACTGTTATGACGTAAAGTACAACTTATAACTTTTTTTAGCTGATAATACTGCTGGCTAGTATCTTAGAATTGTAATACTGATAGCTTTGAAAAAAGGTGTGTAATTTGCAATTTTTATAAAAATGTCTTTAATCACACAGATAGGTACTTTTATAGCTGAAGGTAAAAACAGAAATTAAATAAATTATGAATTCAGAGATAAAAATATCACGAACGCTGTACTGTTTGGTATGGGCTCTAATTATTGTGATTGTGATTTATCACAAATGAGTATTTAATAAGGATTTAGATATTAGTCTCTCTGTATGAAGAAAATCGGTAACGTTGTGGTTTTCATACTATCTATCTACTTATTTTATCAATACTTTTTTGAATGGCCTATTCGAATTCTATGTATATTTTTCGTGGTACTTAATATAGTTTGTCTTAAATCAACAAAAACATCAACCATCACGTAACTATGGCGAATTGAAACAACGACAACGATACTAAGCGATATAACTTTAAATACGAATTGTATAAAAGGATATTAATATGTATTATTAATACTAAGTTGGTACATATTATTAATAATTCTCGAAATATAAAAAAAAAAAAAAATAACGATTATATTTTGTACAGAAATCACGAAATTAGACGTAGGACATAAACTGCAATTTCATAGCTAAAGATATACATATGTACATACATAGGTACATATATACAATGCTTACCACCGATAAGCGACCGCATGGAAAAATATTAAAATATAGGTACGTAAAATTATCGAGAAAGACGCTAAAAGAGGGAGTATAAGTTGTATACTTTTTTATCGAATTTTACTTTTTATTTGAAATAATTTCTTCCCTTTGTCCTATTTCGACGATATCTGCGATAAACATTGACTGACCTAGTTGTATTTATTTCGAAAAATATAATTGAAACATAAAAATGTTTTATTTATAATTGTATTTAAAAGCTAGATACTCTAACTTTTTTTTTTTTTTTTTTTTACGTGGGGGAATGCAATGACGCATATCCCTCCGCGGGGGCGGGCGGAGGGATTATGTCGGACTCGCCGGGGTAAAGAAAGATGTTGAAAATATAATGTACCTCCCGGGATACCGACTAAACCTACCACAGTGTTCCTCGACACAACCACTATCGACGGGGCCGCGCGAATCGCTTTCGCATGCGGTCGCGACCCCGCCGAGGTTTCGGCCCGCCGTATGAAACGGCAGGCCACTACACAAAATACCTACCCAAACTAGGCACTTCCGACATTATAAAAACCCTACTGTCTCCCCCCTAGAGGGGAGACGGACTCGACACAGAGGCGCGCGTGGGAACACGCACGCCGCCTCTCGGACCTGGTGCTGAACGGATAGCGGGCAGGCCCACAAAGCCCGCTACCCCCAGGTCAAACCTCAGGGTGGCTGGAGGTCATCGCGCGCCCTCCGGCGCCCGGCTCTGCGGTTGGGGAGAGGGTTTAAACGCTCCCTCTCCCGCTCCGCCGCCTCCTTGATGGAAATTACTTCCTCACAGAAGGAGGCGACGGCGTTCCACGTCCTCTCACTCCGGACCATAGACTGAACTACGGCCGGGAGCGAGAGGACAACCGATCCGACTGCCGCGATCAACTCACGGCGCTGCGATGCCCAGGCGGGGCAAATCGCCAAAGTGTGCAGCGCCGTGTCCTCTATAACGTCGCGGCAGTCGCCGCAGTGGTGACAACCGGGCGTCTCTTGCCGGCGTATACGACACAGGAACTGGCCAAAACAACCGTGGCCAGTCAGTACCTGTGTCAGCCGGAAGGTGAGGGCGCCATGCCGCCTCTCCAGCCACTCCTCAAAAACGGGACTTACCGCCACGATCGTGGCGTGCCCAGCACTGGGGTGCACAAGTCGCTCCTTCCAATTCGCCACTAGGACCTGGCGGAGCTCGGACCTTGCCGCCTCGACAGCGGGAAAAACAGGTCCTTCGCCCCGAGCTAGCGCCTCCTGGCGCCAACGATAGAGCGACGCCAGGAGTGCCGCTTCCAGGTCCCATGGCATCGATCCGGCGAGGAGGCTCGCAGCCTCGAACGAGATCGTGCGGTATCCTCTAATGAACCTGACGGCCATGGCGCGCTGTGGTGCACGAAGCGCCGAGATGTTGCGGGCCGTCAGGTTGTCCGCCCAAACTGGGGCCCCGTATAGGGCCATGGACCGCACGACCCCCTCGTAGTAGATACTCTAACTAACAGAACTAAAGCAATTCTGAATTAATTTGTATCCAATGACTAAAATAAAGTAAGAATTACCCAGAACTTTCGCATAAAAAACAACATTTTTTATTTTTACGTGGCATAACTTAAAATAAGTTATCCTTGATCGATTGGTAGAGGCGGTCTTGTAGCTTGGCCCCCAAGATCACATGATTTGACCCGAGTAGACTTTTAATTTTGGGGATACATGAAACAAAAAGTTTATGAAATGGCAATTCAATGTCGCGAACAATTAGTTCCGCGGATCCACGAGGCAGCCACAGAAGTTAAATTGAATGCCGGTCAGGTGCGGGACTCAACACAGACTGTTAGTTAACGAGTTTTGGTTTGCCTGCAAGCAAACGGGGGACATTTTGAAAACGAATTCAATAAATTGTAAAAAAATAAAATTACAATAAACAATTGGGTAAGTATTTCTTAATGGTGTATGTTTTATTTTTCATTATTCTAATGACAATTTAGATGCCAGATAGTTAAGTCTGATACAGTCAAATATTAGGGGTTATATTTGACTGTATCAGGTAAATAAAGTATGAAATTGCCGATTTGTACCGAATAATTGAAATTCGATTTTTTCTAAGATGTACCATATTAATTTAATCGAAATATTTACCCTCATTATCTATACATTGCTGCCATCTAAACGGAAGCCATTATAGATTCATTTATGCCTTTACGATAGAACTCCGGAGATCTAGAATTCAACAAACTGTGTGAAAGCATTTTGTACTGCCTCCTGGGGAGAAATTTTTTATCACGTAGAAAATTGTCCACATGACGAAAAAAATTGGTAGTCCGTTGGAGCAAGGTCTGACGAGTACGGAGGATGACGTATGGTTTCTAACTGCAGCTCCTGTAGAGTTACAACGGTTTCTCGTGCAGTGTGAGGTCTTGCGTTATCATGGAGCAATAATGGTAAAGATCGATTCACGAGTCGGGGCTGTTTCATTGCCAGTTTCGCCATCATTGTTCGAAGTTCGGCATAGTATTATTGCTTGACCAGACCTGAGAAAGCTATAGTGAATAACAACATGAAGAGACCACCAAACAGACAACAGTTATCATTACCTTTTTATTGGTAAGCTTAGCTTTAGGGCACGATTGCGGCGTTTGTTCTGGAGTCAGCCATTGCATTTTTCGCTTACGGTTATCGTAAAGAATCCACTTTTTGTCACATGTCACAATTCGATCCAATATTCCTTCATTTCTGTACTGATTCAACAAGGCAATACAAGTTTCAACCCGCATTTTTTTTTGCAGATCGGTCAAATCATGAGGCTCCCATTTTTCATATTTTTTATCTTACTGATTTGATGCAAATGAGCCAATATTGTAGGTAGGATAACGTTAAACTATGCCGCTAATTGCTGGGTAGTTTGACTCGGATCGCCTTCCACCATCTCCTTCAATTCAGCGTTATTCATCTGTGTGGGCGATCTTCCACGTGGTTAGTTCTTCAAGTCGAAGTTTCCATTACGAAAGCGTTTAAACCAAAAACGCTAGATGCGTTCATTAGCAGTCTCCTCTCCAAACGCAGCGTTGATATATACGCGAGCCGTTTCTGCCGCGTTAATTCCACGGCGGCACTCGTATTCAAAAATTACTCGGATTTTCGAAGTATCCATCATTCCCGTCTAAGCTGAATAAAAAAATCAATTAAAAGTCGAAAATCAAATGATGTACATTTTTTAAAAAGAATCTTTTAGTTATCATGTGAAAAAAGTTTCATTCGAAAATCTCACACCGTGAAGGTTTTATGTTTATTCAAAGTGTCTATTACTATACAATGGCAACTTCATACTTTAACCCCTTTAACTATAAAGTACGCCCAAGGCATGGGGGTTTGTGTACAACCGGTTTTTACCTGCGAAAAGGGGTCGCTGTTGTTTATGTTATTTTTTATTAACGGAAATAGGGCATTTTTGTAAGCCGATTAACATTTAAACTGCTAGAGATACAAAAACACAATGTTTGAAGATTATTTCAGACATGTCTTGTAGAACAATAAAATATAGTAAAATAACTTGAGTTAAACTAAAAAGCTCCTTTGTTTTTTAGAGGGTAAAAAAAAAATTTAGGTTTTTTATGCATTTCCCACAATAGGGGGTGGTCGAGAGTGGTACCAAACGACGGGGCAAAACTTCGGGCGTTATTTAATGATGGTTCAGAGAATATTTTTAAATAATCTGAGACAAATTTTGACCATCATATCATATCATATAATATCACATCATACCATATCATATCATATCATATCATATTACATCATATCACATCATATCACATCATATCATATCATATCATATCATATCATATCATATCATATCATATCATATCATATCATATCATATCATATCATATCATATCATATCATATCATATCATATCATATCATATCATATCATATCATATCATATCATATCATATCATATCATATCATATCATATCATATCATATCATATCATATCACATCATATCACATCATATCATATCATATCATATCATATCATATCATATCATATCATATCATATCATATCATATCATATCATATCATATCATATCATATCATATCATATCATATCATATCATATCATATCATATCATATCATATCATATCATATCATATCATATCATATCATATCATATCATATCATAACACATCATATCATATCATATCATATCATATCATATCATATCATATCATATCATATTATATCACATCATATCATATCATATCATATCATATCATATCATATCATATCATATTATATCACATCATATCACATCATATCATATCATATCATATCATATCATATCACATCATATCATATCATATCATATCATATCACATCGTACCATATCATATCATATCATATCATATCACATCATATCATATCATATCATATCATATCACATCATATCATATCATATCATATCATATCATATCATATCATATCATATCATATCATATTATATCACATCATATCACATCATATCATATCATATCATATCATATCATATCATATCATATCATATCATATCATATCACATCATATCATATCATACCATATCACATCATATCATATCATATCACATCATATCATATCATATCATATCACTTCACAAATTTGAGACAAATTTTGACAATTTATTAAAAATTTGCATTTCTTTGACAAAGTTTTAATGTTCTTTTTGTAGTATAAAAAACTCTTAAGTTTTGGCAGCATTGAAAATTTCTATAGCGTTGATCAAGACAAGGTAGAATACAAGATATAACAAAAAACCCGCTAAAAAATATGAATATTTAGGTACCGAAAGATTAGGTTAGGTTAGGTGTAAAAATCAACGGGGGGGCCTGCTATGGTTGAATCTTTTAAGTTCCCAACTGGCCCCCCCCATTGGGTGAGAGAGGGAACACCCCAGGTTTTTTAGTGGGTGGACCAGCGCGTTTTCTTGCTGGGAGTCCCACACGCCCCGCCGGTGCCGTCCCCTAGCCGGCGGGTAGTGCATGAAGCATTTTTCCTGGGAATCAAAAAAAAAAAAAGGTGTAAAAATCAAAAGATTTGCACTTCCCACAATAGGGGGTGGTCGAGAGTGGTACCATACGACGGGGCAAAACTCTGGGCGTTATTTAATGATGGTTCAGAGAATAACTTTAAATAATTTGAGACAAATTTTGACAATTTAGTAAAAATTTGCATTTCTTTGACGAATTTTTAATGTTCTTTTTGTAGTATAAAAACTCCTAAATTTTGGCAGCACTGAAAATGTCTATAGCGTTGATCAAGACAAGGTGGAATACAAGATATGACAAAAATCCGCTGGTAAATATGAATATTTAGGTACCGAAAGTTTAGGGTAGGTTAGGTGTAAAAATCAAAAGTTTTGCACTTCCCACAATAGGGGGTGGTCGAGAGTGGTACCAAACGACGGGGCAAAACTGTAAGCGTTATTTAATGATGGTTCAGAGAAGAATAATTTGAGACAAATTTTGACAATTTAGTAAAAATTTGCATTTCTTTGACGAATTTTTAATGTTCTTTTTGTAGTATAAAAATCTTAAATTTTGGCAGCACTAAAAATGTCTATTGCGTTGATCAAGACAAGTAGAATACAAGATATGACAAAAACCCGCTGAAAAATATGAATATTTAGGTACCGAAAGATTAGGTTAGGTTAGGTGTGACAATCAAAAGTTTTGCACTTCCCACAATAGGGGGTGGTCGAGAGTGGTACCAAACGACGGGGCAAAACTTCGGGCGTTATTTAATGATGGTTCAGAGAATAACTTTAAATAATCTGAGACAAATTTTGACCATCATATCATATCATATCATATCATATCATATCATATCATATCATATCATATCATATCATATCATATCATATCATATCATATCATATCATATCATATCACATCATGTCACATCATATCATATCATATCATATCATATCATATCATATCATATCATATCATATCATATCACATCATATCACATCATATCACATCATATCATATCATATCATATCATATCATATCACATCATATCATATCATATCATATCATATCACATCAAATCATATCATATCATATCATATCATATCACATCATATCATATCATATCATATCATATCATATCACATCATATCATATCATATCATATCACATCATATCATATCATATCACATCATATCATATCATATCATATCACTTCACAAATTTGAGACAAATTTTGACAATTTATTAAAAAATTTGCATTTCTTTGACGAATTTTTAATATTCTTTTTGTAGTATAAAAACTCTTAAATTTTGGCAGCATTGAAAATTTCTATAGCGTTGATCAAGACAAGGTAGAATACAAGATATGACAAAAACCCGCTGAAAAATATGAATATTTAGGTACCGAAAGATAAGTTAGGTTAGGTGTGACAATCAAGGGGAGAGCAGTGAAATGCTCTCCCCCGGGGACGAGAGGAGGTCGGGTCCGATTGACCCGGCCGGCACCCACACGGGGGGGCCTGCTATGGATGAATCTTTTTAGACTCCCAACTGGCCCCCCCCATTGGGTGGGAGAGGGAACACCCCAGGTTTTTTTAGTGGGTATCCCAGCACTAGGCTGGTGAGTCCCACACGCCCCGCCGGTGCCGTCCCCTAGCCGGCGGGTAGTGCATCAAGCATTTTTTCCTGGGAATCAAAAAAAAAAAAAAAAAAAAAGGTGTGACAATCAAGGGGTGTGTGGCCAGAGAACCTCCTAGTGTGCCTGACGGCTGCTGGTCCTTTCTACATTTCTAGTGGATTGGAACGGCAGTCGTTGGGCCGGTACACCCCGGGCAACACGGGTAATAATGTCCTTTCGGGGGCATTATTACTCGTGGCTAATACTCTGGCACGCGCGTAGGGAACCCGAGGCATCCTGTCTCGGGGTTATCGGCCCGCAAGGGCCGCGTTTGGGGGTCTCTCCACGTGTTCCTCTGATTAGCAGAGGACACGTGGATGAGACGGGGGATATAGAGGAAGAAAACCTCTATAAAAAATTACTAGTGGGGGCTGCTAGGCCGGGGTGGGGAGCTTAGGCGTTCTGCCCAGTCGGGCGGTCATGGGGCGGGTGGATCGGTCCAGCATGGACCCCCACCCGGCCCAACACGGGGGGGATAGAGGAAGACAACCTCTCTAAAAAATCACCAGTGGGGGCCGTAAGGCCGGTGCGGGTCGCGTGGCGTCCTGCCCGTCGAGCGGCCTTGGGGCGGGTGGATCGGTCCAGCATGGACCCCCATCCGGTCCAACACGGGGGGGATAGAGGAAGACAACCTCTCTAAAAAATTACCAGTGGGGGCCGTTAGGCCGGGGTGGGCTGCGTGGGCATCCTGCTCCGTCGAGCGGCCTTGGGGCGGGTGGATCGGTCCAGCATGGACCCCATCCGGCCCAACCCGTAATCCTGAATTGACAGGACCGGGGGCCTTCGGGCTGCGAGGAAGAAAACCTCTATAAAAATTACCCAAAGCCTAAGTTTTTGGTGGCCCGGCGAGGGGCTGTATGGCTGGGGGGAACCCAGCCATTAGGGCCACCCAAACCAAAAACTATGAGATGTCGGCTAAAGGTTTTTACCTACCCCAGGAGGGTACCGGGTGCGCCGCGCCCGGAGAATCCCTCACGGAGCCTTCTGGCTCCGTCTGCCCCTCGTATTCTGGGGGGGGCAACCGCCATCACAGCGCAGTGCCGCGCGAAATATCCGGCACCGAAATTTCCGCAGGGTCATGTACTGACCCTGCGATGAGAGTTGCCTTGGGCTCAGGCCCGAACAAGGCTAGAAAGGAGGATCCCAAAAAGGGGAAGGCAGGGGGGGATATGGCCCCACCGTCAGTCCGGGATAGTGTCCCGGCCGTGCCGAGGACACGGTCGAGGTGCCGGGTGGCGGCGCTGGCACGCAGCGACTCTATGTCGAGCGTGTTCAGTGCCGGAACCGGCACTGATATGGACGTCGAGTCGCGGGCGGGCTCGGGCTCTGAGGCCAGTCGGACTCGGAGCCGGTGCTCGTCGGCGGCCCGACGGGAGAGGGAGGAGGGAGGGGATAGCCCTGTTTCCCTCACCCTCAAGTTCTGGGGTGCACCCGGCGCTTCCGTGAAGCGCCGGAAGACGTCGCACCATGCGCCGTCCGACTCTGGGTCGGACACGGAGGTGGAGGTGGTAGAGAGGACGCCCTGCGGAGGAAGGGCTGGTTCCCCGATGCCGCCTCCCTCCACGGGAAAGCTCCTTGGGCAGCCTCTGTCTGCCCGTCGGGACTTCATTAAGAGGACTGGGGTCCCGGATGCGTCCCCCTCGGGAGAGGACTCGGTTGCCGACCTCAGGCAACGGTTTGAGGCTGGCGCTGAGACCGTCCTGAGAGTGGCAGCCCGGTCAGGCAACTTGAAGGGGGGGTTCGTTCGGGACCTAAAGGTTGCCACGGAGGAGATGAGGGAGGCCTTCTTCGGCATGTGGGGACGGGCTTCCTCCGACCTCCAGAAGCGTTGGAGGTCGGAGAACGAGGGGCTGCACAAGCAGCTCGCGGAGCTCCGGGCGGAGGTAGCGGCCATGAAGGCGGCCGCTGCCACTGCCGCTCGGGCCAGTACCGGCAAGACGCCCTCGGCCAACGCCGGGGCACCTGCCCGGAGGCAGCGGGAGGAGTTCCCGCCCCTCCCGCGGCGCACAGCGCAGCCCCTCACTCCCGCGGAGGACCAGCGGCCTGCCTGGGCGAACGAGCTTATGCGGGCCACGGTAGCTCAGGCACGCAACGTGGTGGAAGCGTGCCTGGCCAACTATGGCCTCGTGCCCGTCCCGACCCCGGGACCCCCGCTCGGGGGCCGCCCCCGGATGGTCGGAGGCACGCCGGCTGGCCCGGCGCCCTCCGGCCCACCGGCTGCGCAGCAGAAATCTGCCCCCACACCATCGGCTTCCTCTTCCAAGGGGAAGGGGAAGGGCAAGGGGAGGGCAACTACCACTGTGGCGCCGCGGCGCCCAGCCTCCCAGCCCCAACCCGCCCCGATGGCCTCTACTTCGGCTGAGCAGCCATGGATGGAGGTCGTCGGAAGGAAGAGGAGGCAGAAGAAGAAGAAGAAGAAGGCCTCCCGGGCTCTCCCGGTGGCAAGTAAAAAGAAGGGCCCCCGCCCAGCTGACCTGCGCCCCCCGCGCTCCAACGCCGTTGTGGTGGAGCTGACGGAGGAGGGGCTCCGGCAGGGCGTGACCTATGCAGGCGTCCTCCGGCGGGCCACTCAGGCCATGAAAGGCAATCTCGCTGAGATTGGCCTCGCCGGAGGCGTTTTCTTCAAGGTTGCCGCCACTGGGGCAAGAATCTTAGAGGTCCCAGGCGCCACCTCCGGTGACAAGGCGGACAAGGTGGCCGAAACAATTCGGTCACTTTTCACGCCTGAGGAGGTCAGGGTCTCGCGCCCGGTGAAGTCCGCCGAAATGCGGATAACCGGGCTGGATGACTCGGCCTCCTCCGAGGATGTCGCCGCTGCGGTGGCAAAAGCCGGAGCCTGCCCTCAGGCGCAGGTCAGGGTGGGGGAGGTGCGCCGCGGCAATGGTGGTCTGTGCACGGTGATGGTGCGCTGCCCCATCGCCGCGGCAAAGAAGGTGGCGGCCGGCCGTTTGCTGGTCGGGATGGTCTCGGCTCAGGTAAATCTGCTGGAGCCGAGGCCTAGGCGGTGCTACCGCTGCCTCGAACCGGGGCACGTGAGGCAGCAATGCACCGCCGAAACTGACCGCAGCGAGTCCTGTTATCGCTGCGGCCAGCCCGGCCACAAGGCCGCCGCATGCTCCGCGGCAAAAGCTTCCTGCAGCATCTGCTTGGCTGCAGGAAGGCCGGCGGGGCACCGGATGGGGAGCAAATCTTGCTCCCCACCCAAAAGGCATAAGGCCAGAGGGGCGGTCGCCAGGACTCCGGCCGCCCCGGCCCCGTCCCAAGCAGGGAGCAGTAGGGAGGCGATGGAAACCTAATTGATTATGGCCCATCGCCTCCTACAGGTGAATGTTAACCACTCCGCCAGGGCGCAGGATATTTTGCTGCAGCACATGGCGGAGTGGTCAATAGACATCGCCGTGGTCGCCGAGCCTTACTGCGTCCCCAGCCGACACAACTGGTTTGGGGACCTCGGGGGCTCGGCGGCCATTGTTTCGTCCGGACCCTCGCTCCTGGTGATGACAGACAGGGGCGAGGGGTATATTTGTGTTGATTGGGAGGGAACCGTCCTGATCGGGGTGTACTTCTCTCCAAACCGGCGCCTCGCCGAGTTTGAGCAATTTTTGGACGCGGTGGGGGCCGAGATTAATCGGTACCCATCGCGTCCGGTCGTGGTGGCGGGGGACTTCAATGCCAAATCATCGGCTTGGGGATCCCCTGTCACCGACGCTCGCGGCGACGCGCTGGAGGAGTGGGCGATTGCGACCGGCCTCGTGGTTCTTAACCGGGGGTCGGTCGCCACGTGCGTGCGCTGGCAGGGTGAGTCCATTGTGGACATTTCGTTTGCAAGCCCTGCCATAGCGCGCCACGTCCGGGACTGGCGAGTGCTGGTCGAGGCGGAGTCACTGTCGGACCATCGTTACGTACGGTTCGACATCTCCGCCTCGCCGGCGATCCCGGACGATCGCCCGAGGAGAGTGCACACCCCGTCGTCCCCACGATGGGCGTTGAAACGTCTCGACGTAGACGTGCTGGTGGAAGCCTCCATCGTCCAGGCCTGGACCCCGATGGGTGAAGGGCCTGTGGAGGTTGAGTCGGAGGCGGAGTGGTTCCGGGGCGCGATGACGCAGATTTGCGACGCGTCGATGCCCCGGGCCAGTGCTCGACCTCCAAGGCGTCAGGTGTACTGGTGGTCTGACGACATCAGCCAAAAACGCGCCGCGTGCATTGCGGCGCGTCGCCAGTATACTAGGTACCGCCGACGCAGGCGGTACCGTGACCCGACCGTGGAGGCACGGCTGCGGGGTGAATACGTACAGCGGAAGTACGCCCTGCAGTCCGCCATCAGCGAGGCCAAAGCCCAAAGATGGCAAGAGTTCCTGGGGACTCTCGAGGCAGATCCGTGGGGCCGCCCGTATAAGGTGGTCAGGGGCAAGTTGCGCCCCTGGGCCCCACCGGTCACTGAGAGTCTCCAGCCCCGGCAATTGGAGGGGGTGGTCTCCGCTCTCTTTCCTTCGAGAGCGGAGCACACACCTCCCGTAATGGCGCCGCCCGAAGTCGAGGAGGACGGCGCCGATGCCGGGGCGCCAGTAGTATCAATGGCGGAGCTCGGCGCGGCAATGGTGCGGCTCCGGGGCAAAAACACTGCTCCGGGGCCGGACGGGATTCCTGGCCGCGCCTGGGTTTTGGCCTATGACGCCCTAGGGGACCGGCTCCTCAGGCTGTTTAGCGCCTGCCTGGAGTCGGGACGGTTCCCTTCCATGTGGAAGACGGGCAAGCTGGTCCTCCTGAGAAAGGAGGGCCGCCCCGCGGACTCTCCCTCCGCGTACCGCCCCATAGTGCTGTTGGATGAGGTGGGCAAGCTCTTTGAGCGTGTGTTGGCTGCCCGCCTCTCCAAGCACCTGGTGCGGATGGGCCCCGACTTATCCGAACTCCAGTTCGGATTCCGGGAGGGCCGATCGACGATTGACGCGATCAGTCGCGTCAAGGCCCTCTCGGAAGAGGCTGTCGCCTCGCGCGGGGTGCTGTTGGCGGTGTCCTTGGACATCGCCAACGCGTTCAACACCCTGCCGTGGGCGACTATTAGGGAGGCGCTCCGATTTCATGGGGTGCCTCCCTACCTGCGCCGAATAGTCGGGGACTACCTGCACCAGAGAAGTGTATTCTGTGTGGGGCGGAACGGAGAGACGTTCCGGAGGGAGGTGTCGTGCGGTGTTCCACAGGGATCGGTTCTGGGTCCGCTCCTGTGGAACATCGGTTACGACTGGGTGCTGCGGGGCGCCCTGCCCCCGGGCGTCGGCGTAACTTGTTACGCCGACGACACGCTGGTTACGGCCCGGGGAGAGGACTACTGGGCAGCTGCCCGTCTTGCCACGGCTGGAGTGGCTCTGGTTGTCGGCAGGATTAGGATGTTGGGACTGGAGGTGGCGCTGGAAAAGTCCGAGGCCCTGTTATTTCACGGGCCTCGGCGGGCGCCGCCACCAGATGCCCACATCATCGTTGGAGGGGTCCGCATCGGGGTGGAGCCGAGTATGAAATACTTGGGGCTCCACCTCGACGGCCGCTGGAACTTTCGCGTCCATTTTAGCCGCCTGGCCCCCCGGCTGATGTCGGCAGCTGGAGCGCTTAGCTCTCTGCTGCCGAATATCGGGGGGCCGAGTGTCATCTGCCGCCGCCTCTATTTAGGGGTGGTGCGGTCGATGGCCCTTTATGGGTCGCCCATTTGGGCTGGCGCCCTGGATCGCCGAAATGTCGCCCTCCTAAGGAGACCTCAGAGGGCGATGGCGATCAGGGTGTCGCGGGCGTACCGCACCGTCTCCTACGAGGCGGCGTGCGTTTTGGCGGCATCGCCGCCCTGGGATTTGGAGGCGGAGGTCCAAGCGTCATTGTATTACTGGCGCGCTGACCTCCGGCTCCAGGGCGAGGAGCCCACGCACAGGGCGGTGGAGACGCGAAGGTTCCAGGCTCGATTGGTCCTGGAGGCCAAATGGCAGGAGAGGCTGGCCCAGCCCCGCTATGGGGTGAGGACAGTCGAGGCTGTCCGTCCAGTCTTAAGGGAGTGGACGGACAGACGGCGCGGACCGCTCACCTACCGGCTTACTCAGGTGCTCTCCGGACACGGGTGTTTCGGAGAGTACCTCTGCAAGATAGCCGGTAGGGAGCCGACAACCAGATGTCACCATTGTGAGATGTGTGACCGGGACACGGCGCAGCACACGCTGGAGGAGTGCCCGGCGTGGGCTGCGGAGCGCTGTGCCCTGGTCACCGTGATTGGCCCCGACCTCTCGTTGCCGACCGTCATATCCAAGATGGTCGGCGACGACAGGTGCTGGGGCGCAATGAGTTCCTTCTGCGAGACTGTCATCTCGCAGAAGGAGGCGGCGGAGCGGGGGCGTGAGGACGATCCTTACGCCCCAGACGTCCGCCGCCGCAGGATGGGGCGCAGGAGACGCGCATGGGGCGCAGGAGACGCGCTTATGTCGCTCTCCTGCCCCCCACCTAGGGGCTCCGGGTGGCGGGGCCTCAGGGGACCCTGCCACCCGTAAACTAAAAGCCCCGAGAGGGCGCGCGCGGTGTTCCCGCGCGCCTTTCTGATGTCGAAAGGGGAGAGCAGTCAGGCTCTCCCCTGGGGACGAGAGGTGGTCGGGTCCGAAAAAAAAAAAAAAAAAAAAAAAATGACCCGGCCGGCACCCACACGGGGGGGCCTGCTATGGTTGAATCTTTTAAGTTCCCAACTGGCCCCCCCCATTGGGTGAGAGAGGGAACACCCCAGGTTTTTTAGTGGGTAGACCAGCGCGTTTTCTTGCTGGGAGTCCCACACGCCCCGCCGGTGCCGTCCCCTAGCCGGCGGGTAGTGCATGAAGCATTTTTCCTGGGAATCAAAAAAAAAAAAAAAAAAAAAAAAAAGGTGTGACAATCAAAAGTTTTGCACTTCCCACAATAGGGGGTGGTCGAGAGTGGTACCAAACGACGGGGCAAAACTTCGGGCGTTATTTAATGATGGTTCAGAGAATAACTTTAAATAATCTGAGACAAATTTTGACCATCATATCATATCATATCATATCATATCATATCACATCATATCACATCATATCATATCATATCATATCATATCATATCATATCATATCATATCATATCATATCATATCATATCATATCATATCATATCATATCATATCATATCATATCATATCATATCATATCATATCATATCAAATCATATCATATCATATCATATCATATCACTTCACAAATTTGAGACAAATTTTGACAATTTATTAAAAAATTTGCATTTCTTTGACGAATTTTTAATATTCTTTTTGTAGTATAAAAACTCTTAAATTTTGGCAGCATTGAAAATTTCTATAGCGTTGATCAAGACAAGGTAGAATACAAGATATGACAAAAACCCGCTGAAAAATATGAATATTTAGGTACCGAAAGATAAGTTAGGTTAGGTGTGACAATCAAAAGTTTTGCACTTCTTACAATAGGGGGTGGTCGAGAGTGGTACCAAACGACGGGGCAAAACTTCGGGCGTTATTTAATGATGGTTCAGAGAATAACTTTAAATAATCTGAGACAAATTTTGACCATCATATTATATCATATCATATCATATCATATAATATCACATCATATCACATCATATCATATCATATCATATCACATCATACCATATCATATCATATCATATCATATCACATCATATCACATCATATCACATCATATCAAATCATATCATATCATATCATATCATATCATATCATATCACATCATATCATATCATATCATATCATATCACATCATATCATATCATATCATATCATATCATATCATATCATATCATATCATATCATATCATATCATATCACATCAAATCAAGACAAGTAGAATACAAGATATGACAAAAACCCGCTGAAAAATATGAATATTTAGGTACCGAAAGATTAGGTTAGGTTAGGTGTGACAATCAAAAGTTTTGCACTTCCCACAATAGGGGGTGGTCGAGAGTGGTACCAAACGACGGGGCAAAACTTCGGGCGTTATTTAATGATGGTTCAGAGAATAACTTTAAATAATCTGAGACAAATTTTGACCATCATATCATATCATATCATATCATATCATATCATATCATATCATATCATATCATATCATATCATATCACATCATGTCACATCATATCATATCATATCATATCATATCATATCATATCATATTATATCACATCATATCACATCATATCATATCATATCATATCATATCATATCATATCATATCATATCATATCATATCATATCATATCACATCATATCAGATCATATCATATCATATCATATCATATCATATCATATCATATCACATCATATCATATCATATCATATCACATCATATCATATCATATCACATCATATCATATCATATCATATCACTTCACAAATTTGAGACAAATTTTGACAATTTATTAAAAATTTGGATTTCTTTGACGAATTTTTAATGTTCTTTTTGTAGTATAAAAATCTTAAATTTTGGCAGCACTAAAAATTTCTATTGCGTTGATCAAGACAAGTAGAATACAAGATATGACAAAAACCCGCTGGTAAATATGAATATTTAGGTACCGAAAGATTAGGTTAGGTTAGGTGTGACAATCAAAAGTTTTGCACTTCCCACAATAGGGGGTGGTCGAGAGTGGTACCAAACGACGGGGCAAAACTCCGGGCGTTATTTAATGATGGTTCAGAGAATAACTTTGAATAATTTGAGACAAATTTTGACAATTTATTAAAATATTTGCATTTCTTTGACGAATTTTAATGTTCTTTTTGTAGTATAAAAATCTTAAATTTTGGCAGCACTAAAAATTTCTATTGCGTTGATCAAGACAAGTAGAATACAAGATATGACAAAAACCCGCTGAAAAATATGAATATTTAGGTACCGAAAGATTAGGTTAGGTTAGGTGTGACAATCAAAAGTTTTGCACTTCCCACAATAGGGGGTGGTCGAGAGTGGTACCAAACGACGGGGCAAAACTTCGGGCGTTATTTAATGATGGTTCAGAGAATAACTTTAAATAATCTGAGACAAATTTTGACCATCATATCATATCATATCATATCATATCATATCACATCATATCACATCATATCATATCATATCATATCATATCATATCATATCATATCATATCATATCATATCATATCATATCATATCATATCATATCATATCATATCATATCATATCATATCATATCATATCATATCATATCATATCATATCAAATCATATCATATCATATCATATCATATCACTTCACAAATTTGAGACAAATTTTGACAATTTATTAAAAAATTTGCATTTCTTTGACGAATTTTTAATATTCTTTTTGTAGTATAAAAACTCTTAAATTTTGGCAGCATTGAAAATTTCTATAGCGTTGATCAAGACAAGGTAGAATACAAGATATGACAAAAACCCGCTGAAAAATATGAATATTTAGGTACCGAAAGATAAGTTAGGTTAGGTGTGACAATCAAAAGTTTTGCACTTCCCACAATAGGGGGTGGTCGAGAGTGGTACCAAACGACGGGGCAAAACTTCGGGCGTTATTTAATGATGGTTCAGAGAATAACTTTAAATAATCTGAGACAAATTTTGACCATCATATTATATCATATCATATCATATCATATAATATCACATCATATCACATCATATCATATCACATCATATCATATCATATCATATCACATCATACCATATCATATCATATCATATCATATCACATCATATCACATCATATCACATCATATCAAATCATATCATATCATATCATATCATATCATATCATATCATATCACATCATATCATATCATATCACATCATATCATATCACATCATATCATATCATATCATATCACATCATACCATATCATATCATATCATATCATATCATATCACATCATATCACATCATATCACATCATATCAAATCATATCATATCATATCATATCATATCATATCATATCATATCACATCATATCATATCATATTATATCACATCATATCACATCATATCATATCATATCATATCATATCATATCATATCATATCATATCATATCATATCATATCATATCATATCATATCATATCATATCACATCATATCAGATCATATCATATCATATCATATCATATCATATCATATCATATCACATCATATCATATCATATCATATCACATCATATCATATCATATCACATCATATCATATCATATCATATCACTTCACAAAGAACAATGTCAATTTTTGACCTGTCAAATCTATTTTATTAAATAAGCGCGTCTAGTGATGAAATTGATACCAAATAATTGCCCATTTTACGCTGATCATAAAATACTAAGTAGATTATCAAATGGAAGCCAGAAAAAAATCTAATTGATTTTTAAAGTAATCACTTTTGGCAGTTATATTTTAGAACGCAGCCATAATTAACCCATCCATAATCTAATATTACGTTCCGTTTGCGAAAACGTATAAAAAAAAACATTTCTGTATTTTACGAAATGTAGTTTTTTTAATAAGTGCTTTTTCGATTCTACCTTTTTCTCAATCGTTACTGAATTCTTGAAAACATTGTTTTAAATCGAGTTTATTTAGTAAAAATGAAAAAAATAAAACGCTCTTTCATAGAAAACCTGCTACAGGTTTCTTGATTAACATCCTACCGATTGCCTCATCACTCATTAGTTCTACGCTAGTGACGCACAGGCGGTATTGTATAAGTAGGTGGAAAGGGACACCAGACACATCCCACGCTCTCTTGCCCAGTTCCCACTCTTTTAACATCTCATTCTTCGCTAGAGTAAGTAGTGTATACTTTGATTAGAATCGCTATCGACCTGGCGTAGTATGTACGTACATCACGATGACATTCTTGACAGGTTTTCTTTCAAAATTGTTTATAAGATATCATCTATCCCTGGCTTCCAAAAAAAAAT